>CM018045.1:14933355-15533355 GCA_008638375.1 Nyssa sinensis | reverse complement strand
AATCTAATTTCAATTTTAACTTGGCATAAAACAAAGTCCCATTTCAAAAAGAATTGGAATTCTAATACCCATCAAAATAACAGATTTTGACTTTACATAATTCCAATTCCTTATATTAAAAATTCAAGGACCTTTTTCCATTTGTATTATGCACTCTTAACTAGAAAGATTAAGACTCGTTGATACAGTTCATCAGTGTGCAAAATAGCCACGAGGTATGCCAGAAATAAGCACAAAATCAAGCTGGTAAACTCCACAAAAATTTGCTACAGCTATGCATGACATCTTACAAGTACTTTTTTTATGTATTTCTTCTATAGATGATGGGATTTGAACCCCGACTTCCACTCCATAGACCCCCAAATTACCAGTAAGACAAGACATCAGCTATATAGTATTTTCCTTGTATTTTAGATTAAAAGACACAAAAATCATAAGAACAGCGTGGAAGAATTGCTTTTATTATTTAAAGCGCCTCTCACAATTGCATTCTTGTCCTCCCATGATTAGTACCAATAGAATACTGTAAGGACCATCTTTGAGAAGATGACACACGATACCAATAGAATACTGTAGGGACCATCTTTGGGAAGACAACACACAAAGGACAAAAGGCATTACAACACCAACCAAGAATCAAAGAATATGTGACCAATGAAACCCATAGAGATGAAAACAAGCAGCTCAAAAAGTTCAGCATGTATGAGTAAACACATAATTTTCCATTGCCAAAACAACAAAATTGGGGATAATCAAACACACACTGTCAGGATAAGGCTTTATTCACTTGAATTATAATAAGTAACATGAATGAAATTAACAACATAGAGTACATAGCATTAATATCTAAACGTAGTTAAAAAAAATCTATGTATAGCAACAAAGAACTATAGACACAAATTAGCAACCTGAACATCTTATTGATCCACCATTTTAACAAAGACACATGCCTCATGTGCCTTGTCACCACCACCATAGTCACATGCCTTGCACTAGAGCAATGCCTCATGCTTAGTCATGCACCTTATTGTTGCAACTTAACAGTTCCTTGTGGCAGGTACAAGATTGGGTCACCATCTACTGTCCAGTGGGCAACTATCAATGTAATCCACTGTCCAACGAGCATCTATCAAAATAGTTTTCTCCACTAGTAGTATGGCATTGAAAAACTGTGACTTCTTTTTCACTGTTCCATAGAGAGAGGAATTGCAATTTTATTAGGGATCAACACCATTAGTCTTCCTAGTATGTTAATTTCCAATTTCTTCCAAACAGCATTCCATCTTACTGTTATTTATCCCAAACAAGAATTCTTTTCAAAACTAACGATTCCAACACAATGCTCAAACACAACATATCAGTAACTCCTTTATGCATATATATATATATATATATACACACACACACACACACATATATTTAAGTACAGCATATCACTACCTCCTATGATAAGAGACGTCAACTATTCCAAACTTTTTTTTTATTACTAAAGTATCACTAAAAAGGGCACCCAAGGAGAGCAAACCCAAAAGAACAAAAAGGGAAGTAACTACAAAAATTAAATCCTAAGATGCCCCAAAAAATCCATAAGCTTTTCTAAATACATAGGGTATTCTTCCTTAATCCAAAAGAAAAAACTACACAGAAAATTTACCTTTAAGTCTCCAAGGGGGAATTTCCCACCTCTCAAAAATTCTACTATTCTGCTCCCGCCAAAGGCATCACACAAGGCAAATGGGAGCCATCTTCCAAGCAATATGAAGCTCCTTCCGGATCCTCTTGCACCACCATCCCACAAGAACCTCTTTAAATATTGTCAGCATAACCCAAGCACATTCGAAGATGCTAAAAAACACACTCCACAACTTACAATGAATTAAGGGGTGGTCAATACTCTCACCCTCTTCCTTCCACATAAGACATTGGCTAGGAAGATGATAACCTCTCCTTTGCAAATTGTTCGTTGTGCGAATAGTACTCCATGCTGCCAACCAAGCAAAGAAAGCCGCTTTTAAAGGAGCACTCGATTTCCAAATGACCTTCCAAGGAAAACCCCTACGCACCCCACCCATCAATTTTCTATAAAATGGCTGTATCTCCACTCAATTGTATCCTCCCATACTTCCCAATCCCGACAATATAGGTCCCAATCAAAAAAGTCCCGCCTAAAACGAGGACTCCACAGTCCACACCCTCATCCCATCTCCAAAGAGATATAGTCCCCCACTGTTGCTTTTTTTTCCACCACAATGCTATACAAATTAAGAAATTTCTCCTTCACCAAACCCCCTCCACACCACACATCTTCCCAAACTTTGACTCTTGACCCCTCCCCCACATTAAACTGTAAGTTATTAAGAAACTCCCCTTTCCCCTTCTGAATTGCTCTCCAAATACCACATCCATATGCCTCGTGGTTGTCCTTCGAAAACCAGCCTCCCTCCTTACACCCATATTTCAACCCAATCACCTCCCGCCATAAAAAATTCCCCTCCACTGCAAAACACCACAACCACTTCCCCAATAAAGCTTGATTAAACACCTTGAGATCTTTAAATCCCAACCCTCCTTCCCTCGAGAGAAGTTTAACTTTATTCCATCCCACTAGGTGAGTCTTCCTATCCTCCCCCATACCACCCCATAAGAAATCTCTCTATAGCCTCTCCAGCTTCTTTATCACCATCACGGGCGTAGGAAAAAGTGACATATAATATGTAGGAAGATTATCCCAAGTACTGTTTATAAGGGTTATGTGACCCCCTTTGGAAAGGTATTGTCTTCCACCCTGCCAAGCGATTCTAAAATCTCTCCACCACTGCATCCCAAGTACTTACCAATTTCATCGAAGCTCCCAACAATAAACCAAGATACTTGGCAAGAAAGACTCCATCCCACACCCCATGGTCACAGCCAACTCTCTCACATTCTCCACATCACCAACCGGAATAATTTCAGTCTTGCCCAAATTAATCTTCAACCCTGAAACCGCCTGAAAACATAAAAGAATGCATCTCAAGTACCGAAGTTGCACATCCTCCGCTAAACAAAACACAATTATATCATCCACAAATAATAAATGAGATCTCCTTACTTTGGCCTCCATCATCTCCAATCACAAAGCTTTCAACAAATTCCCTCTCACTACCCTATCCAACAATCTACTAAAAGCCTCCATAGCAATGACAAACAAGAACGGGGATAAAGGGTCCCCTTGTTGTAAGCCCTTGGACGAGCAAGGGAATCCACCTAGAGAACCGTTAACCAAAATTAATAAGGACACCGAAGATATGCAACTCTGAGTCCATCTCCTCCATTATCACCAAAACTCAAGGCCAGTTTACATGGTCATAGGCCTTCGCCTTATCTAGCTTGCAGACCAAGCCCTTCTCTCTTTTCGTCCTCCTCACATCCACACATTCATTATCAAGGCTACTTCCACAATATGACGACCCCCCACAGAGGCATGGAGAAATAATCTAATCCATCACCTCTCGTAATCTCAAAGCATTGCCACATGCTTTGTTAACTTGGATTCAATTTTGTGGTTCCATATACCCCAAGAAAGCAAGGAGAACATAGTAATATGAGATTCATCACCCAATGTATTTTATTGCTATAAATTTTTATTTATGTATTGATAAGTTTTATTGCCACAACTTTTACAGCCAAATGAGTCGAGAAAACCATATATCCTTTGGAACTTTTCAAGTCCCCAAGATTGCCTTTGAAATTTTATAAGCATGTGCAAGCAATTAGACGCCAGGCTCCATTGATGATCTCGATGACATGTCCTCAATATTTCAATCCTCTAGATGGAGAAACTCTTATTTCTGAATAAATGATTACATGTACCATAAAAACTGAATGATTACATACACCATAAAAACTAAGGTATCAACCACCATGCTAAATGTACAGGCTAGGCAGGGTATTAGAAGTACGGCCGAAGCCTTTCTGTTGGAACAAATTTTTAATATATTCTTCCCCTTCCACTGACCAAAAAATAAAAACTTCTTCACCTTCCATGAGTTTTAAGGTACATATGATGCAAACAGAGTCAACAAAGCAGCCCACAGTATGATGAACCATTTTCATCATTCAACCTCACTCATACAATTGTAACGCACAAGAAAGAAGGGAACCAATCCAACTGAATGTGAAGCCTATTCATTTAACAGGACAAAATCGATATTAAGTGAACTTATTTCTATATGCTTCTACTGATCAACAAGATTATCTCCACTAGTGTCACATATCATGTTCCAGATCTCAATGTTACAAACTTGCAATTATAATACAAGGAGAAAAGGATGTATATACATATTTTTCCAATATTATAATAAAACATAACTAAGGCACAAATTGAAGAAATTAGCCAAATTCAATGTACAAAAGCCCCTGGTTACAGCTTAGAAGCACCGACCTAGGACCCACTGAGCAAAAAGATGTTTAAGTAGAAACCACAAACAGAGACATGAGGCACCAAAATGCATGGAATTCAGAGTCTCTAAAAAATTCCTCCCTGGTTCGTACTATATGTGATCATATTTGTGACCAATAACCTTTTAGAATTCTTTATATGATTATATTTTATGACAATTAAACATCAAGAAAACCCAATCTATCTGCACGCAATGCCAGCCATCTAGTGTACAAGAATAACAGTTCACTTTCTCAATCTTCAATTCAAAAACAAAGGCAATAGTCTTCTGTATTCTCGTTATGGTCTAATATAACTTTGGCTTGATGAGTGTAATATGAACTTCATATGATTCTCAGAAATTTGTAAAATTCACAATATATCATGCAAAAACTGCAGTTTCACATGATATAGTGATAGATCGTGAAATTAACCCAACCAGAGCAATTTTATTGCTCAAGGCTCTATGAAATGATATTGATGTTAAGAGAACTACAAGGATGCCAATTTGAATCAACAGACATGCTAAATAGTAATTGCCATTGCTACCTATAATTGACTTACTTTTCTCAATATATTAGTGTAATATAATAATTTCTTTGTGAAAGTGTAGTTTAGTTAAAATAATTCCACAAATTTCACATATTTCCCAGCAGCTTTTTCCAATTCCAACAAAATAAAAATATAATGCATTGTCATGCTACTTGAACCACTGTTCTACATTTTGAGATAATATGAGCTACTAATGAGTAAGCAACTCGGTTTTATAATTTACTGGAGTTTCATTCTAAAATTGTCTTGTTACCCTGAATAATTTCATAAAATTTACTGCTTTCCTCAATTAAATGTTGCCACAATATATCCTTCTTCTCTAGGAGTTAAATATCTGATATCATTGACATTTAAATGCTCATTCTCAAACTACCCCATCTTTACATTCACTGCTACCATGAATTAACTGACCGCCTTGTGCATAAATGCAACCGGAAAAACAAAGGAAGCATTAAAATTCCCAGGACAAGGGAACTCAAATTTTCGGCTGCGAAATAGGCAAGTAATTACTGATCATCAAAGAAGATGACAACATATGCTATTTCATTCAATAAAATTTTTGCCAGAGATTCAAATATAACCATCTCATTCAATAAATTTCAGCTGAAGATTCAAACTATGCCTGCATGTGCACATCCAGAGTATCATGCTCTTTTCTCTTTTCCCAGGCTTTTCTCAAGATAGCATGTCCTCAATAATTAGGCATATGATGCATGCATTGACATCAGCAAGCTATCCACAAAAGTACAGTTCTAACTAAATTGTATTAGAAAATTAATATACAACAAAATGTTTATCCATGCAGCATGTCAATTGTTTGATTTGTTAGAAGCCTAGAATATATAAATATGTTTATGATCAGTTCAAAGCCCAGAAAAAAAAAATTAAAATAGTTGAGATATGGCCTATATGACAATGACAACAACTACCAGGGTGCATGTATTACAATGATGTAGCAATTTTATTAATTTCCTCAATCTAAATCAAAATCTCGTATAAAACAGAACCGGTAGGCCCTCTCGATTTCATAGGCATTTAATGGGTTCCTGCAGCTGAATCCAATAGACAATAGGAGAAGCAAAAAGTGTCACATGGAAAACAATAAAATGGAGAAAAAGAATTTTGGACTCACGACAAAGGAAGCAGAGCATGAATAGCTGGGCAATGCCCTCTCAAAAGAGATTCTGATTATTATAGATATTAAATGTGTATCAATAGTCAAAAATCAATAATACATTTTCAAATAGCATTTGCACGCTACAGCTGTATGCACATACATTTCAAGGCACTAAACAACAATAACATAAATGGTCTCCCAAACAGTTTACAACACATAAACTGCACTGCTTGGCCACCAAATTTGCCCCAGAAAGTGAGATGACCATTATATCCATCAAATCACTCCTATCACCGGCCGATGGTGTAGGCATCAGGTAACATATCTCCCATTATCCGAACCACCAATTCAGCAAAGCCAATCATATATCCAATCCCATTTTAACTCCGCATAAAAGCTGGTCAGCGAGCTGCAAAACAAGCAGTTGAACTTGTACTACAACCAGTTCCCAAGCTTCAGTGGTCCCTCCAAAACTTTCAAAAATAGTGAGGAAAAATGCAGTTCACCACATATACATATAAATTAAGGCCTCCATTTATGTTAAAACATTAAATGTCATCAGCAACAAGTGAAGGCATGATGAAATTATTATCAGTATTCATAATAAATATAAAATTTTTGAATTATAAATGACTAGTCACTTTCTGGCAAGGCAGCAAGCAGTGATAATGACAATTACTTCAATCCAACAAGGTATCATACATTCTGGATGAGAAAGAGTCAAGAGAAAATGCACATCACAGTTGCAAAATCAGCACCAGAGAACATAATTGAGAAAAGGGTCATGTGTAACCATCCAGTTGTATGTAAGAATTATCAGGATGCTTGACAAGCGTATTAATGCATAAGGAAACACTGGATCCATCTTTCTCAAAAACAAGTGGGCATCATAAGTTCCCAACATGTCAGACCATACTTTAAACACATCCATAGATACATCTCAACCGGACTAAGTTTTAACAATAAACATATATATTACCAAGTATACATTAATAATATATAACTCAAGCAGAGAGTAGCCATACATACAGACAGAATATTCATCAATTTTATAGTGACGTGAATCTCACACACACACACACACACACACATATATATATATACACGTGTACCTATTTCATGTATTTCATATCCATCATACAGAACCAAGGAACATTACATATGATTTTGCCTTTTGAAGAACCTCGCATGTGATTCTTAAGAATTGATACTGCAAACTTAGATCAGCCAAGATAGGATAGCTTTTCTAGCAACAAACATAAGGAAATGGAGGGAGGAACAGAATAGACATGACTCGGACGATTACAATTGCATATAATCCAGGAAAATCTATTCAACTAACCCTTCCACAGCCAAGTTACACAAGGGTCCACTCACATTTATCAGATCAAAATATAGCCCAAAAACCTCATATTTCAAAAGGTACCACCACTTAGACTGCAGATGAGTGATCATATATCAATGGTGACAAAAATATCCACTCCTAAACCAATTATGATTGATAAATATAAAAATTTAAAACCAAACTACAATGCTTAGCATCCTAAATGACGGGACGATCTCATAAAAATACTAGACTCTATGGACGCACACGCTGCATGTGCAAATGATGAACGATATTAACAAATAATTCATAATTAAACTTGCATATTTGTTGATCAAAAAAGAAAAACTAAACTTACATATTTAAGATAAAAAGGAGGGAAAAAAGCATACCTAGACCACTTTTTTATAAGTCATACCTAATCTTATTTTGGCTTTTAGATGGTAAAGCATTCTATTCTTACATGCTTCTTCAATCTCTTCTTACTGTGCCACTCATTCTAATTCCCTTATTTTTACTTTTTAGTATAGGTAATACATATGCACTCATGTCCCAACCGAGACTTGAACTCTATACTTTCCCCTCTGAGGATAGTAGGAGATACCACTCAAGCTACCTGCTGGTAGTAATTCCTTTTTCTATTAGGTTTCATTTCCCAATTCCTCTTCCTTTAGACCTTTTCTTTAATTTTTTCTAGAGGAGGAGATGTTATCGTGAAACAATATACTCATCACTCTCGTTAACTCACCTTATCACCATAGTTGTTAGTATCTTACGATACATTTCAATATGGATATAAAACGATACGTATTTTATAGTTGTATCTTTTTGCATCATATCTTACGACATGCAATATGTATCTTATAATACATTACGATACATGAAATCAAGCTATACAATATCGTTTTGACATCTTTTTTGTTGTTTTGTTTATATGGAAACATTTTTTTGTTTTGTTTGGCTTTCTATTACCTCTTTGTAACGCTTAATCTCAAACAAGAAGAAAAAAAGTAAATATTTTGAAAAACATTATAAGGAGTGAGCACATACAAGACGTTGAAGAAGAAAAAAGAAGTGAAAAAATTGTTGGCATCTTCTAATGATGATAACGATGATATCAATGCCATTGAAAATGGATATTAAGATGAAAATATGATGGATTATAAAAATGAATACTTTTGGACTTCGTCTTTAAATTTTGATATTGATGAACTATGTTGGAAACTTGGATTATTAAATTTTAGTTTGAAATTTATAAATCTTTATTCTTGTATTGTATGGAATTTAATTTGATTTTTTTTATTTAAGTGAGTTGAAGTGTTATTTTCATTGTTTTATACACATTTTATACACTATATATATAAATATAACACGATACAATATATTTGAAAAATGAAACAATTATGCTTGAGACATTATTTCTAGTATGGTATAGACTATATATAGTGTACAATACAACTAAATAATATTTAGAATACATTTTTTTGGTATTGTATGGACTATATATACATATATATTTAATTATAAATATATTTAAAAAAATTACACGTATCTACGATACGCGATACATTACACGATACGATACACATTTTTTTGAAATTGATACGCCCTCCGATACACAGTTTGATAACTATGCTTATCACTACAAATTTTTTGGAATTTCTTACACATCCACTTCTTTCTCTCTCCATTTTTAATTAAATGCTCTCTCCCCCCCCCCCCCCCAAGTCCCTAGAAAACTGTCACTCACATCTGGCCCTCTTGCTATCAAATTAGTTACCAAGTTCTTCAAATTCCATAGGGTAATACTTGAATTTGAATTGTTTAAAAAGCAGTATAAAATTCTTAATATACCCTCAAATGGCAAAAAGACCATATATACTTCTATAGAAAACTGTTGGTTTTTTTAGAAAAGGGATGTGCGACGCAGCTTCCAAAAAAAATTATCAACAAAAGCCTCTATATGTTAGAATAGATTTGTCCATCAGTAACAAAAGAGATGTTTGGATACCCACAACAGAACTGGGCAAAATTAGCTTATGCACCTAGCAAGAAAATAATTATTTTTATCGGTAACGGTAATGTATTATAGACAATAAAATAATTGCCAATTCTATGAAGCACAATTTCCAAAATTGAAAATGTTTATCATTTACAAAAGCAATGTCTATTCTGTGTCATCAGCCTAATTCCCGAAATGTTTTTCGAGCATATCGAAAGCAATTGCTCAAGTAATATTGATAACTATCCATGTTGTTCTTGCTTTTTATTACTTTTTTTTTCAGTTGTTTGGCCTTCCATTCCCCTTCACCTCCCATACCTTGTGCATGTAAATGTCTCAGAAGACAAGTGTCCAAACCAAGAACCAAGCTGCCTCTAAAGTAACCACAAAAAAGGTGGGGGGAAAGCTTTTAATTCTGAACAAGAAGTTCACAAGCTCAGAAATAATGTTGGACATGTGCGCACGCACAACATATATATATATATATATACACATATATATATATATATAGAGAGAGAGAGAGAAAGCACTTAGAATCAGAAACTACATGTAATTTTGAATAAGCACTGGATGTGGGAAAAGCTATGGATAAATTTCTAAACCAACTAGAGGAGTTGTATGCAGATTGCAAATTATTCTGGTTGTTGGAAAAAAAAATTGCATCACTTTACCTGAAAAGGTCAAACAATTTCTTTTAAATCCTTTGTGGCGGGAGTGGAAGTCTGGAATACCAGGAAATAAATTAATATATAAAATAGCACTTCCCAGCATTCCCCGCTTGTTTCATTCTCCAGCCTCCTCTATGTAAAGCCACATCCTCTGTTAAATCTAAAGAGATCCTGTTTTGTTCTCACTGCCTTGGCATCCTCTAGTCTTTCATACCAGATAATCTTTAGATTGGATCATGCCCTCACCCATTGTTTCCCTAATCTCCATTTTTATTGCAACAATATTTCAACTCGGACGTAGTTCATTCTCCTTCCCATTGCAATATATTTCCTTCCTTCATTTTTAATCTTTATTTTCCTTTAACAGTAATGGTTGTCAACCGGCCTCTATTTACTATCCTAGTTTCCTCATGTTTTCCAAGACCCAAATTCATTGCCACAATATTATACCAAAAATAGACTTGCTATATATGAAAGAGTGGCAAAACCGTGCACACGCAAGTAGGGGGAGACAATAAATGGAAAAGTGAAAACTCACCAATTCACAACAGAAATTGTTAAAGAACCAGGGAGGCTGCTAGCTAATCGCAACAAATCCAAAAGGATCCCAAGACATCTATTTGCTTCCGACGCGAGTGCAACTGGATCCAGAATGGGGTGACCACCACCCAACCAAGAAATATTAAAAGCCCGCCCACTTCTTGTTATACCTACAGCAAAACAACATTAACAATCAATGTTCAACAATCAGAGCCCACAAGGAAATTGCAAGGAATTAGCAAACAAGATAAATGCGACAGCATAACACAAAATGATCATCAGCAGTCAAACCCCTAAGCCCTTAGAGATTAAAATGAAATACCTTCTGTGATAGATTTTTCAGAATCACTGCTACCATATGTAAAAAGTAAGACACATGTCTCCAAAAATTTCATTGCCAGCAACTTTGTACCAACAGAACCAGCCTACAACATCAAGTCCAAGCAATGGGCACATTAACCAAGTGTTTCAAATCTCAACAGAAAGTAGATAAATTATCTGAATTATAGAGACTGGAAAATTTTTTCAATAGCCAGAGTGCCACCACTTTACTAGCAAATTCATAAATGATGAAAGAATTAAGAAATATAAACATGAAAGGTACAAACACAATAAGGCAAATGACTATCCAGAACAGTTGGGCCTCAAATCTATTATCTATTATCCCATCAAGCCAAGACTTAGCTTTGTCTGACCAACAGTTTTTCCGTTGGAGCAGTTTTGGTACTGAGTACAAAACAAATCAAAATTAATGTAGCCAATTTTTTGGAGGATTTTAGGTCTTAATTAATGTAGCAGGTCCCCTTTTTTTGCAAGTATGGTTGCCTTTCTCAGGCGCCTTTGTTATAATACATATATCTTTATTACCGATCAAAATATATATCAAAATCCCGTCAGTTGGGAAAATTTAAAGAAATAAAAGCAACTGCAAGTTAGTGGATAACTGAATGAAATTAAGAAGAAAATGTGAGGTAAGGACTGCATGAATCATGTCAGTGATGTCACACCCCCTCTAGTATCCTATGAAGCAAACATCAGGCTTTGTATCGTCAATAGTTTTGGTACGGAAGCAATCCTAGTCTGACCAAAGTAGATGACAAATGCTGCCACTTGGCACTGTAAGAAAATGTCTCGCAAGTGAAAACAATTGCAATGGTGGGAAATAATTAGATGTCTAAAGCAAAAATACCATTATGTAAGAAACATGAACATAGCATGTGTGATCCAGCATATCACACATTTTATACCACGTAAATGGTTCATCACAGTTGTAGTATACTACCAGCTTCCAACAATTGTTGTATTTAAAAAAAAAAAGCATAGCAAAAAACTAACCACAAACAGCTACCAATGACAATGTAACAAACATTATAAATATAAAAAAAACCTCCATTATCTGCATACGCACACACACATGGACCTGCATGTCAACCATGCGAGCGTGCACACAACCAAACAAAAATGCATGTAACAATTTAGATTAAAAATAATAATAAGAAGAAGTAGAGAAAGCAGCAGCCACAAAGTAAACAACACCTGAAATGTGGCAAACATGTCAACACAACAGTAAATAAGCATGTGTTGTTAATATTTCACTCAGTACTTGGAAGGGGTAGTTCCATAAACTAAAAAAGTATATCCTTCAGTTGGCATATACATTATTTTTCATGGATAAAATCCTACTTCAACACCTCACTACAAACAAGACAAAGCCACCCAACATAAACACAGGATCATCACTTCAGTATACATCCTTCAATCCCAAAAGATAAACCTGTCATCCACTCCTGAATGTCACCACTCACCACAAGAACCTATGGAGGTAAACATGCATGGAATAATTTTGAAAACCTCTCAAGACATACAAGAAGAGTTTCCTCATCTACAGGTTCCTTCTGGTCTACTGCAGAATATACATAGCTTTCACAGCTCCACGACTTAGGGTTTTCTCATATCTAACCTAAGCACTTACATTAAACTTGTATAAAAAAAATTAATACTTAATACTTTTGTTCTTTCCCTCTTTCAAACAAACCAAACATCAATTTAGGATTTGTAGTTTTGTAAAAGACAACAAAATTACCAATGTTATAACCAACTGTAAGGGCCCAAAAAATGCTTATAGGAGGTGAATGAAAATATTACTTTTGCTTAGGGGAAATTAATCATCAACATAACATTACCTTCTTTACTCCATAACTTGATAGCCTTCTAAAAACTATGCAGAGTCAGTGAGTAATACATACCTCCAACAGCACAAAGACAGCATCCATGAATCTAACCATCCAAGTCCAAAGCTCTTCAAGCCACCTCTCAACTAGACCATGGCGGTAAAACTATAAAATTTAAAATACAATTTAACAGTTTCACTAGTAGTCAAAGAAATTCAAAGCCAAAATTGCACAAAAGAGCAAGAAACAAAAGCAAATTAAAATAATATAAAATATGTCGTCAGGCTTCGAGCTGAGGTTGTTCGAAGGCTGAATAAATGAAAACTACATACATAGTCTCGCCATCCATGTTATAGTGACTAGAAAATTATTCTTAAAATATAATGTTAAAAACTACATGTATCCTATTGTCATGGATCGGGTCTCCAACTCAAAAGATTAGCATATTAGGTGGAAGTACCATAAGAATACCCGCTACATAAACCCCACAACACCCCAATGTCTATTCGATGTGGGACAAAGAGTCCATGAAATTCTCCCCTGCTTGAACAAGCAACGACCTTGTCACGGTCAGACCACCCTGTTTAACCATCCACCCTACTAGTGAGGGACCCATATTGGCGCGGACACCCTCTAGTGTGAGCACTTAGCATGACACCGGATAAAGAGCCAAATCTGCTCTAATACCACTGTCACATGTCAAGTCTCCAATCCAAAAGACTAATATGTTAGGTGAAGGCATCATACCCACAGGACACCCCAATGTCTATCCAATATGGGACAAAGAAAGATTATCTTATCAACAAGTGTAATATCATCCAAAAAACAAAAACAAATAAACACTTAAATCTGTGAAAAAAATGGTGCCCACACAGTTATACAGAGGAGCTAAACCTTTCTTTGACAAGGAAGAAGAACTAATGGTCATCAACCTCTTAACTCTTCTAAATCAATAATAATTTAGTCAATCATAAAACTTCCAAATAATAATTTGAAATTATGATAAATCAATCATAAATTTGAAATTATAAATCAATAACAATTTGAAATTATGATAAGTCAATCATAAATCAATAATAATTTAGTCAAACATAAAATTTCCAAATAATAATTTGAATTATGATCCATAACCTACAGACTATCATGAACCCTATGCCAACATGAAGCTTTTACAACTCATCACATCAAATACACTTGGTATTATAACCATACAATAGTGGCCTAAAACCATCACCAGAACTAAACAAATATTTCAATTGCACATTACACAGAAAAGGATAATAATGAAAAAGATAAAATGACACCAAATTAAATAAGTTTAACACTAGAGAACCTTTTTTTTCTTTTTTTGTGCATGCATGCATGTGTGTGTGTGAGAGAGAGAGAGAGAGAGACACCTGCAATGACAACTCCTCTAAAACGTTGCAAAAAATATTTGTGCCACTAATAATGGATTGCCTTGCAACAATAGAATCACTATCTTTTAATGATGCCAATAAAATTGGCATCAGTATAGAAGAATGAACCATTGCTTTCAATCCAATCTCCTCCATCACCCTGCCAACAATATGGAATGAGATAGAAGAACATTTAAGTCAAAAGCACACAATGACCTAGAAGAGTTACTGATGCACTTGAATGAAAACAACAACAAATAATCACATTGACACCCATATGAAAAAAAGGTAATGTCTTTTGACTCTTTTTTAATAATGTTCATATATATACATCGTAAATAAAGGTAATGTCTTTTGAATATACTGCAAAATATGAACTTCTAAGTTAGAACTCCCAAAAAAAAAAAAACCACTAACTGTTACATACACAGTAGCTTCTGAGCTCCTTTAGTCCCTTCATTTTTTCTTCTTTTACTTTTTTTTATTAAGACAATTTGGGGTTTTATCAAAAATATCAATGATATATTGAATTGTTTGCAGTTTCCACAATTTGAACAAGAATAACAGTCACGGTTCATTTTTCTAAAAAATACAGATCCATATTTTTTAAACAAGAGGCACAGTATTCAGGGCCATTGACATTAGACAGGGTATGCAAGTAGTGCCACTATCTTTTAAAAATTAGAGCTTACTATTTTTTTAAGGCACAGTATTCAGGGCCATTGACATTGACCTTTCATTTTTTTTCCATAGTTATGTATTGTGTACAATATGAGAAAGAAGCTAGTTACTACACTCATTTTGACCTCAAGCACCAACTTTTACCAGGTTTGAGCAGGGATATACTATTTGAAAAAATAAAAATAAAAAAGTCTGATAGGTTGCTAAAGAGATGTAAATAAAAGGAGGGAATTTTTTGTCTTAAATTTTCATGTTGTTTTGTTCCTAATGATATACAGAATTCAACTTTACTCCATCAAAAAATTACAAAAAGGTTAGGTTCTCTTCCTTTCTTCGAGTAAACATGTCAAATTTGAGGTTCCAACTACCTTTTAATTTGCTCCAAATCATTGGCAAAACCATTAAAAAAAAAAGGTACAAAGGCAAGAAAGGGCTCCAATGTTTCTACAAGCCTAACCAACCTGTGCCCCGTTTACCGAAATTAAATATGCAGCGGCAAAACAGTAGAACATCGTCCAGATTACTTGAAATATCTTTCGCCACTACTAAAATCCCTAGTTCTAAAACTTACAAGAAACAAGTTTAGCTTCCATTTCTTTTAGACATTAAAGATGGAATCTTTAGTCTGAATTGAAAGCGTCCTTTCTTTCACTAAATCACGGGATGAATCTTCTATGAGACAATCTTTCTACTTAGAAGTTCAAGTATGACAAATAGGCATACCAAATATAGATTATATTGCTAATTTCACGCTAGATTAATCAATATTGAACACTTACAATACTTTGCATGAACAATCTACAACATGAGCACAACAAGAAGGGCATAAAAACGTCCAATTAATCAATAAAAAAAACACAGACACATATATATCCAGTGTGTTTCTTGAGATAGAGAGAGAGAGATAATAATGCGGATAAAGACGGAAGAGAGAGAGAGAGAGAGTAAAAACGAAGAACTGAAAGAGCAAAATATATAAATAAATGTGATTGAAATTAGGGATATGAACTCACTCAACGAGGGATTTTCGAACGAGGCTTTCAGGCGAAGACTGAAGTTCGACCAAATAGGGGAAAAGTTCAGCGGCAAGAGAAGGCTCGACGGACAACAATATATCTTTGGCCTGTTTCAAAGAAGAAAGCTTTACCGCCAAATCGCCATGGTTGTTCGCTGCAGCAAGAAGGGAGAGTGCTTGCTCTCGCAAAGGTCCGGCCATGCCAAGGCCTCAAGAACACAAGAAAATCCGTCGGAGACCGATATAAAACTCTTTATCAGAAGATGTGGATCGTTTGAGTTTCGTTTTCTAGGGTTTTGCGAGGGAGTGAAGAAAGAGGGTTTTATTGACGACCGTAAAACCGAAATCGGAACTGCGGGAATCACCTCACCCCTCTCTCGATGCGATATATGAAACTCGAAGGAAAAATATACATATATATATATATATATTTGAGACTGTATGGTCGGGGCGGTGCAGATGGTCCGATGGAGATTTCAGGGGCCAGAGATGAACCAGTTTTTTCAGCCCCGTTTTTAGTTCGATTCGCCGATTAAGAATTTTACGACCCTAGGTTTTGTTTGGTCGATTGTATAAATGATCGTGTTTTAAATTTATTAAAATAAATAATATTAAAATTCTGTTCAAATTTAATTAATTAATTTTTAAAACTTATATTAAACAAGTCTTTAATTAAATTAATTGTGACTTAAAATCAAATAACTTGATATTTTATAGTGTTAGTTTATTAAGTCGAGTTCAATAAATTAATGAGTCTGTAAATATATTCAAGTTTAGTTTATTTATTTCACGAGTCGATCTCAAATAAAATTTTAATTGAATTAATCATGAATGAAGCTCCAATTTGTTCATTTTATGTTCTTATGAGTTTTGATTTTGTCAAGTATTTTTTTTGAATAAATTTTCTAATCTTACTTATTTTTATATTCATTAATCATACTCATTTCGTGATTAATTTAAAATTTTGAAAGAAAAGAAAGAGAGTGAACTAAAAATTCATGTTATGCTTCTTCTAAAATTTATAGAGACAGAATAAAATGATTAAAAAGCTCGTAATTGTTTATTTTTCTCCTACTGATCTTATCATTTTCCTATGATCTCTTCTTTTGCAATGATGGTAAAATATTATTTTAAGCTCTCATTTTTCTCACTGCATTCTCTTTTTTATTTTTTAAATTTATTATAAAATAAGTTATTATTTCTTTTTCTCCCCCTCCCTCTTTTAATCTTTGGAAGATTTGTAAATAGCTTCATCAAATTTGTGAATAATCTTTGTCTACCCAATTAAGACTTTTGTGGGTGGTTGGAAATATCATTATTTGTAGTGGATTCAAACCTATAATTTTTCTACTTTGACTAAAGCATAAGGGCTTTATTAACTTTTGTAATAAATGATGTGTTTCGTGTCAGTTTAGGTTATTTCCTTGCATTGTATAACCATATCATTGTGTGAATTGAAACCCTAGCTAATGTAATGTATGTTAAATGATGCAAGACTTTAGGATTTTGAATTATAAATTTCATTTTTCACACAAGAAATGCTATTATGGAATGGAGAAATATTATTTTCTTAAGAGTATTAAATTGTAAGGATTAATTTTATCAAGTGGAGTTCATTAGAACTGTGTTAAAGTGATGAAAAAACCGATGACCAATGATAACCATTTTCGATTTTCAGTGACTAGTAAACCGATTTAAAGTTAAACATCGATTTTTCTGAATCACCCTTGGTCCGATCAATCGAAGGTTGGTAACTAGTCTATCGATAATTTTACTAGTCTCGACATCCTCAATTTTGTGTAAACCAATTGACTAGAAGTATATAACTGTCCAATGGATTGTATTAAACCATTCTACCACTTAAATCTAACCGGTCTATCAAGGCAAAACTGCCTCTTAGTATTCCTTTAATTGCCCAAATTGGTCAACCGGTCCAATGAAACGAGTCTACCAGTTGTACCCTTCTTAGATTTTTCATTTGAAGAGCAGTTCACCCAAACCTAATTGATTAATATGGGACTAATGTTCTCAAAAATTCCTTCTTAATTATAGTCTCGTGTTTTCAAGTATACTTGAAATACAAACAAATATGTTAAGTGTTAGGAATTTTTATTACGTTCGTGCATTTTTTTTACTCGAGTTTACAAAAATGTTGCTTGAAACTAATTTTCTAGACAAGTGTTGCAGTAAATGTGTCTCTTGTCTAAGTTATCTTAATAAAATTTTATTAATTTATGGTCTTTTGAAAGATATTTTTCCAAAAGACGTCTTTTTTTTTTAAGATAATGAAAATACAAAAGACAATTTTAAAAAAGCCAAAGACTTGTGTTTTTTTTGGTAGAAAGTAAAAAAGCCCCCGCACCGGTATAATATGAAGACTTTGTATTTGTTTGGTATGCTTTTTAAATGCTTATTTAATTTTTTTGCTTAAATAAATAAAAAATTAGAAATAGTATTTTGTTTATTTTACGTTTTAGAGATATTATCAAATGTATTTTTATTTTTTACCTTTTGTTTTTTTTTTAAGAAATCAAAAAAATTACTTTTATACTAATTAAAAATATTTTTTAAAATAAATTACTAAACAAACACTTAATTAATTATGAACAGAAAAATCACTTATATACACCATCTTTCAATTGACAATCAATTAGATATAAAGAAAAATGAGAAAGTCTGTGGACAATTTTAAAACTTCATGGCATTTTATGCTTGTCCAAAATTCATCTAAGACTAATTAAAATGGAATATGTCACAAAATTTAAAATTTCTCATGAGTAACTTCTTCACGGATTCAAAAAAATAAATAAAAAATAGAGAATTTGTGAGATGTCATTATATAATCCCATGGTATGACAATCTCATTATATAATTATTTTTCCCATGTTGTTAGCGCAGGCGGGTTTAATTCCCCTCCCCATCTTGTACATTAAAAAACCTTGAGAGAACCATGTCCGAACAAAACAGTAGGGTGCAACTAGGCAAAGCCGAGCCCGAGCTGAATCATGTCCAAGCTTAACTAAAATTTTAAAATAGTCAACCCGAACCCGGTTCGAGCCTGACATTGAATCCAAATTAAAATTCATTGTAACACCTGCGATTAATAAATAGGGCAATATGTATGAAAACATTTTCGGACAAATATCATTATCTATATATACAGTAGCAGCATGTGACAAAGTTTACGTAATGTAATAAGAATTATCTTAACGAAATACCATTATGGAAAAAACTGCACAGACAATATAGTAAGATTATGAATTAACCAACCAAAAATTAGGTAATTATTCTAATTAATATTACGACTTAATGTAAAGTTAAAATTTGACCCAGTCATACATAAAACTAACCCAACCGAAGCTAATGATGTATGGAGAATTTTATAGCAAATATTATGAATTATTTAATTAAATGATTAATAAATAAATATCAAGAATAAGGTAAAATGTAATAGGAAAATACAAGAAAAATAATTACCGTTATTATCATGTGATTTACACATGATGAGAGAAGGCAAGACACGCACATTAGGTATGCATATGGGTGTATGTATGCAAATAAATACATGTATACTTATAAATGCATATAGATACATGCAAGTGGGAAGCATTGAACATAGAATTTCAACAATCACTCTCATCAGTCATAGTAATCTTGTTTATAAAATATTCTCCCAACAATGATATATATGAATGAATACATATACAAGTAAGGAGTTTTGAGCATAGGATTCAAACAAATTCATGTGAATAAAATAAGCATACCATAATAGTCATATTTCACCATTAAATATTGTCTAGAAAATATGTCCCTAACAATGAAAATTTTGGTTATAGATACATGCATGGGCAAGCTTAGAAAATCATACTGAGTGAGAAAATTAGTGAAATTGGTGAAGGAATTGAGAGTTGCAAGCTTAGAAAGTGAGAAAACGAGAATAAATAAAAAAATCTATACAAACAATGTAAGAACACTCTTTTTCAAATTCATTTAAGTTTATATAGTTTTGTAATTAATTTTATGTCTACATGGTGATATATAAAAGTGATTTGAGTGAGTATTAGAGAGATTATAATGAATCCCGAAACTAATTTGAATACCACTAATAGAACTTGTTAAACTTTGGAAAGCTATAACTTAATCAATTTAAGTCCAAATCGAGTGAAATTTGAGTTTAAATTAAAGCTTTAGATGACCAGCTTTTGTAAAAATTTGATTTACATGTAAACTCCAACCCGATTTTGATTTATGAATTTTTAAAGTAAGGTGATCAAAATCAGAAATTTGGTTGATGTAAAACAGTCTACTTCAAACTATCACATCTCTCCCAATTCTTTGAATTAAATTATAATATTTTGTAAGGATGTATATCTATATCTTAACTATAATTTTATATATTATAAGAATCATTTGGCTATAATATGGGTCGGATATAGTAATTTTATCAAAACTATCTAAATCCTGACCTTAGTGAATTGATTGGCTTATATCTTGAGCTGTAGATAGAATTTTTAGGTGATTCTAGATCTCAGTGAAACTATACTCCATATCTAATGTTTCTGAAATTTTTCATTAAATTTTAATGGAGGAATTGAGAGGAAATCGAATTTGAATACAAAGGTACTACTTAGGAAATTCTTAAATATACTTTCAAAGTTATTATCCACCCGAGATTGTTTCGTTTTTCTTCCACCTTCCTAATAGTTTAGTTACATCATAACCACACATAGTTAGAGACATTAAATAGAACTTAAACATATTTTTTGTGGCCTTAGATAATATATGTTATTCATTGAGATTCTATTGAGTATAATAAACTTAATGATGAAATCCATTTAATCAAATAAAACTCATAAAATATGGGTTCTAAATATAGTATTAAAACAATATTTAATAAGTGTTAATCGTCTTTATAAGACCTGAAAATGTTAAAGAGCAATCAAAATAAACTAATTAACTAAGTATTAAGTGAATGTGAATAACCCTGAACCATGATTAGAGACTTTCCATTAAATACAATTCCTTATAGTTCCTTACAGTTTTATAATATTACATGCAATTTCTTTCAACTTATTAACGTATTTCAAATTATTATACTAGATGTTTCAACTGCATTATTGCTTTTTAGAATATCAAGTTAAGTATTGAATTGCATGCCTTTAAGAAACATATTTCTAAATGATTTATAGCACAGATAACTAATGAATGTTTTACAAACATATTTTTAACATGAAATTATATGCCCTAAAATACTCATGACAAATAGTCATGCCCAATTAGAGGGTTAAGCCATATTCATGACACAATCATGTCCGGTTAGGGGGTTAAGCCATGATATGTAAGTCCAAAGTTCTGGATTACACTTAGTTACCCATGTGATTATTTAAGATAAAATTAAAAAAAGATTGACATATATGATTTCATTACACAATTTATAGATATTGTTTCATGTTTACTATGTTTTATTCTTGCAAAACTATTTAGTAAAAGAGTCAGCATAATTTTTTAATTATTTTATGATCAGTTATAGGTATATGATTTGTAAATGCTGGTAGTTTCAGTACGAATCTTTTACCTATTATCCATGAAAGTTTATGAAAGAGGTTTTTTTAAAAATCATAACGGGGAACTCGAGTTACTCACGATCTTTTCATAAAGCTTTTTATCCGGTACATTTTAGGTGGAGTTTGAGATAATGTTACTTGAAGGAAACAAATTTAATTACAGTAATTTTGGAATATTGATAATTTGGTACATTTTGTAAGAATAAACAGAAGAAATTTATAAGCTGTAATACTAAGACACTATTGTATAATAATGTAACATTTAGTTTTGCTCAAACATGATTTAGTTTTCACTATTTTATAAAGTATGAATGTATGAAATATATATACTAAATAAGAGACATTTTGTTAGTCACCTCAACAACACACTAAGGTTTTGTTTGGATAGTTTTTGAGAGTTAGAGTTTTAAGAAATTTTTTGAGAAGTGTTTTTAAGTAATTTCTTGGAATTTGAACCATTATTTGGATTGATTAATTTGAAAAAAGATAAAAAAAGTAAGTTATGTTTGGTTATATTTTTAAAATAAGATTTTTAATTTCAAATTATGTTTGAAATTAATTTTTTTTTTTTTTAAAATTTAGATTATCATATCGAAATACATTTTTATAATTTTTAAAAAATTAATTACAAAATCTTTTAAAATTTTTTTCAAAAATTTTTATCTAAATTACTATCAGGTAAACATCCAACATTGATCCATTGACAAGCCATTCAAATTCTTTTTTTTTTCAAAATTATTATTATATACTGGTAAGCCTTGATTATTATTATTTTTTTTTTATAAGAACCGGTCATCCAATAAAAGGCATGGCTTACATGATCTTTATTTAGGAAGATCAACTACTTTCCCAACGAATAAGACTGTTGACAAATTTCAGATTAATGTCCTATTCGCTTAGGGTGAGTATTTATTTTTTAACTATATGAAATTTATATTTTTTATTATTTTATTATAATATTTTTTAAAAATAAAAACTGCCCCCCTTTATTTGTTTAGATTTTAAAAAATAAATTTTTAATTTTAAAACGTGAGATATGCTATTGACAAATTATTAATTTTAATTTTTTTTACTATTTTATAATTTAGATTATCATATTCAAATACATTTTCACAATTTTAAAAAAATTAATATTTTGAAACAAATTATATCTGAATTATATTTTCACAATTTTTAATATTCTTAAAAAATGTGATCGGAATTTAATACATTTAATTACATATGATATAAAAAATTTAATTTTATTCAAAGTTTTTCATAATTTAATAAAAATAACAAGATTTAACAAATTCGATTAATTAATATAACATATATTAATTATTAAATTATATTATATTTTTTAAAATTAAAGTTATATATCATAAGTTTGGCATATTATAAAATAATATTTTATATGTATAATATAAATTATAATATAATATTTTATAAATATAATATATATTAATATCATTATCAAATCAAATAAAATTTAATTTGATAATTAATTTCTTGAAATTTGAACCATTGTTTGAATTTAAGATTAAGTTTTGTATTTTGTTTTTTGGTTGACTAAACAAACAAATTTTTAAAATGTGAAATGGAAAAATTTGTTTTTAATTCATAACCAAATACAGCCTAAATTTGAATGCATGAAATATATATACCAAATAAGAGGCATTCGGTTGGTCACTTAGTTAACATACTACAAGAGAGTTAGCATATTGATAAGCTGCTTAACTGGCCGGTCATTATTCCTAATCCGCATAGGGTGATTCTCAGATGTAAAATTCATTGTTGTCTTTTGTATCGAGTTCAACATAAGTATAACCAAATTTTAAAAAATATAGATTATTAATTTTAATTTTCAAATTTTATTCACAATCTCTTAAATGGATTGTTATATTTTTATTTTAATTATACACTAAAAATTTTAATAATTTATCTCAGTTTCTCATTATAAAAAAATAAAAAATTGTTAAAATAATTTTTTTAACATAATTTAATTTTAAAAATAATGAAAAAGGTCGATAATTTTTTAAAATTTAAAAAATATAAATAATAATATAAATAAAAAAATTAATTAAAATATAAAAAATACAATATAAAAAATATTAAATTCAGATTTAAATTTTAAAAATTTTATTAGACAATTTTAATTTAGGTAGATATATCTCAAAATATAAAAAATTGAAATTAATCCCTGCAAAATTAGAGCTAATCTTGGATAGAAGAAGCAGCCCTCTTCCTCGTAAAAATATCGATCCCAATGGTTAGATTCGCTTTACCGTGCATTTCAAGCCTCTTTGGGCGAAGAACTGGCAGGATGGTTTTCTTTTCTTGAAATCCTAATCAGGGTTTAGTTTGATTTGTTCACATGATATGATCAGGGATTCTTGATACTCTGTCAATTTTAAATGTCGGTCGTTGGTTTCAATTAATTATATCGGGAAGAAGATATTCAACGGGCGTAATTTATCTAAAATTTGTCTGGTTCATTATTTCTCCGATTATGTTTGTATTTTGCATGGCCTTGGCTTGCAAAGTTGCTACTGGTTAGTTTGGATATCTGTGTCTAAAACATAACGAACTTTAGTGATATTCAATTGTTGGGTTATGGGTGACCGAGCGAATTATTATTTTATTGGGTTTCAGTTGACGAAAAATTATTGATTTGTAATTTTAGTGTTTTTTTTTTTTAAATCTGTCACCTTATCAATGATAGCCGAATAAATATTGGTTCATTTTTTGGGGAAATTTTTATTTTTTTCTCAGGCCATTTTTAATGGTAACTCAAACTTAAATCTAAATTTTACTTCGAGTAAAAATTAAATTTGAGTTTCATACTCTTCAGTCGTCTGAATCAAATTAAATTTGAGTTATAAATTTGAGTTTACAACTGATTTTAAAAATTAAATTTGAGTTTCATACTCTTCAGTCGTCTGAATCAAATTAAATTTGAGTTATAAATTTGAGTTTACAACTGATTTGAGTTTGAGTAAAAACATGTTTAAGTATGTGTCTGAGTTTAAGGTTGGAGAACCCAAGTAACCCCGGTACTGGAAGTATAGGTGATAGTTAATCACTTATTCTCATTTTTGATTTTTGTTTTGGCAGTCCTAGGTTTGGTGTTGCACATGCTCTTTGTTGGGTTTTGCACCATGGCTTGCAGGAGAGGTTCACATTCTGGTGGATTCTGGTATGATTAAGCACAAAGATGATGAGTTCACATCCAGCGAGTCCTAGTAAGTTTCTGTGTGTTGTAGGGGCAGACGAAGTGATGGTTAACTTTTAGAGATTTTAGCATGGTCAAAGAAAATAAATTTGTGAGATGCTCTCTGAGGAATATTATTCATCCCCAAATCAGAATATATGTTATCAGAAGCATATATACTCCCGGAGAAGTTTTTTGATTCTCAATTTGAACTCAAATGTTGCCTTCAAAATATGTCCAATCTTCTACAAGTTTTTATGCACATTTTCTTTACTTACATGTATCTTCAATTTGTCATATATTGGCAATATTCCAGAAAGAATACTCTGCATATGCTTAATGTGAGCCTGCCTTCTACTCTCTGTACATCTTTCTTGCAATTGTTGAGACAACTGTTTGTTAAATTGCCCTATAGAACCCAAGTTAACATGAGTTCTACAGGGTGAACATGGTAGTCCATGCAAGAGAATGAAAAATCTTCTTAGCTTTAGATTATAGTTGGAGGTTCTCAGACAGTTTTTTTTTTCACTCTCTTTTTTCCTCTTGATATTAACAACACGCAACCTAAGAGAAAAATAAGACATCACTGACATGCCTTCACGACATTAAAAAATCATGCAGTTCAGCAGTCAGGCTCAGGTTCTCTAACATTCAGCTTGCCTTGAAGGCTTATACTTTAAAGTTTTTTCGTAGTTTTCTTTCTCTTCATTTTTCGTGAAAAAATGCTGGTTTCTTCTAAACTTAACTTTCCATTTTGAGAAGGCCTTTTAGGAGTTTGCATCCATCTATCTTGTTATGTCTTGAACTGATTGTGTTTTTAATATTGCTAGGCTGAGATAATGACTTAATTTGCCTTCCAATTTGTCTCCTTCCGATTCTATTATCAATCCTTTAGCCATCCACTTATTTATGAATCTCTCCTTTTAGTTCAAAAACTCGTAGAAGATGTTCAGGGATGCAGAAACATGGCACCAAATTATTATGAATCTAAATCAATGCAGAAAAAAGGCCTTTCAAATTCACCTATATCCCAATGAACCAACCATACCTTTTGATTCTCTTTGAAATGCATCATATATCCTAGTTTCTGCTGCTACTTGTACATCAATATGCTCCATATCACGATGTGGTGTTTGATTTAGAACTAACTTGGATGGTGCACTCATTTTTCTCGTCCAAAAGCTTGCTGCCTGAATGATGGCTAGCCATATTCCTCCAATAAACTTTCCATTAGGTGAAGAAAAGTTGTGCTGATTATTCCACAACTTTTCTTCTATAGTGGTTATGATTGTTTTGTTGCTCTCCACCTCTCTTAACAAAATATTTACTTTGTCCAACTCATTTTCTTAATTTCACACATCATCTAAGATAAGTTCATGCTATTTGAAATTGCGTTAGGTGATAATTTTGGGCCATCCATTTTCTGGAGGACAACTTTCCTCTTGCTTGAAAATTGTTTTTTCAACAAACTTGTGCAATTGGTAATGTCTCCTAATTCTTTGTTTTGGTGGAAAAAAAGTTGTGGTCTCTAAGGTAGCATGGGGAAACTCCATGGTTATTCAAATCAGTTTCTGACATAGTGGTATATATTTTAAATTAGATTATCAGCATTACATCATTTGTGTCACATGTCTAAAACTGATTTGAATGAACATAGAGTTTCTCCATGCTATCTTATCACCGGACTTTTTATTCCAAGGGATGAGACATCCACCAGATCATTTGTTGGTTAGTACCTGTGTTGTCTTCATTCCCATGAACCTCCCATAACCCTTTTTGATTCAATAATGAATAACTAGACTGAGGCTTACCTGTTTATGCAGGTTGCAAATTCCTTTTAAATTGAAAGTTAGACCTTTCCCCTGCAATTGCATGTGATGTATCAGGAATTGTTTTTATCTTACTCATCCTTAATGCAGGAAAAGAAAAAAGAGTGGGTTTGAAAGTTACAAGAAGTCTCATGGTTGCAGTGATGGAGTCAGAAATTATACTTAAGGGGTGAGCGAAAGTCTACAGGTATATTTTTAAAAGAATTTTAGCAAAACCATAAGAGAAAAGAGGATTTTTCAAATTTTTGAAGAGGGGGAGGCCAGGTCCCCCCTTAGCCCCTCTCCATCCGCCAATACATGGCTCATGGCTGGCCGCTGGCCCCCCAATTTCAGATTTCCATCAAAATGCTTTTGTCATAAACTCATGCAACAGGCCATCAATGTCAAGAGAGAATTTTGAGGATTGATAATCAAATTCCCATTGATATATCCTTTGATTGGAGCTTCTGTGCATCTTCAAGCATCAAATCCGTTATTAATGAAATAGTCCACCACTTTTTTGTTGATACTCCTCTCTTAAGCTAAACTCTTGCAGGATTGGAAAAACTATAGTTTTTCAAAGAGAACTGCCAGTCTGCCAGGCATAAGAGCTATTGGTTCTGCAAGGTTGATTACGGTCTTCTTGGATTCTGGAATTCATGCTATAGTGATCTACAAATCAATCATTAAGCTGCCGATAGATCTTGCATACGTGCACAGGCCAACACACATGGATGTGAAAAACATTGAGTGGACATTTCACAAATTCATTGTCTACAGAAGTTCCATCAGAAAGATAATGTCGTTGACAAAAGGCACTGTGATAAAATATGGCTGGTCCTCAAAGCAAAATATATGGTTGTTAAAACAACTGATACAACCTCTTATATCTACAAGTGCTCGAGAGCTGTGCTAAAATAATGCATTGACAGAAGGCACTGTGATAAATAATGTCGTTGAAAGAATGGGCATGCGAATCCAGCTGCATGGCATCCGGTGCTTCTTGGACCGCATAATACTAACCAACAACAAAAATTGCGATAAACAACAACAACAACAAAGTTCCAGCTGCAACTTCCGATAAGCCATGAACATGGAGTCCGTGTTGCTCTGACAATTGGGACTTCCTTCTGTACATATATGCCTCCTTGTTGCTCTGGTACTCAAAACGTTCCATCACAAATTCTAGAGAAGACACTTTTCACTTTGTGCTACAAGACATATAAAAAACCTGCTGAATATCAGCCCAATGCACGGTCAAACATAATACTAGCGCATGTGCACACACACACACACTTTTGTATGTGTGTATATATATCCACTAAAAGATTCTATGAAAGTTGAAAGAATTAGAATTAAGGACTAGAAGCGAATTACCAGTGTGAAGTGAACACCAACTGACTATATTTGATTTAAACTTGAAGAGTTGTGACGTAGCAGAAGCTTATGAAGAAGTAGGACACCACCTGCTTTTTGAAAAATCGCTCGAATCCACGAACAAAAGTAGCACACTCGAATCCACGAGTTCAGAGAATAAGATTTCAGAAAGAAAATTCTTTATTTAATGAAAGTTAACCTTACAATGAAAAGAAATAGTCTTTATATAGGCTGCAAAACTTAATTTGTCTAGGGCTACAACTCCTAATTCGACTAGAACTATAATTTCAGGAAAAAAAAAAAAATTAAAATAAGGAGAAATGCTAAAAATTTTAAAAATAGAAATATTCTAATTAAAAGCATAAATCAAAAACCCTAAACTTAAGCAGTAATTTGGTAAATTGACAGCTCCAAATGGCAACTGCAGCTCTAGGAAATTAGGTAGTACATTATTACCAAAAATAGTAAAATCGCGCTTTTGAAGGCCAAAACGAAGGAATTATTACCATATTTCTTATCTTTCAACTTGTTGTAAGTGCCCACTGGCAGCCGCCCTTTGCGCAAATAAACCATCACTAGATCCCCCTTTTGAAATACGTGAGCCCTTCTCTTTTTATCAGCAGCTGCCTTGTATTTGGCATTAGATTCCTCCAAGTTTTTCCGCACCTCTTCTTGGATAGCCTTGATATGATCCGCCACATTTTCTGCTGTAATACTCAAACTAGGAAGCTTTGGCAGAGGAACCAAGTCTAAAGCATGGTGTGGAGGACAACAATAAACAATTTGGAATGGGGTCTTCCCAGTAGAACGATTTAGCATACTGTTATAAGCAAACTTAGATTGTGCAAGAGCAAGATCCCACTGTTTCGATTTCTCTCCAGAAATGCAGTGAATTAAATTCCCGAGAGTGCGGCTCACCACTTCTATCTGACCATCGGACTGAGGATGACTCGTGCTACTGAAATTCAGGGATGTGTCAAACCGCCTCCATAAGTTCCGCCAAAAATGACTCAAGAATTTGGTGTCCCTATCTGAAGTGATGGATTTGGGGGGCCCATGCAAATGAACAACCTCTTTGAAAAACAAGTTTGCCATGTGCACTGCATATGAGGTTTTCTTGCAAGCAATAAAGTGAGCCATCTTAGAATACTGATCAACCACCACAAATACAGAATCAAATCCGCGTTGGTTTGCGGAAGGCCCAAGACAAAGTCCATGGCCTTTGGCAGCCTGACAAATAGGGCATCTTTTAACATGACTGCCGACATCTCGTTTCAGTTGGGGCCAATAATACCTCTCCTCAGCAAGAGCTACTGTTTTGTCACGACCCAAGTGTCCGCCCAAGCCTCCACCATGTAATTCCTGAATTATCTGTTCTCGTAGTGAACTCTCGGGATGCACAATTGGTTGCCTCGAAATAGATAACCCTCTTGAATATGCATTCTGTCCACGGAAGATCCCGACTGACATTTTGCCCAAATATCCTGAAAATCTTTGTCGGCTGCATACAGCTCCTTGAGACAGTCAAACCTAACCACTTCAGTCCGCATTGTGACAAGCAACAACGCCCTCCTGCTTAGAGCATCAGCTACTCGGTTTAATTGACCCGCCTTATGCTTCAAAGTGAAAGTGAAGCGTTGTAAAAAAGAAATTCAGCAGGCATGCATCCGGTTGACACTATTCTGGCTATTGATAAATTTCAAAGCTTGGTGGTCGCTGAATAAGACAAACTCTCTCTACACCAGACAGTGTTCCCAAACCTTCAAGGCGTGAAAAACAACATACAATTCCAGCTCATAAGTAGACCACTTCTGGCGAGCTTCACTGAGCTTCTCGTTGTAAAACGCAACCGGTTTGCCTTCTTGAGAAAGTACAACACCAATGCCAACAATAGAGGCATCGCACTCTACCTGAAACAGCTTGTCAAAATCTGACAGTGCTAAAATTGGGGCAGATGATAATTTCTCCTTGATCAGCGTGAAACTCCGTTCTGCTTCCTCTCCCCAATGGAATTTCCCCTTCTTCATGCATTCAGTAATTGGCGCGACTATTCGGCTAAAATCTCTGACAAACCGTCTGTAAAACGTTGTCAGGCCATGAAAACTACGAACCTCGCCCACTGTTTGTGGAGTTGGTCACTCCCGAATGGCACGAATCTTTCTTTATCAACTTTAATCCCATTAGCACTTACCACAAATCCCAAAAATAGCAAACTGTTGGTCATAAAGCTGCACTTCTTTAAATTAACATACAACTTATTTTGCTGCAAAACTGTAAGTACTTCCCTCAAGTGCGCAAAATGGTCAGATTTGTTCTAGCTATATATCAATATATCATCAAAGTACACCACAACAAATTTTTCAATGAATGGTTTTAATACCTGGTTCATGAGCCGCATGAAAGTACTGGGCACATTGGTGAGTCTAAACAGCATCACTAACCATTCGTACAACCCCTCCTTGGTCTTAAAAGCAGTTTTCCATTCATCTCCAGGCCTAATTCGAATCTGATAGTACCCGCTCCGCAAGTCAATTTTCGAAAACACTTTGGATCCGGCCAACATGTCTAGCATATCTGCCAATCGAGGAATAAGGAACCTATATTTAATGGTGATCTTGTTGATTGCCTGGCTATTGATGCACATGCACCAACTGCCATCTTTCTTTGGAACTAACAAGGCTAGTACCGCACAAGGACTCATGCTTTCCTGTACCAATCCCTTCTTAATCAGCTCTTCTACCTGCTCTTGTAGGACCTGACTTTCCTTGGGACTCATCCGGTAATGTGGACGATTAGGTAAACTGGCTCCTGGTGTGAGATCAATTCGATGCTGTATGTCTCGCATAGGAGACAACCCATCTGGTAGCTCTGACGGTATAATTTCCTGAAATTCCTCCAGCAAATGTTTAAGTGCGGGTGGAATTTTCATAGACTCCTTGCCAACTTCTCCTCATACTACCACAACAAAAATCTCTCTAGATTCCTTAGTTTCCTCTATAAATTTGCCCCCATCCACCAGAAATACTGACTTGCCCTTTGACTTCGGTTCAACAATTGAAAATTCCTCTTTTATGGGTCCCAAAACGATCTTTAGGCCCCCCTTCATGAAAACATATACGTTATCACGGCCCCTGTATGTAGCATCCACATCGAACTGCCATGGTCGTCCCAAAATCATATGGCGGGCATCCATCTCCACCATGTCACACACAACCTCATCTGCATAATTCTTCCCAATTGAAAATTAAATGCGGCAGATTTCAGTTACCTTCACTTCAGTACCCCATTTAATCCAGCCAATCTTATATGGTGAAGGGTGTTTCTCAGTCTGCAAGCCTAACTTGGTAACCATTGCTTTCGACACTATATTTTCACTATTGCCACTATCAATAATGACATCACAAACCCTTTTGTTCACAGTATATTTGGTTTGGAACATATTATGTCGCTGAGATGGTTCTTCTCGCTTTGGTGCTAACAGAAGTCGCTGAACCACCAGAGAGCGTGACAGCAGCTCCCCTTCATCGCCACCCGTTACCTCTTCCTCTTCATAAGTATAGGGCGCTTCATTCTCGTCTTCCTCTGTCTCGAATCTGCCATGTTCTTCTGGCTCCACTAAGTTAACAGTACCCCTTTTAGGACACTGGTTAGAACGGTGCCCTGGCTGTCCGCATCTATAGCACTTATCAGACTTCGGATGAGCATAAGGGTTACGAGGTGTCACTTCTGGTGGAATATTGTTGGCTGGCTTTGATGGACCTCCACTGCTACCTGTCCCGCGAGTGGTGTTAGACAATGGTGGCTGAGTCATTGTGGATTTTCCTTTATTTACTATAACACGATTGGGATCAAAGGAATTTCTTGCTACGACTGCCGCCTTCGATCTGTCTAATTGACTTTCCGCCTTAATAGCCAATGCAATGGCTTCGGTTAAGGTGTAGACTGTTTGCATCTCAACTCGATCCTGTATAGCCTAACGCAGCCCCCCAACAAACCTAGCAACTTGTTGCGCATCTGTTTCTAGCAGGTTATTACGTGATGACAGCCTGTGGAATTCCTCCAGGTAAGCCTTGACTGTTCTACGCCCCTGCTTACAATTCTGATATTGTTGAAACAGAATCTGCTCATAATCTGGAGGCAAATACCTGGATCATAACAGTCGCCTCATCTTAGCCCATGTCCGAACCATCCCCTTTCCTTGTCGCATCCGTATAATTTGCAACTGTTCCCACCAAGTAGAAGCTCCCCCCAATAGTCTGTACGCGATTAATTTCACCTTTTTATCTTCAGGAATATCCGTATAATAAAAAACCCTCTCGACTAATACCAACTAATCAAGAAACCCGTCGATCTGAAGTTGACCATTAAAACTGGGCAGATCCATCTTCATACGAAAGGTCTGTTAGTCCTGCTCCCCTCGGTAATTCTTCCAATTATCCCGGAGTTTGGCTTCAGCATTTTCCTCATCCTCACTCGGGTTATCCTTATAGGCTAGCTGCCTACGTGGAATCTCTGGATGGCGTTCACGAACAACTTCAGCCCTCTCTCGGAAAGGTTGACAATTCGTAGGATCGTCGACCCGCTGATTATTCCCTGCCGTAAGCCTAGCAAGAGTCGCTTGGATCTCCTGCAACGCTTGCTGGGTCTCACGCTGGAAAATTCTGAATTCAGCCCTTGTAACCAGATTTTTCTCACGGTCACCGCCATCAAGGATTTCGACCTTGTTCCGTGCGTTCGCCATCTGAACAGGATTAAGCTTGCTCTGATACCAACTGACGTAGCGGAAACTTATGAAGAAGTAAGACACTGCCTGCTTCTTGGAGAATCGCTCGAATCCACGAACAAAAGTAGCACACTCGAATCCACGAGTTCAGAGAATTAGATCTCAGAAAGAAAATTCTTTATTTAATGAAAGTTAACCTTACAATGAAAAAAAATAGCCTTTATATAAGCTGCAAAACCTAATTCATCTAGGCCTACAACTCCTAATTCGATTAGAACTATAACTTTAAGAAGAAATAATTAAATAAGGAGAAATGCTAAAAATTTCAAAAATAAAAATATTCTAATCAAAAGCATAAATTAAAAACCCTAAACTTAAGCAGTAATCTGGTAAAATGACAGCTCCAAACGGTAGCTGCAACTCTAGGAAATTAAGCAGCACATTATTACAAAAAATAGTAAAAACGCGCTTTTGAAGGCTAAAATGAAAGAATTTGCCCGAAAAACAGCATATGTCTTGGCGAAGCGAGGAGTATTGATCAGCACATCGATTCCAAGTCACCCACCGAATTTCACGTAATTCTGACAATTCTGGCATTGCACGCAATTCCGTGCTAGGAATTGAATTCTTCTACTATCTATTCTACATCAAGTTGGTTGCAATATTCTGTCTCTGCTGCAATGCTAACGATCCAATGTAGGTATATGGGACGTGAGATATCTTTTGCCAGTCCTCACCTCTCCCCTTCTTGCATCTCGCCTCAAGATCAGGACAATCACTGATTGACAGGTGTTGGAGTGCCTTGAGATGTTTTAGACCTTCTGGCAGAAACTTTATATTATGACAATCTGAGATTGAAAATGATCGAAGTGAAATGAGGTGATCTACCCACTCTGGCAATTCCTTGAGGTTTGGACAGCTGCGGATTTTCAGGTTTTGCAAAGTCTCGACATTTTGTAATCCTTCTGGTAGAGATGCCGGCTCTTGACAGCTTATAATGTTCAGACTTTGAAGGGCTGAGAGATGTTGCATGCCATCAGGTAAATAGGCCAAATTTGGACAATACATGATCATTTAGGCGCTCAAGGGCTGTGAGGTGTTTCATTCACTTTGACAAAGAAGTCAAGTTACTGCAATTTTCTATGGAAAGTGATTGAAGAGAATGCAAACCTCGAATGCCTTCCTCTGGCAAAGGGACTAGACTGGGGCACTCTGTGATATCCAAGGACTCCAGACTGGTAAGATTTCTAATTTCCCCGTGGTAGAGCAGATAGCTCTTCACACCAGTGTATGGTCAATGATTTTAAAGCCACAAGCTTTCTCAAATCCCATGGCAGTGAACTAAGCTGGGGGCAAGAACTAATTGTCAAAGATGTGAGAGAAGAACTGTTATGTAACAACCCTTGTGGTAGATAGGATAGGTTTGGAAAGAAATCAATGACGAGTGGAGAGTGAAGTTAACTCTGCTGCTTACCTTAGTATCCTTGCATCTCTGCAGCTCCAAATGTTGAAGGGAAGAGAACCATGGCATGATTTTCAATCTTGGACATTGAATGATGGTTAGTCTCTCCAGGCAAGTTAATGCCTCTCTTGAATCCGGGGTCTCCTATGTTATCAAACTGGGGAAATTTTTGAGGATGAGAGTCTTTAGTGAAGGAAATAGTGTCCTGCCTTCTTCACCATAGAATTCAGTACCAATGTTCACCACAGCATCCAGTCCTTGCATGTTAAGAACCTTGAGGAAGGGTAATCGCCCAAGGGGAGGAAGCTTTTCGCATCTTCTGCAGTTGTTCAACACCAAACCTGTAAGATTTTGGAGCCTAACATCATTCATCCATTTTGGAAAAGTGACTCCTCAGTAGCCACTCAGATACAGCTTTCTTAAACTGTTATTAAGTTCTAAGCAGTTGAGAAGATCCTCTGCATTACAACTTTGATGCCCTTCTGCAGTTTGCCTTGATGAAGAACAATCCGACTTTGACTCCTCGTCGTTCCCCCACGATTATCCCAGTGAGTGTAGTTGCTTTTGTTCTAAGCACAGATCTGGCACTATAGTTCCAGCATTCTCCAAATGTTTAATTTTTAACTCGCCACGAAGGTCTAGATGCACGAGTTGGAAAAGGCTCTCCTCAAATGTATGGCCAATGATAAAAACTGGTAGTGTTTGAAGATTCAGTAATTTTCTAATAGAAGAGGGCATGCAAGTTAGTCTTGCACAGTCCTTTATCATCAGATGTCTTAGGTTTATCAAACTTGTTATGCCATTAGGCAACTTCATAAGATTATGGCAACCTGAGAGGTTCAATGTCTGCAAGTTACAGAGGCGGCAGATAGTCTTGGGCAATGTTTCCAAGAGTGTTAGAGAGATCAAGATACCTCAAATATATCAAGCCACCAATTGACTTGTGTAGCCTTCTGATTCCACACCCACTCAAATCTAGCACTCTGAGGCGTTTAAATGCTGTAATAATCGTAGGAAGGGCATTTCCAGAATCATTTATTGGGAAGAATAATCTGAGGGTTCGTCATTTCTTTGCAGCAAACAATGCTTCAGGAATCAACCAAGATTTGAAATTGCAGAATACTGATGCGTGACGAGTTTGGCCAACAATGTCATATAGTGATGAGTGATGACCTTGTGCAGGACTAATTGGTGAACCATCATGCCCCAGTATCAAGAACTCATTTCCAGCTATAGATTTTGCAAGGTAATGAATGAGATCATGCATCTTAAACTCTGTTATACTGCTGTCATCACATATATTTACAGCTTGAAAGAAAGACATCAGCAATAAATCATTGAAATATTCACTGCCAGTGTCCTCCATCTTCTTGGTGGAAAAAGTATCACCTGGTGATTGAATTGAGCTTTCTGCAATCCACAGCTGTATCAACTTTTCCTTGTTCATTTCAACTTTTTTTTTGGAAATAGTGAGCAGTATGCAAGCAAAATATCTTTTGAGTTGTGATGGAAAATGATTGTAACTCAACCTTAGGGCTGATAAAATTATGTCCTCCCCTTCATTTAGATTCCATAATTCACTCTCTTGCACATGTAACCACTCATTTTCCTCTCTTTTGAAGTGCATCAAACTTTCAAGAATTTTGGCTGCTAAAGGCACACCCCCACATTTTTTCACAATATGTTTCCCAATTTTCAATAAGTTCGGATATTCTTCTTCATCTTCCTCTCTAAAAGCCCATTGCTTGAATAAAGTCCAACATTCATCTTCGGTCAGACCTTCCAACAAGTAAGGGGGCATTGTGCTCAGTATTGAGGCAACTCTCATACTGCGTGTGGTGATTACAATTTTACTTCCTTCTGCACCATTTTTAATGGATACCCTGCTTGAATAAAGTCCAACATTCATCTTCGGTTAGACCTTCCAACAAGTAAGGGGGCATTGTGTTCAGTATTGAGGCAACTCTCATACTGCGTGTGGTGATTACAATTTTACTTCCTTCTGCACCACTTTTTAATGGATACCTAACTTTCTCCCATTCATCTTCGTCATCATTCCACACATCATCCAAAACGAGAAGGTATCTCTTTGTGCACAAAGCTTCACACAACTTAGACTGCAGTACACCAATCTGTGAGGACTCATGTTTGTGCTCAGTTGCATAATCCAAAATTTCATTCATGATCTTCCTCAGATTAAAATTATCATACACCGACTCCCACATCCTTAGATAAAAAATGTTCTTTGACCCTTTGATCATTGTAGGCTATTTGAACTAGTGTTGTTTTCCCAATTCCCCCTATCCCAACTATTGGTATTACAGAAACACTAGTTGAATTGCATGAGGTGTTTGATAGTAACAAATTGACTATCACATCCACATCCTCTTTTCTACCACAAACTTCTGATACATTCACACAAGGTCCTGTTTGTCTTCTTTCTAATGTATCAGAATGATTATACATAACTGTTTCTTTGAATTGGAAGTTAGACATCTTCTTCACTATATCATCTAACCTCTCCTATAACTTTTTCAGTTTATTAGGCACAGTGAAGTAATTTGAAAATCGCTCGAGAGCTAAACAAGTCAATTGTACCTTATTCTTCTTCATCTTCCTTCGGAGAACTTGGGTGGTGAGCCTGTCCAACATGTCATCAACATCGTAAGCCAGGTCTTTAAACTCCTAAGCCAAATCTTCACCTTCTTATATTTCATTTGCTGCTCCTCTGCACCCTCAATAACGGCTTGAATTATGGGTAAAGTAGTTTTCAACTTCTCAAACTCTTTCTTGTAGTCTCCTACAAGTTCCAGCTTCTTCAGGACAGGTGAAGCTAATTTCTCAAAGATCACCTACAAGAGTGGTGATACAACTATTCAGCCATGAAAGATGATTTCTAACAAGATTTCATTAAGCTTTGTGTTCATTGCTGTTTGAACAGAAGCAATAATTGGAGGATGTTATGAGTCCAATGAAAGGGATAATGTATTTTCATCGTAGCTTCCTGGAATTGATGGCTTGGACCATAGTGCCGTTCCAATAACCCAATCACACCTAATTTTTTTTTTATCTTTCTTGTTGTCGGCAAAAAATGGGAATTATTTTGTCGATTGATTGGATTTTTCAGCAGCTGCTGAAGTGCCCATTTGGGCAGTTCTTGTATAAAATTTTTACATCTGATTTTGTGTTAATTTTGTTTTTTAAATGCACAAAAATATATTTGTAGAAAAAATAATTCCAAAGTGCTTTTCTCTGGATGTCCTTTTTTTCCCATTTATAAAAACAATTCCAAACACTAAATAGACTTGATTTAACATATATTTTGATTAGGCCAAAAGGGTATTTATTTGCACAATTATTCCATGAATAGTATATAGAAGTTTATGATCTCCAAGTTCTAGAATTTGATGCAATGTGATAAAGTCAGATTTTCTTTCATAGGAAGACCTGGCAGGAAAGTTGCCAAAAAACAAGCCATTTCAGCGCTCCAATTCAACAAAGTACTTGATATGAAATGACACGTGAACATTAAAGATATGCCCCCCACCCTAGTAACATATCTGAGGTCAATAAGCCATAGGCATCCAAGCCTAAGTAAGTAACAAATTTCAAGATCGGTTCGGTATCCTCACATGAAGTTTCTCTGCATGAGCTGGTTGACTTGTAATGTGTGACATTTGAGCTCTGAGCAATTCTGCATAATAAAGAAACTGCTATTTTGAACTTATCCACTGGATAAGGAAATTTCGGGATTCATTCCACAAGAGATTATATAATGAGACAAGGTACGCACATAACCCTGAGTCCAATTCGTCTATTGAATTCTTGACAGGCTTATTGTTCTTCTTCGTCCGTGACTTGATCGTCAAAGTGAGCATCACCATGGTCTCTCCGTCGATCCCCCTTTTACTTCTCATGATTCTGTAGGGTTTCGATAGCTGATTTCAACCATTGATTGAGACCAGTCATTTTTTTTTCCTTCAACAATCAACACTGTTCTTTTATTTTTCCTCTGGAATGAATATGATTTCTGTCCATTGCCACAACACAACAGGAAACCCAATAACATAACCCCACCCAGGCCGCTTGGGGCCAAAGAGAAACCACCCAACTCAGGTGAGAAAGTCTTGGCTGATGGAAAAATAGAGTCTGTTCAGACTTTAGCGTGTGAATTCTTATGTGATGGTGACTTTCTGAGGTTCAAATGAAATTTCATGACAATTTTCAAATCTAAAGCCACGAATTTGCTGGACTTTTTCTTCATCCTTTGATGCATTATCTCTCATAAAATTCATTACTCATTAGCATTGATCTTGTGTCTATGAATACAAGACCCCGCTAATCCTTACACATTGTGAGTCTTACATGAAAGTAACAAATGAAAGAATTTAGAAGAAGAGAGCAACATCTTTCGACTTTCATCCTGATATGGATGTCCCTGTCCGTGGAATAAAAGACTCGAGAGAAGACTAATCTAACAAAAGTTTGAGACATCCTCTCAACGACAAATTACACAATTTTCTAACTATTCTGCAATATATTAATTTACCTTAAAATTACACAATTTTACAAAATGCCCAACACTTAATTTACTCTTTCAACCTCAATCTTTTTTAAAATTTACTTCCATGTCCCATGTATGTAATGCTCATGTATATTTTTATTTAATTGTATACTTATATAGTTAATATCTTATTATAATATTTATAATAATACAATATATATATAGAATATAATAAAAATATATTCTTTTGATTATATCATAGATATATTAAAAATATTAATTATTTAATTTATATTTAATATTATTTTATATAAAAGTAGTTATTGTATATATTTTTTTAATTTATTAATATTCATTTTTTAAATGTTTTTTAAAACATGTAATCAAACAAACAAAATCATCACTAATAAAATAAAAGACAAATAATACATTTCATAATTACAAATCACTTCAACATAAATTTTACCAAACATCCAATTAATTAATTCTGTCATTATAATAATTTTTAACATATATTCATCTGATTTAAATTGATTCTCCATTAATCTGTTCTCTACTAATTAATTAACTCACAATCAATTATGTATCAAGTTCAACAACACCAAATGACCACTAAAAGAGGCCTTCAAGTCTGCTTCAACTTAACAAAACATTATTTCAATTATTTGGGATTGACTCCGTATGTCTACTTCTTTACAATTTTCCTTTCCTTTGTAACAGGAAACTCTATAATTGGGTTAAATGTATGTAGTTTGTAGGAGTAAGATTTTGTACATTTAACCATTTTTAGACCTGCAGTAATAGAAACTTCGTACATTGAGCTGCATATCATAACCCATGTGAGAGAAATCAAATTATAAATCAACTGAATAAATATTACAAATTATGTTTGTGTCTACTTAGAAGGGAAAATGAACCTAAAGCCACATACAATCTGCTTCTTTGTATATGGAATAAGGGTTGCCTAGGGAGAGGCAAATTACAAATAAAATGAGGCACATGAATAAGGGCATGTGTATATATATATATAACCTTCCCTTTATTTCTCTTCATCAATCACAGAGCTCTTTCTGATCAGTTGCTTTTTTGTATATGTAAATAAGGGTTGCTAAGGAAGGCAAATTACAAAATAAAATGAGGCACCTGAATAATTAAATTTGTATATAACCTTCTCTTTATTTCTTCATCAATCGCAGAGCTCTTTCTGATCAGAATATTGGACCAGCTGCTAGAATCTCTTCTGTCAGCTTGCTGTCTGTTCCAATCTTGTAGTTCGTGAATACCTCAAAATTCTGTCTGAACAGACCCCCTAACTTCATTAAGGTGTCCTTGTAGGCCTTCTTGTCTGACCACTGCAATTCAACAAAATCACTCACATTGCTAAAACACAGAACAAAACTCACAGTATGTTGGAAAAAGGGGAAATTTGTTTGGAGTTTTTGACCCCACAAGCATTTTTAAAACTTTTTTACCCGATCCGAATAGTTTTAAACTTATTTCTCAAACTCATGCGATTTTTATGTGAATAGTGCTTAATCAACCAACTTGAATCAACTTGATTGCATGCAAGTATTAAGGGCTAATCACATAAAAATCTTATCTTGAATATGCGATTATTGCATCTTCAAGATGTGATTATGTTGGAAATTTGGCTTCAAAATCGCATTTTTAAGATTCAATTTTAAAAACTACATGAGTCTGGACAATAAGTTTAAAAATGCACAGGTTAGGTTTATAAGATTTAAAAATACTTGCATGAGGTCAAAAACTCAAAAAAAATATATGACACTGCTTACGGTATTAATTGCATCCAGGATTTCTGAAGGCACACCCTCTATTTCGGTTGGGATCTCGAGCCCGAACACTTCAGTCTTGGTGTAGTTTGCCTTCAGAAGGGTCCCCGAGTGGATGGCATCAATAATCTTCCGGGTGTAAGCTAACTTGATACGTCTACCTGATCCATAGCTGCAACAGATGGGAAATTCAAATTCATCTACCAATTTAGAATGCATTATTGGATATGTGTTTTGGTAAAAGTTCATAGGTACCTTCCACCAGACCAACCAGTGTTGACAAGCCATCCAGTAGCCCCGTGCTGCTTCATTTTCTCAGCCAACATGGCTGCATATTTTGTGGGATGAAGCATTATAAATGCTGCGCCAAAGCATGCCGAGAATGTTGCCTGTGGCTCCTTTATACCTTCCTCTGTTCCAGCCACCTGTTTTCATCATCAAGAGATCCCATTAATGACAAAATGCTAGGCCCATAAAGCAGGAGCCTAGATTGTATTACCGGGTAGTATACAATGCATAACATCTAATAACTTCACACACACACACACACATTTGCAGCATTTGGGAGGAACAGCAGGTTCAACACGTACCAGAGCAGTGTAGCCACTGATGAAATGGTACATGGTCTGGGCCAAGCTAAGCTTGCTTACTGGTGGAAGCACACCAAATGCATCACAGGCTAGAAGAATGACATTCTTTGGATGGGGACCAACACATGGTATCTTAGCATTGGGTATGTACTCGATTGGATATGCTGCCCGAGTGTTCTCTGCAATAACAAGAGCCAAGACACAACATGAATCAAGCTTTACTTGATTTCACGATTTTGCATCTTTATTATGAAGATACAATATTAATCTAAGTATCATTCAAAGCAATTACTATCTTAGCATTGGGTATGTACTCATTGGGTATGCTGCCCGAGTGTTCTCTGCAATAACAAGAGCCAAGACACAACATGAAGCAAGCTTTTCTTGATTTCACGATTTTGCATCTTTATTATGAAGATACAATATTAATCTAAGTATCATTCAAAGCAATTACTCTCCATCTATACTTCATATTATTAATCCATAGCATCTACTCAATGCTTGTTAACCTCGACATGGTCCCAATATAAAACATTAGCTAATTTAGCCACTATACATATTGACTAAGAATTAAATAACATGGAATGGGTTATAAAAATAAAATAAAAATAACATGGAATGACCAATTCCATTTTTATGGAAACTCACATCCTTGTAAGATCTACCCTGGTCCAACATTAATTACAAAATTTATACCCATTCACTAAAAATAAATCACAAAAAAAGATGATTATTGACCGTGTCCTCACCAAATCCTTTCCCTAGCTATTTTATGTCCAATTATTGAGTAAACCTTGTAAATTCATCTCACTTGTAAAAATAATGGTGATGAAGGGAAACTCAATGAGTAAAACAGTTCCTGCAACTATGCTGGCTATTTCGAGATGGAAGAATTCAAGTAGAAAAACACTTACCTCCAAACTAGGTAGGAGGAAGTTACTCCTACCCCGATACATATCTTACCACAATCTGTCAGATATACAATGCACATGTGTTTATTTTATTTTATTTTTAATTTTAGTTAAAACTAAATAGTCACATAATATTAATGTGATTGAATACGTGGTAAATTAAGATTGTGACACGTATCTGAATAGGAGGAGATTCCTCCCATTTGGTTTGGAGCCAAGTATTCAGCTAAGATTATTTATTTGGGTGGACAATAAAGATTGTTCAACTTATTTGTGTGTATGATGCAACTCATTTTACCTGTAACAGATTTGTCCGAGTAGTCCACTTCTCGAGTATGCTCATCAAATACCACATTTTCCAGCACTGTCAAACACCAGCAATCATATTATCTGACTATAATTTAATAACTAGCCACTACCATAAATCTGCTAGAATGAGGGGACAGAATGTTACCAGTCCCAAACTTGATGGCATTCCAGATATCAGGCTCCTTCTCTCTTGAGAGATCAATGCACTTCGCATAGCAACCACCTTCAATGTTTGAGACACCATTCTCACTCCAACAATGCTCATCATCTCCAATCAGATACCTATTATGATCCGTAGATAGCGTTGTCTTTCCAGTCCCTAAAACAAACATAACCAGAAGGAAATTCATCACAAACAAAGGAGATAAAGAAAACAAAAAACAAAATTAAAGGTTAAGGAGAGATCCTAAGAGGGCATGGCAAGTCAAGGCTCCATGTCCTGTATCATTATACCTGATAATCCAAAGAAGAGGGCAACATCGCCATCTTTCCCCATATTGCAGCCAGAGTGTAGGGAGAGGATTTGACGCTTAGGCATGAGATAGTGCATTACGCTGAACAGTCCTTTCTTCATTTCTCCAGCATACTGGGTGCCGAGGATGACCATTTCCCTCCTAGAAAGATTGAGGTCCATGCTAGTGGAGGAAGTCATATAGTGGGTGTAACGGTTACATGGGAATTGCCCGGCATTGTATATTGTGAAGTCCGGAGTACCAAAATTTTCCAGCTCTTCAGGAGCGGGTCGGATACACCTGCCATCCACCCAGTTAACGTATGAAGACTAAGTTAATACATTTTGTATCTCTACATAATCCCTTTAATTAAGCTAATACATTTTGTATCTCTACATAATCCCTTTAATTAAGCTAATACATTTTGTATCTCTACATATTCCCTTTAATTTACATATTCAGACTTCTTATTGCCTGCTAAATATCTGTAGATTTGTAAAAATAGTAGACAAATAACTATTCATTGCCAATATTTACAATACTTATGTGGCGATGCATAATGTTTTTAGAATGTAGAATATACACTTTAAGAATTTAGCCAAGTGTTTTTTCTTCATTTACTTACATGTTGTGCATGAACAAGGAGTGGTAAGCTCTGGCAGATACAATCCGAACTTTGATTCGGTGATTTGGGTCCCAGTTGAGAAATTGATCATTCACAAAAACCTGAAATGCAGATTCAGAAGGTTAACAATCGGCACGGTGGTATATATAACCACATGATAATAATTGGGCACTAAGTATAGCCCTAAGGAGCTAGTTCAGAAGTATAATCATTCAGCAACCCTTTTATTGTCTGTCTGCTACAATTGCCTTGATCAATCTTATCTTATAACATAAAAGGAAATAGCAAAAGGGAATTTTTATAGGTTGAACAATTGCAGTCACCTAAAACACATTAACTATGAGGAAAGATTTTTAGTGATGTTGATGGAGCTAAGTCGAACACAAATTTGTTAGAGATTGAACTATAAAAAAGGGTGCATAAGGCTGTTTTGACAACTTGAACATGTGACCTTCAGGTCACAATGGAAATGAAGCAACCTTACCTAAAAAAAAGGTGCAAGCACATATGATGTACATGATTTGTCCTGTTATATGGGTGACTCAGCCAGTGCCAAAGGTTCACGCAAGCAGTTCAGGAGCGCACAATGGTAGGTCCTGCTGTCCAGGACTACCACTTAAGGTCTTTCATTACTGTAATATTGACCTGGAGGAAGAAGTGACACATGGGAGGGTGGGAAAGGGACACCAGAAAATGAAATTGTTGGTCTAGTGATCTGCTGGTAGGATAGTAGAGGTGAGCCTAACATGGCATGAATGATTTTTTCATAGAGCACTAGTGTAATCTTTGGCTGACAGGTGACAGCCATTCGATATGTGTTTGCCCTAACTTCTTACATGCCTCTTATCTGATATTTCATTTGTTCACATGCTAAGCCAAAGGTATATCCAAATTATTAACCATGACCTATTAAGCAGTTCAACCAACCATTCTAGAAGGTAAAAACTAAAAATCTATGCTATATATTCATTTTGATGGCAAAAATTAAACATGGCCAAATTACAGATTTTATTTTTATTTTTTTACCAAGGTTGCTTTATATGCTAACAATGACAAAGTTCTACAATAATTGCAGTCCAATTTCAAAATTTACTGAAGATAACAAATATTGAAAAGAGTTTTGTTTGATCCCCATAGATCTTTGGCCAAGCAATGCAAGGGCCAGGCACCCTTCCCCAACTTGTTAACAAGTGCTGATAATCAGCATCAAGCAGTGGGGGCCTTCCACTTGCAATTTCGACGATTCACTGGTCCCTGCCATTTATCTGTAAGATTCTAAGGAGAAAGTGACAAAAGTGATGCTCCCATCAAGTTCTATTTTCTGTTGGGATGTCAACCTTTTGATATCTTCCCAAGGATCACTGGCTGGCCTTTTTAAGTTGTAAACACTAGAAGGATAGATATCCTTCTCCATCAACTATTCGTTTGGGGACCTTACAGATTCTTCTGTATGTCTAGGGACCCAGAAATTATGTGGTGCATCACAATATGGATAGAGGTGGAATAACTGTGGGATGATTTAAGACGTGGGCATTTATACTTGTAATCAAGGGCGATGTACATTGACACAGACGTTGGTCAGTCCAACCGATTGAGGATTGTTACGTCAATCTGATAGTAATGGCACTGCAACCTTTTTGCGTGGTGACGAAACATGAGGATAAGTCAATTGAAGATGGATTCTTATCCTATAGATTCAGATGTATGTATGTGTGTGTGTGTGTATATATATATATATATATATATATATATTATATAAAGAGTGACCAAAATGTTATCTGGGTGTAATAAACCCGCCCTCGCTGATTAACACGTTTTCCTCCTGGTCCAGCTCATCTACTTCAAACTTGGACATCTATAAGAAAAATAAATATGGTAGACAGGAATTTGTACGTAAATAAATTATCATGAAACAATGGTGCATGGCCTCCTGGTACATGATGAAGAAAGGACACGAAAAAGGAGAATAAGCTATATGTAGTGGTGGATTTAAAAATCATACATCAGGAGGCAAAAGTGTATAAACCTGGCCCCTACTCCTCCGCCACCGTGTATATGGAATTGTAATATGATAAATATTAATATAGTTTGATATATATTATTAGATTATTTTTTAACAATAATAATTGATGATTTAACATGATATTAAAACTTTTATTCTAAGAAATTTTGAATTCAAATCTTATTGAGTAATTGATTTAACTTACATTTCTCACTTTATAAATTAATTATTTCATTCTGTTACGTAAGGATTTGCACTATGCTTTTAGAGTAATTGATCATTTGACATCACATACCTCTTATTACAAGTGTTATGTTAATTTTTCAATTATGAATTGAATTTGTTGGTAGCATTGTTGATATTTTTAGTAAAGGACCCGACTTGTTTGCAACTTTTATACTTCTAAACATATACCTTTTTTGTTGAAAAAAAGGAACTCCCAATTTAATCAAACATGATATGCATTAAAATATATAAGTTTAGAGTCAAATACCTTTTCCAAGGAGCACAGGTAATCAACAGCCCTTTCTCTGTTCACCAAGAAACTGTGCTCGTCCATTTCAATGTTTGGTGAGCCCCTATTAAGAAAAACATCAAACCATTGAAATAACTGGTGTATACATATGACATATACATGAATGCTATATCTCGTATGAAAGGGTGAAGGTGAGGTGGGGGAGCAAAAAGGCCACTTACTTTCCCCACCAAAGTTCGTCTGTTGTGGTTTCGTCCTTGACGACGCGTTTGTCTCTGGGCGACCGACCTGTTTTTGCACCGGAGAGTGTAGCTAACGCGCCACTTGCCGTTATGAATGACCCTTTCTCGTACTTTATGGCTTGTTCGTATAGCTCTGTATGGTACCAAGCATACTTAAAATCTTAATTGGGTTAAGCAGAGATCATTTTCAAGTTACATTTCTCATAATATTAATTCTTAATATATAATGATAGATCATGAATTCATGAATGTGGCCAACCAAAAATACGTGTTACCATTTTAACGTGTTTAGTATGTAAATTTATTAACTCTTGAGCAAGTGAATATTCCTCAAACTTAATTTAGAATTAAATATTATTAAAAAATAAATATATAAAAAGGAATATATATGATTAGATCAAAGTAAGAGGTAAATGACCATTAAATCACGACAAATATATATTGTATTAAAACTTGAGAAGTTTTGTAATGGAATTGATCCACAGACTAAACTAATAATAATCAATTATCTGGACAAAATATTTTAAAAAATTCCAAAGTAATATCCTACCTATATGAGAAGATGGCATCAATTTGATTCATGAAACAAATCAATGAAACCGATTCATATAAAAATTTCTTATATTATATACTTATGTGTGTATATATATTTTAATGAAAAATCCTAGTAGAACAACATCAAAATATATAATATATATGAAAAACCTAAGCAGAACAATATAAAAAAAAAAGGAAAATATCATATAACTTGGTTGAGAAGTTATTTTACGGTCATATGCTTGTAATAATTTCTATAATTTTAGTGGTACAATAGGTCTTTAAATTTTATAATTTTACTGATACAATAAATGTCATGTGAATTTTTCAATTCCACTGGTACAATATATTTGAAGTGAATTTTATAAAATATTAAAATATAAAAATAGTTACACCATGTGTCCGATTTCATAGAATAATTTTTTCTTCCTGAATATGTGCATCACCTATTCCCTTGCAGATTCAAAGTGAGATGGAAGTCGTACTTTGCTTTTACGTGACAAACTTTTACGTGACAAAAAGGGTCATTAAAGAGAGACGTGGTCACGAGGTATATACCAGCAGGGGAGAGATTGTAGAGGATATGGGTGAACTTGAGGGCACTATCACTGGTGCCAATGCTTGGGGTGGCAGGGTAATGGTGGTGAGTCACGTGCGACCCCTTCGGTGTCTCCGACTTCCTCGCCGGGTCTCCTTTCACCACCTTCGGCCCCGTTTCCCGAGTCAGCGATGCCAACGAAGCACTAATCCACAAAAATAAAAAATATCAAATCATCCAGGGGTATATTCATAATTTAACATAAAAGCACATAAACTATAAACATATATATATTTTTTGGGATGGGGAACATGGATAAGCATGACGAAACAGCGTCGTTTAATGGTTAGAAAAGCTGTAAACGACGTCGTCTTCACTACACGTACCTGATTGACTGGAGCTGTTGCTTCTGGCGCTCTTCTTCAGAAATGGTGGCAAACGCACCCTCAGCACCCTTGATCGGCGTAGTAGGCGCGGATTTCTTCTTCTGTAGCGAATGCAACTCGTCGATGGTCTTAGCCTTGATCGGAGAAGCGCTGTCGTCGTGACAGATCACGTCCTGCTGCTTCTTGTGCGTGTCAATCGTCGGAAGTCCATTGCGTACACTATTACTCCGGTTGCTCACAAAGGTGAATTCTCCGTTATCGGCTTCGTTCGTGTCCATTTTTCTTCGTTGTCTGCAGATTCACAAACTCCAAACAAATTGCTTGACACAAATTTACGAGAATCTGGAATTACCAATACATATTCATTCAAATCTTTCTCGAGAAAACAACAAAGAAAATGCGAAGAGTGGGAGCGAACCAGAAAGTTAAATATAAACAATGAAGAATTGGATCATTCAAAGTATCAAAAGGGTTCGAAGAAGAAAAGAGAAGGGATGGAAGGGGGTGATTGCAGGGCAACAAGCTGTCACGTTTTATAGGCCTCGTTGAGCCAGCTCATGTTAACCCTGGTCAAGTAACCATGGTTAATTATTAACTATATTGCATTCAAATCCTAGATAAGGATTTTTTTTATAAAAATATTAGAGGATAATTGATGATAAAAAAGCGAAAAGGCCCAACGGACTGAATTAAAAGCAAAACGGATTCCCATAAGCGGACGAGCTTTGGTGCACGATACACTAAATAACACGTCATTTACGTGTATAAAAAAAAAGAAAAAACTATTGAATCAAGCATGTAACAATAGAGTTAGTCACGAGTTATTGTTATTTTTATTTGTAATTTGATTACTACGTATATTAGACGAGTTATTGTTATTTTTATTTGTAATTTGATTAGTACTATGTTATACATATATAATTATATGTGATATTAACATATATAATATATGCATTAATTAAGTGGCAAGTGACAACTTCTTGTAAATGATAATAGCATTACTCTTAGTAATAAATAGTAGAAAATGAGTATTATTTGCACTCCTATTAGAGTTCTTTGATTTTTGTGCACTAAAGTCTTGTTTGTTAAGGTAGAATATGTACTTTAGTAATGTTTATTCTAATTTTTTATTTTTTATTCGTGTTTAATTAAAAATGTTTATTCCATAGAATGTATATTTCATTAAAAATCATTTTAAATATTCATTTGTCTCAACTGAGTAATCTCTATTCTATTTTATGTCATTTTCATTTTATTTTATATTTCATTTCATAAAATGATCGCTCCATTCTTAAGTACCAAACATGACTTTATAGTAATACAACACTTCCAAAGTTTCTATTTCAAATAATATGACAGTGACGTGAAATAATTTTATTGTGACACATTAATTATATGACTTAATACACTATTAATGTTAGGGTAAATTACACTGACCTCTTCTGAGTTTTTTTGACAATTACAAGAACATCCTCTCAGATTTATGAAATGACATTGACTTTTCCTCCAGTCTTATTTTTTTCAAAATGACAAAAATACCAATTTCATTTTTTTTTTTTTTGCATTTTTTCAATTTTAATTAATTTTTTTTCTTTTTTTTTTCATATTCAAATAAATATTAATTAAAATATTATTTGACTAAAAAAATATAAGTTATTTATCTTAATTTTTTTTATATAAAATGAAAAAAAATCTTCAAAAAAAGTTTAAAAAAAAGATCAAAATTTAAAATTTTCAAAAAAAATAAATGAAATGAATATTTTTGTCATTTTAAAAAAAAATAAAGTTGTAAGAGAAGGTTTTTGTAGTTTGTCGATCAGTAAAAGTAAGGCAAGTCAATGTCATTCTAAAAATTTCAGGAGAAGTTCATGTAATTATCAAAAATCTCGGGAGAGATCAATATAATTTATTCTTAATATTTCTATGCCATATTATTTAGAATGCAAAATTTGAGATAAATATCTGAAAACTATAACAATGTTCTAAATTAGGTAAGTAATTATCGTTCATGTTGATACAATTTTAAAATGCTACGCTTCTAAATATGTATATTAAAATTTTTATCTCAAATGATATGACATTATAATAATAGTAATGCATTAAATTATTAATTAATGATATAATGTCACTTTATTACCACATCATTAAGAAAGAAATTTTGGAATATAAGTTTTGAAAAATGTTGCATTTCTCAATTTAAATTTAAAAAACACACGTAAACCTTTTGTGTTGCGGTCCGATTTCAATTTAGCTTCTTGTAGTTTAAAATATAACACTAATACCCTTTGTGTTCATAACTAAAATGCCAAATATGGCATAATTAATAAAAAATAAAAAATAATTAAAATATATCTATTTGTTTGAAGATAAAATCAGATTTCATAAGAAAAATTTAGGATTTGTTTGGTTAGGTTTTTAAAAATAGATTTTTAATTTCAAAATGCAGGATACGTGTTTGGTAAATTATTCATTTTAATTTTTTAATATTTAGATTATCATATCTACAGTTTTTAAAAAATTAATTACAAAATTTTGAAATATATTTTAGAAATATTTTTTAAAAAATTATATCTGAATCATTATCCAAACATAGCCTAAAACTTTACCTCCTTATAATTTGACTTGATAATACTTGATGCTGCACTTTTTGGCTCTTGTGAGGACTACTGCGGACTCCAAGCTCCGTCGCCTGAGAAACACTCAAAAAATGATCAGAGGGCCACCGGATTGGCTCCGGCGATAGCCGCTCCGATATTTAAGTCAATAAACTGAATTAAAAGACAATAATGTAAGCCAAAGAAAAAGCATGCCTGTAAAACGTATCTTAGGGTTTTATTTATAGGCTGAGTGATTCCTAAGTTGATTAGGATTTGGAGTCATGAAAGTAGGGATTTGATCATCGGAGATAGCAGTTTCCATGTTAAATACCACGACTGAAAGATATCCGCGAGTGATATTTTTTTTGTAGAAGATTGTTTTCTTATACTCTGCTCGGTAAGGCGCTAAAGCAGTGATGAGCTCTAAACCACAGAGAGTGCTCTGTAGATCTGTGCTCAAACCTATGAGTTCTGTAAGTAGATCTGCTCTGAAGGGCCCATGCCTGGATCAATGAGCTCTGAAGGATAATTACTCGAGCTTGTCCTGAATGGACGAGTCTGTTCTGTAGATCTTAGACATTCGAACTATGTAATCACACGTGTTACATGGGGACTAGTCTGACACTTTGTGGTATATCAATGCTATACCTCTTGTGCTTATCTATTTCTATTTATTTTGACAGAAATTTAATGTCACAACATACATTAGTATTATGTTTCAAGCCATTAGCATCAAAGTGAAATGAGTCAAACCATAAGAGATGAAAATATGAATTTCTTTTTAAAATTAATTTATAAAAACTATATCATTTTGGTTAAATATAATTATAATCGATAATGTTATATGTTTTTTAAATTTTTATTCCAAAATTACATTTCAAATAATATGATAATATATTATTATTTTGATTTATTAGTATTTTTTTATTCATGATTAGTATTATTCATGAGTTGTGAATATTTTCTTATTTATTTATTGTAAAATTTAGGAAAAAAATATTAAAAAGTCCTGAAAATAAAATTTTTAATTCAAAAAATTTATGATATATTTTTTTATATCTAAAAGACCCAAAAGAAAAACTTTTAACACTGTTAAAAAATATTATTGATTAGATTAAAATAATATTTAAGACACATTTTAAAAATACCAAATAGTTTATAAAATAAAATTTTTAATTAAAAAAATATATAACATTTTTTATTTATCTAGAAGGCCTAAATAATAAATTTTCACGAAGAAGTTATTTTTTGTATTTTTTAGAAATTTTTTTTCTAAAATATATCTTGAAATCTATTTTAGTCAAATCAGTAATTTTTTTAACGGTATTAAGATGAAAGTTAATAATTGAATATTTTTATATTAAAAATTTATTTTTTGGATCTTTTAGATATAAAAAATATATCATAAATTTTTTGGATTGAAAATTTTATTTTAAGTGTATTTTAATATTTTTTCTTAAAATTTATGGTATTATTTGTTTTAGAACTTTTTATTTTTACATTAATATAGTATAATTTGAATGTCATGTATTCATCTTATAACATTACAGATATTCAATCATGTTTATTTGAGACATACAGTATATTATATTTTTAAAAAATATTAAATATATTTTAATTATATCTATTAAAATAATATATTTTTAATAAATTTTAAAATCTTTAACTTATTAATTTAATTAGATATGTTAAATTTTCTTGTAAATGACTTGTTTACTATTAATTTATTGTACCAAGGATCTCTGGTCCTCATTTTCATTGTCACCACGTCATGATGTATTCACTATGAGGCTATACTCTCTCTAGATTTTTGGTTTTACATTATTCAAAGAGAGCATCGTCACTTACACGTGTCACTGGTTGGCGCCGGCGGAGCGTTGACAATTAAAATAATGGGGAAATGTGTTAATCATGAGTGTCACTTCTACCTTATTTAAAAGAAAAAAAATATGTTAAATAATTTAAAGATTAAATTTTTATTTATTTTAATTATTCTATCTCTAATTATAAATTATTTAAGAATAAAATTATAAATGAGTCGAGCCGAGTTGAATAATGAGTTGTTTAAACATGATTTGTTAAAATAAATTGAGTTTCAAATAGTGTTTAAGTTTGTTAATTTTTCGAACCGATCGCGAGTCGAAATTGAGTAACTTAATTTTTTTATATAATAATATCAAATTATTTTTGACTTAATAAATCAAGTTCAAGTAGAACTTAATAAATTAATAAATCTCAAAACTTGTTTGAACTAGATTTATTTATTTTAGGAATAAATCTCAAAATCGATCATGACCATAACTAAAATTGTTCAACTTGTTTTACAACTCTATTTAAGAATAAACAGACCTTACCTTGTATACCTCAATTCAATCACAAGCTATCCTACTTTTATTAATTATCTAAATCTAAGTCAATTTTGATCTCTCCCTTCCTTTATCATGTCCTTTAATGTGAATTATAGCATTCTTTCTTTTTGTATAGTTATTCATTTTTGTTGTACTTGGTTAAATTACTTTAATTCATTTTCTATAATTTCATCTCTTATAAGTTTTACCGGCTTTCATATTTATTTATTTTCTCTCACATATAAAACAAGTGGCAAATTTTTGACGACTTGATATAAATACGATCCAAGGCAACTCCAAAATAGGCAGTATGTTGGTTTTCCACCTGAATTTTTTTGGACCCAATTTGACCCCTTTTGAGATATTTTGGTTTCATATTTTTTTTTTGGGTATTATTACTAGTAGTTTCTAATCGAATTAGTAGTCTTTTGATTCTATAAATACAGTATAATAAGTCTTTAATATTTAATATTTTAATACTATATGTAGTTTTGAATTTCAAAAATTTTCTTTTGTTAAGTGAATAATTCCCGTATTACTTAGACTTTCAAAAAAAACTCAATTAGTTCAATTTCTTTCACATTTTGTATTATGTTTCACATATTTATATAAACATTTTCATTTTGGTTAGACTCATTTCAACCCCGACAATAGGATGCCCTTGTCTTAAATGACAAGTGTTAATTTAAAGAACCCTGAGCGACATTACATGTGGTGTGTGGTATATCTCTAGGGGACCAGTGACCACCATTCTTTACATGAGGGAGAAAAGTAGTAACATCTCAACACATAAAAATGGAGTCAAGAAGAGGAAAAATGTGGGAGGGGAAGAAGAAGAAGGGCCTGTCAGCTCCACTCTCTCTCCACCCCTTATTTACAACTTCAAAAGACACCCACATCTTGTAACTTTTTAGTTATATATATATATATCAAAATTAGATCCCAATTGAGTTTGTGTCCCACGTATCATTGGAATTTTTTTAATCTCAAAACTAGATGCAGAAAGGAAAATAAGTAAAAGGATTGGATTCCTAAAAAGTGACTTCTTTTTTAAATTTTTTATTTTTATTTTTAGTACATCATGAATTTTAAAGATTTGTGATAATTTGATCACTCCAACATGTTTTTTGGAGAGCAGAGAGAAAAATTATTTTGAATATCTTGAAGAAAATAGAATACATGAATCACATAGTTGGCCATGTTTTATTTTTCAATTTATTTAGCATGAGAGAGAAAGAGAGAGAGAGGAATATATATATATATATAGACACACACACACACACACATATATGCGCTTAAAATACGAATGGAGGCGGTCGGCCTCCGCCCCACATGACAGAAAAAGAGCCTTCTCCTCAAGGATAATGCCGGTGGAAAAAATGGGAGCTTGGGAAGCTTATATTTTATAATAGTTTTTTAAATATTTTTATAATAATATGCTTAAAATAAAGAATAATAATTTTTTTTACAGATATAATAATTAAAAGTAGAAGGGTGAGCCTTAACTAATGCTAAAATTATTTCATTGTGCTATAAAAATTATGAGTTTAAGTTAAAGAAACAATCTCTTCATTTGTGATAGTACGATTACATATATTTAATTTTTTTAAATTGTAATATAAAAATCAATGTTTAAATTATAAAAATAATCTTTTCATTTATGATAGTACGATTACATATATCTAACTCTTTTAAATCTTACAATAATAATAAAAATCTCATGGATTAAACTAATCTTTTATAATAATTCAAAGTAATTATAAAATATATAATTGCGGATGATATGACCCAAAAAAATGGAGAGAGAAACACAACATCATGGTATGACTTTTTTGGGGTGGGGGTGGGGTTAAGACTGCCCTTCTATGTTCAATTTGGGGGCACATCTTTGAACAAAAATAATTTAGTATTATTTCTACCTTAGCATTGTCTGTTGAGAAGCTTTGAGGGCCAATCGAGGCAAATGGCCAGGGTTAGCTGGTTCTACCATTTACATTCATGCATTAAAACCTAAGTCCAATAGTTATTAGCTAACTAAAAATTTTATTGAGCCAAATAGTCTGTGCCCTCTTAACAAAGGAACAAAGAAAGAAGAGATAATACTTGGCCTTTAAAAAGAGAAGAGCAGGGGCATCACATCAAGAGGGTTTGTGAATTAGATGGGAAAGAACCCCAATACACCATAGACATATTGAGTAAAGGGGTAAAAAAAGAGAATTCAGTGCATGAGATCGTAGTTATTGTCTAGTTTAGAAACACTTAGATATATGCAACCCTAGTCACACAAGTGGAAAGACTATTTTTATGATTTAAACCCATGATCTCAAGTTATAGTGAAGCAACCTTAGCATAGACTTTTTGAATTGTTATTTTATTTAATTCTATTATTTTTGCTATTACTTGATGTAAAGATAAATATTTGGACGATCGATTATAAGAATGTGAGTTCAAATTTGAGAGCAGTTACCGTGTGTAAAATAATGTGAAAAGTTAATTCTTCAATTACATTACATAAGCGAGACTAATACTAAATAACATCTATACTTTGTTTATAATGCTATTTTTGTTTTATATTAATTTTTAATCAATTTTTATAGAGTTGAACCTCTTATAATTAATATTCAATAAGTTAATAATTTCTAATAATTAATAAATTTTTAAGGAACCAACTTGGTTCCATGGTGTATAATTAAAAATTCTATTTCTTAATAATTAATACTTTTTTCTAAGAAACTCTTTATAATATTAATTATTAAATACATAAAATAGTTATATATGTACTTAAATATTTCTTGTTTATGACGTGTCTTGATAATTATATTATTAATTTTATATAATTGAAGTCAAAAGTATTATAAATAAGAAAAATTTATAATATGAGGAAACAAAATTTCTTTACTTGAAATAAACATTAGGAGTTTTTTATGCCATAAGTTGAGTATTATACGTATTTGTTATGAAATATTAAAATATTAATGAAAGAGTACATATAAGGTCTTACTTTTATACAAAAAATTATTTACATGTAAAAAATGCTTATTAATTAATTCAAATATGAAATTTTTTATAATTAATAAATTTTCAATTGATTATAAGAGGGTTGACTGTATATAGTACAAGAAAAATTATTTTAGGAAGCATGAGTAGACCTATTCCATGGGATATGGTCTCACAAAAGCCAAAGAAGCTAGGAGCATATTGCATCGAGAACAGTAGAAAGCACGGCTGTGGGAGAGAGTTGTGGCAATGTGACTAGTGATTTTATGGGACATATGAGGTATTGGGAAGGCGCTAGTGGTAGAGGATAAGATCTTCACTCTAATAATCATTGAAGTTGATGTATGAATGAGGGACCTAGTTGATCTTAATTGGGGTGGTATGCTCAAGAATTTTCTGGTAAAAGAGAAGATAGGGATTGATAAGAGCTAGTTTGGTGGGGCAGCCAAGGGTTAAAAATGTGGGTCGGTCTCGCGATTCTTCAAACTTTGCTATGAAGAGTGAAAAAAAATCTAGTAATAAGATAGTATGAAGAAACTCAGTGGTTATAATGATGTCATAATAATGCTTTAATTTACAATATATCTTACACATCAAAATTTAATTTGCATTACCATTAAAATTTTCTGTACTATCTTACTATTGAATTTTTTTTTTCTCGAGGAGCGGGAGAATAACGGGTTGGTCTGGCGATTTTCATGTGAACATGCGGTGTCAAACGGAACCTAAGCATTGTCAAAGTGATGGTGGTGGGGAGGGGGATTCTAGGTTTGGAGGACAACTCTATCTTACCATTGAGTTTTTTTTCTCGAGGAGCGAGAGAATAACGGGTTGGTCCTGCGATTTTCATGTAGACATGCAATGTCAAACGGGACCTAAGCATTGTCAAAGTGATGGTGGGGGAGAGGGGTGGGATTCTTGGTTCGGAGGACAATCTCTATCTCTTTCTCTGCATGGCCCAAGAATTTAAAGGCTGCCTTTGACTAAGGCATCCTTCCTAATTTCTTCCTCTTTAGGAAGTGAAAAACTCCATCTGCAAAACAAAAAAAAAAGTGTCCAAGAATCTCTATTTTATCCCTTGTTCCTCTTCCTCTTTATGAAGGTGAGTTGACACATTTAATTGTTCAAGAAGTAAACATTTGTGCTTTGATTCTTCATGAACTTACTCAACACATATAATTAGCAAGTGATTAAGTACATATGTAAGGATTAGTCTTGACCCAAATGGGTTAGAGATATCCTAATTTAATCAATACCAAAAGGAAAATATAATTTAATTTATATAATTTAGAAGATGACCAAGGAAATTCAAGCAACACCCATTTAATTAAAAATTGAGGAGTTTCCATCGATATCATTCTAAAACTAATAATCCATCAAAATGTCTTACAATTAAAAATTGAACAAACACACCCCATTTTTAATGGAAGAAGCATTTCAATTTCAAAATCACAAAGAGTTTGTTTGTTCACTTTTAAAATATAAAGAATTAAGTGAAAATCGGATAAATCACACTGAGTGTCTCTGTAATTTTTCCCAAGAAAATGGAACCACCTTGGAGGCTATAGAGTACTTTGAGCTGGGCTAGTCCAACTTAACCTTAATCAACGAAGTTTGGGTTTAGGCCCAAGCCCAACTCATAGTCAACTGGAAATGCTCTTAACCAAATAGTCTCAATTTCGTCTTCGAGCTGCATTTGGGCTTTAAACCAAACTACTTACCCAGCTTATTTATTTATATTTTGGCCCAGGAATTTTTTTTTTTTTGGAGCAAGAATTCATAAATATATTCCAATAAAATGATTTTTATTTTCTAAACAGAAATTAAGAAAATGTTGTTCTTGCTATAACTAAGATTATTTGTCTATAAACCAAAGGAAGAATTTAAACATATTTTCAAAATCATCGTCTTGGATTTTCAATCAAATAGCCCATTAATTTTTTTACATCATGATAAATGGATTGGGCTAGAGTTGTCTAAGTGGTCCAATGAGGCTACCGAACAGTTTAGTCCGAATTAAAGGTGCCGGACTAAGGGCTAATTTGGCAGGACAGGGGAAAGAAGAAAACGCCACCCACCTCACGATTTCCACCGATTTTTAGATGCTATTAGGAGCTCGTCGTGTCCCTGCGCCGTGATTTGGAGGCCACCATGCGTGGCCAAACACACACTAAGTTATGTCTTATTACAATATATGCAATCTTAGTCTTTGTTTGGAAGTTTTGGAAAGAAAATAAAAAGAAATGATAACTTAAATTGGGAAAGAAAAGAAAAGAAAAGAAAAGAAAATGTTAGTATTCGAACTTGTCTGAATATTTAGGATAGAAATGACAATAAAATAATTATTTCTTGTTTGAATAATCAGTGGAGAGAAAAGAAAAGAAAGTGTATAATTTTTTTTTGACAATTAAATCTATTTTGTTATAAAAATTTTAATTTTTAACACAAACATTTAATGATATATTTAGTATTTAAAAAAAATTATTAAATTTTTTTTATTTTCTCTTCAAATCTCTCAACTTTTGGAGAGATCGGAGAAATGTTTCATCTTTCTCTCAAAATCTTTTTTTTTCCCTCATACTTAAACATTAAAACAAAATATTTGTTTATCTCTCCCTCCTAATATTTTCTTTTCTCTCCAAATTTTTCAATCCAAACGAAGCATTAATGGTCACTTCAAGGCACCTAACCCACTTCTCTAAATGATTTTACACCAAAAACAAATGCCTCTAATTAGTTTGGAAATCAAAGTTCTTGCACTAAGATCAAGTCCCTCTTTCTTGATTATTGGAAAAATGCTTACTTGGGAGGACCATGGCCCAAGAAAATGTTGGCTATAAATGTACTAGAATATAAATTAAAGTCTGTCACATTTGAAAAACCTAAGATTATTATTTCCAATAAAACTTCAAGTACAATTTGGTTTCAAGTGAATATATCAATTGGACATCTGGTCTGCCTTCTTCTTCATTGCAAACCTTAATCCAAGTGGGCACATTAAATAGAAAAAAACAAGTACAAAATGCAAGTAATCAAATTGAAAGAAATCTTGGACATCAAGGCAAGAATGTCGGACTTGGCTCGAATTACTAGGTATTGGATTCCCATATTTAGTATTGTCTGCTCCTCAAGTTCTGCAACAACAATGTGGGATTTGCAGCTTGCTTTGTTTTTTTATATTTTTTCTTCTAAATTTAGGTTTTTCTTTAATTATCCATTTATGATGCAGCAGAATGTGTATCTCTTGACCAACTGGATTAAGTAACTTGAACTCAAATTCAAGAATATGGCCCCTATTTTACGCATAATCCGCGTGCGTGTATAATTTTTAGTTTTTTCTTTTCCAAACATATTTTTTTCGATTCATCATATTACCTTTATAATACATTTTTTCGTGCCGTATAAATAACGTGTTTTTATAATTTTTTTTGTTAGGTGAATTACATGTACATTTACATTTTTTTATGCAATCAGAAAGGGATAAAAAAGAAAAATTTATGGAAAGTCTAATTATAAAAACACCATGTTTTGATAATGTTCATGGTTTTATTTAGCCAAAGATTAACCAATTACATTGAGAAAGACATTGAAACTTGAAACTATCATTTTGGAATTACAGTACTATATGACATGGTCTTTTTGGTCTGTGTGTGTGTGTGTGTGAGAGAGAGAGAGAGAGAGAGTTATGGCAAAAATGTACCTCAAAATGGTGGCAAAAATCAGTTAAATGAAAGATTTTTCTGTAGAGCCACAACAGTTAAAAATTTGAGAATCCAAGAAAGTCCCATTTCCATAAGGTCCATATCTCAAATTGAGAGTAGGATTCTCCTCCACGAGTCTCTCATGAAAGTTGTGGCAGATGGACACCCTGAAATCTTAGCAAGCAATCTCCATCACATATCTTCACGTCCCTCCTCTTCCCACCTTATCTCTTTCCTCAACATATATAACTATCATCTTTGTTTACACACACACACACACACACATATATATATATATATATATGTAGTTGTGATATTATGTGTGTCTAATGTAATAAGAGCCAGCCTCGGCAGTCCCTTGCGGCCCCATTAATAGATCATAATTGTATTGTGTTTAGAAAGAATCTTTAAAAATGTCTTATACATGATCCATGTAATTTATGTAAGGGTTAGAAGAGACAACAGGTTTTAATACTCTTCTTTGATTTTTAGTGGAAGATTATATCAACACTATATATGTTATTTTGGATTAAAGCAATTTGGCTAATGAAGGGGATTAACAGATACCGTATTATCAACTTCCATTTCTTTTATTACAGTAGTATGTGTGTGTGTGTGTGTGTGTATTGAAGATAAATATTTTTTGTTAGTGAAAATATAAAATCAGGAACAAATATTTATTGAAACAAAATGAGTCCCCAATGGATGATAAAAAAGGGTAACCATATTGTAAGTTTCAACTTATACAAAATAGAATCTTTTAATTATTGGAGGGTGTAAAACTTAAGTATTTATTCGTTCAAATCACTTTATCTATAATTCTTAAATTTTTTAATGGTTAAAATATCTCGTGCAAGTTCAAGTTTATAATATCTTTTTTTTTTTTTTTTATACTTATGGGTTGGTTAGGGGTATTGTAGGACAGCTTATGCATATCAGATTAAGTCTCCCTCATCATGACAGTCAAACTTATTCTTTAAGCTTTAACTGCCAATGATCGGCGCAGAAAAAACTCAAACTCGATACGCTTGAATTTTATCATCAACGTCTTTACTGCTTGACTGCACTTTCGGTGGTTCAAGCTTACAATATCATTGCCTAATAAAATAGAATTTGGATTCTCTACATCCCTTTTTTTTTTCTCCTGTCACTTTTTTCTCTCTTACATGAGATTGACGTCACTTATTTTAATAATTATTCGTAAACTTGTAATAAATTATATTTTACACTATCGTGTCAAGTCTTACATATAAAAATTCTATGCTTTTTGAATATGAATAAAGATAGACATTGAGGGGTGACTCATTAGTGGGTTCTATGGATGGTAAGTCTCATTTTTGTGAAATAGTGTATTATAAGATAAAATAATTGAAGTGATATGTTTTTCATTATTGCTTGAATATAAATTTTATATATATATATATATATATATCAAGTTTTATATTATAAATAATGTGATATTGTAATATTAGTAGTGTATTAAAATTATGTAATTAATCTATCGTATTGAAAAAGTATAAAATTTAAAAGATGAATCTAATTATCATAAAAAATAAAAATTTGTCTAATAGACTAAGTTGTCTAAAATAACCCTCACCCATCCATAAAAACAAAGACAGAATGCTTTGTGATCATTGAGGTACATTGGGTGGACTCCACATAGGGAGATCTCCAAGTGCGTGTGGATAAAACGTGCGTTCAACCCGCCAATCAGAACGCAAAGAAATCTAAACACCTCCCCTCTCTCTCTTGGCCTCTTTATCGCTGATCCAAACAGCCCTTTACTTTCCCACACCAACCGATCTCTCTCTCTCTCTGCAAAAATAACGACTAAAACCAATCAAACGCACCCCTTCCACGACAGGCGGTCCGTTGAACAGCACAACCCCCATAAACCTCCCCATTCCCCTTCTCTCTCTTCTCTCTCTCTAAAAATCTAGGGTTAGGGTTGTCATAGCCTAGGAAATATATTGCCAGCCATGGCTGTTTCGAGTGCGTTTGCAGGGACCAAACTCGAGACTCTCCTCCTCGGCAACTCTGCCGCTTCGTCCCCGTCTCAAATTCGAATATTCTGCAAACCAACTCGAAGCAGACGAAACCTAATTCAGAGAGGTTGGGGATATTTCAATCCTGCTATCAGGTGTGAGGCTGCTTCCGATGTTTTGGTTCAGACCACCGATAAGGTCGAATTCAAAGCCGCTTCTTCAAGTCTCTCTGCTCTCGAACAGCTCAAAACCTCCGCCGCTGACAGTATGTCCGCATCTCTCTCTTTTAATTTTAGCTTTTGTGTTTAGTTGATTGTGCTATTGGGTTTTTAGTTGGAATGTGTAATGCATTTTAAATTTTGTTTTTTTTTCTTCCTTGTTTGTTTTTTATTTCCAACTTTTACTTTAATTTCTAGTTTTTTTTGTAAAATGGTTGATTGATTCAGTTCATCGTGTGTGTTTTAATAATTTTAATCAGTACATTAGAAATTTTTGAGTAATTTAATGAGTAGAAGAAGAAATTCAAGAAAGGCGACAAAGCAATGGGTTAACATCATAAGTTTGCTGAGATTTTTGGTTTTATCTATTTGTTTGTGAACATTTCCTGGAACTGTAGTTGGACGTAATATTTCAATCCTAGTTGTTGCAAATTATATGATGGAAATTATTACGATTGATTATGCTTTTAGATTATATCTTTTGATTGCCGTAATTCATGTTATCTAGGATTGGAGCTTCTGATGTTCATCAGTCGATCAACTGACTTGTTGCATTTTCATTTTCTAATTACTACATGTTAATCTAGTAAAAATGCGGCTTAAAGTTGGTCTTTTTTGCATTGTCATTAAGAGCATGGCAAATCTGTGTTTTTATTTTCAGTGATTGTTAAAAAACAAAAGAGGAAAGAAAGAAGGATTTCATTGTGCTTTGTTGGTGGAAAGATTGATGCACACTTGTTTAGATTTCTGGAGTTTTTCCTGTGTAAATCCTATTGTTTCTTATTTCATCTCATGAATTATGTGTTTCATTCTATGAATAATCATAAATTTCCTGATAGAATGAGTTGTCTGTGTTCCTTTCTATGAATTATTATAAGATAGTCTGGTTATATTTATTTATTTTCATTGGGATGTTCTATGTCTATTACGAAAATATAGATGAACCTGAATTTTTTGTGATTGATGTTCGTCAGGGTATACAAAGGAAAGGAGCAGCATTGTGGTCATCGGGCTTAGTGTTCATACCACACCTGTTGAAATGCGTGAAAAACTGGCCATTCCAGAAGCAGAATGGCCACGAGCCATTGGGGAGCTCTGTAGTTTGAATCATATTGAAGAAGCAGCCGTTCTTAGTACCTGCAACAGGATGGAGATATATGTTGTAGCTTTATCTCAGCATCGTGGAGTCAAAGAAGTTACTGAATGGATGTCAAAGGTACTTTTCTTTCTTCCTTTTCTGCCGTGTTTATTTTGGCTGCAAATGAGATCATTGGATTGTTATGATTTTATTACCTTATCAGTTTAAAAGATCCTTTCATGAAATTGATTTTTTTTTTAAATCTTTCACGAGATAGCTTTGGCTGCTCTGGAAGACATTTAGCACATATGCATTTGAGTGAGATAACATGTACTAGGGACTGGCAATGGCACTTATGGGGAAAGAAGTGCTCGAACTATTTTTCTTTATTTTCCTTCTTTCTTCCTTTTTTCATTTTATCTTTCATTAAAAGCAAACTCTCCCCCCCATTTTTTTCCCCGTCTGTGTCTTTGTGGTGTTTAGACTTTCTAGCAGAGAATTGTGTTTCCTGGCTTCCCTACCCATGTTCTATATGATCTTCCTGTGTGCCCATAATTAGAGTTTTATGATCTAATTAAGATACCGAATTTTCAACTGTCAAAAGCAGCAGTGATTATCATTGTTAAAACATTGTCTTTTACATGGCAGACAAGTGGAATCCCTGTTTCAGAGCTTTGTCAGCACCGGTTCTTGCTATATAACAAGGATGCTACACAGCATATCTTTGAAGTATCGGCAGGGTTAGACTCCCTGGTTTTAGGAGAAGGCCAGATCCTTGCTCAGGTCAAACAAGTTGTCAAAGTTGGGCAAGGAGTTGTTGGCTTTGGGAGGAACATTAGTGGGCTGTTCAAGCATGCAATCACTGTCGGAAAGCGGGTTAGAACTGAGACAAACATTGCAGCAGGGGCAGTTTCTGTTAGCTCAGCTGCTGTGGAATTGGCCTTAATGAAGCTTCCTGAGTCCTCCCATTCCATTGCTAGGATGTTGGTGATCGGGGCTGGCAAGATGGGGAAGCTTGTGATCAAACACTTGGTAGCAAAAGGATGCACAAAGATGGTGGTTGTAAACAGATCTGAGGAGAGAGTTGCGGTCATCCGTGAGGAGCTGAAGGATGTTGAGATAATCTACAAACCACTTACAGAAATGCTAAACTGTGCTGCTGAAGCGGATGTAGTTTTCACCAGCACGGCATCAGAAACCCCATTATTTTTGAAAGAACATGTAACGGATCTTCCTGCTGTTGGTACAGATGTTGGGGGCTTGAGGCTTTTCATTGATATCTCTGTTCCTAGGAACGTGGGTTCATGTGTCTCGGACCTCAAGACTGCAAAAGTTTACAATGTGGATGATCTTAAGGAGGTTGTGGCTGCTAATAAAGAGGATCGGCTCCGGAAAGCAATGGAAGCTCAGGCAATTATTGCCGAGGAATCGAAACAATTCGAAGCTTGGAGGGATTCATTAGAAACTGTTCCCACAATCAAGAAATTGAGAGCATATGCCGAAAGAATCAGAGTTGCAGAGTTAGATAAATGCTTGTCAAAAATGGGTGATGATATCTCAAAGAAAACAAGGAGGGCCGTGGATGATCTTAGCCGGGGTATAGTGAACAAGCTCCTTCATGGTCCAATGCAGCACCTGAGATGTGACGGGAGTGACAGCCGGACTTTGAGCGAGACCCTTGAGAATATGCATGCTCTTAACAGAATGTTCAGTCTTGAGACTGAGATATCTGTGTTGGAACAGAAGATTCGAGCAAAGGTGGAGCAAAACCAGAAGTAAGCTCCCCATGTCACAAATTCTTTCACAACACTTTTTTCACTTCGGCACTTCCTCAGATCTGAATAAGAGGAAAACTTCCTCACCTTGTCATTAGGATTGGCACTGTTGTAATCTTCATTCGAATGGATAAACTGGACTAGGTCCCTGTGGGGGATCTCTCCCATTCATTTATTGTTGTCAGAGATTTCTATCGGATTCTCGTATTTCGGGTTCCTTCGTGTCTGCAGTCTTTGTAAGTGGCCATTCGGCTTCGTAGGATACAATTGAGGTGTTATGAGGTGAGCTTGATCCATGTACCGGATGCTTTGTCCCTGGAGTGTGTAACTGTAAGTCTATTTCAAAAATACTATTGAACCTTGTAATTAATTTACTGATTTATCCAAAATTGAGATTGGCTTCAATATATATATATATATATATATATATATATATATATATGTCTCAGTTCGTTGGGAATTTGATTTTGCTACCTGAATTTGGGATCATGCCATGTAATGTTTGTCATTAGAGCAGAAACATCTAGCGTTTGTCAACTACAGAGTTCCAGATAACTTGCTGGATTTGTAGTTTCTCTTCCATATGGATGAAGTTAATAATCTTTTTAGGGAAAATTACTCATAATCTCTGTGGTTAGGCTCGTGTGCACACAAGTCCCTCTAGTATAAAAGGGGACATTTACTCTCTTGTTAAAAGTAAAGTAAAATTGTTAGTTTTTCTGTCAAAATACAAGTTGCGCCTTTCACTACTAAATATGCGAATTACTGTAGTTTGAAACCATACACAAGGGGGGTATGGGCACTATTATACCCTAAATTTTGGAAAGGAGATGAAGTTATTTTGATCTTTTGGGGTTTTTTTGTTAACGATATCATGAATTTCAATTTAGTTTTGAGGACTAAGTGGGTAGATGTCTATTTTTTTTATACCACTGGAGTTATGTGTACACAAGTCTAACCATCAATATTTTGACTGCTAAGATTGTTGCATAGGTTTTGACTTGGCTTCTCGCTTGCTGAGGTTCATATGAAAATGTAGTTGTTGAGTAGACTTGTCTTATTTACTCAATAGTAATGAAGGAAGATAATTAATTTCAAAATTAAGAATTGTTTGGAACTAATTTAAAAAATAACAAACAATATATTTGTTCAATGATATGTAAAAAGTCCCAAGTTTTTAAGGTAAAATACACCCATTTTTAATTGATAGTATATTAGTATGTCATCAAAAGAAGTTAGTGGAAGAACTATTGAAATATATCAGTTTTAGCATTTATTGTAGTTATGAAACGGCCCTAAGATCTGCTATGAGCTTGTGACAATAGTAGTTTTATAGTAGTCTGTTTAGATTGAAGGGATTTAAAAGAAAGGAGAAGGGTTAGAACATTATTTCACATGTTTAGTTTAAGAAAAGAGAAGAGATGGAAAGGGATCTGCTATGAACTTGTGACAATAGTAGTTTTATAGTACTCTGTTTAGATTGAAGGAATTTGAAAGAATGGAGAAGGGTTAGAACATTATTTCACATGTTTAGTTTAAGAAAAGAGAAGAGATGGAAAAGGATCTGCTATGAGCTTGTGACAATAGTAGTTTTATCCTCTGTTTAGTTTGAAGGGATTAGAAAGAAAGGAGAAGGGCTGAAACATTATTTCATATGTTTAGTTTAAGAAAATAAAGAAGAAAAGTAAAGAAAAGAAATGTAAAGGGAAAGACGTCTTAATCATTATTTAACTCATTTTATTTTATGGAAGAAAATGATAAAACAAATAGTAATTATCCACTTTACTCTCAATTTTTTTTTATAACAAGGAAGCAACTAGTTGTTGCTGGGAATGACAATTTAATTCGGTCCGACAGAAATCATATTTCGTCTTTAATGAGATGGATTTGAAAGAAGGTATTTGAACCTGTTGAAGTTTGAGATGAATGTATTCTATCTAATTTTGATTGTATAAAATAAAATAATAAATGAATTTGAATGCTATAAAATTATTATTTATAATGATATTTTTTTAATCTCATATTTAATATTTAGAAAAACTTAATATAACATTACATTTGTAAAAGAGATAATATTATTCTAATTCTCTATAAATATGCATAGTTCTTATTTTTACGTGTATAATATGTTGTTCTAAATGTACTAATTATATTTAATTTAATAACATAAATAAAAAATAAAACTTTAATAATTAAATGGGTACTCGGATGGGGACTCATTCTATTTTGTCTCGCAATATAAATAAATTTGAAAAATAATTTTTTTTCACATGACATGATTGAGAAAGGGTCACCCACTTTATTGACATTACATTCCCAGTAGTGGCGGACACTCCTTCCCTAACATCCATAGCTCGTTGATCAGGCAGCTGTTGTACTCATTTTACTTTTATGTGTTCCTTCCCTAACATCCATAGCTGGTTGATTAGGCAGCTGTTGTACTCATTTTACTTTATGTGTATAGTAGGGTTAGTGCACGGCTTGAAATTTGTCTCTTAGTCCTATTTTAATAAATAACAGTAGGTAAGCGATTCCAAAATCACGGAAATAGACAGGAGGAGTTTGTCCTCCTTTCCAAATATACATATATACATATACATACACACACACATATATATATATATGTATATATTAACTCACTCCATTTTTATCTTTTTCTCTTTTTTTAATGCTTCTCATTCAATAGTTCAAATAATTAGATAATAAATTATATGTGTATCTGTAAGATACTGTTATACATATATATATATGTATCTTTCAATCAGATCTCTGAATAATTACTCTCCTCAGCGGCCCTCAGGAAATTTTTGGTTTCATGAATGGGGGGCCATAAGTCATACAGTGAAAGCTTGACTAGACGATTTATAATGTGCTGTTGGGACATGAAGAGCGAATATATATATATATATATATAGAAACAGCTATATAACTTTGGCTGATCGGTACAGACAGTGCAAGGACAGGAACGTATCAAAGGGCGATGGTGATTGATCCATCTATTGTGGGATCCTTTGCTCCCCAAACATCATTGGTGATACTCCTGCCCGTAAACTGTATTATTTAATAGATCATATGGACTTAAATTATTAAATTTTTTTCTATTCATACGAGAAAAACATAAACTGATGATGAAGGTCAACTGTTAACAAAGATTTTACAATCCATTCATGATATCATGCTACAAATAAATAAAAGGGGTCAAATTCAATTATCTTTTCTGTAAGCTTCATGTAAAAAAGAATGGAAAAAACTATATTAGAGGGTTTGCATTCTCACACACACACATATATATATAACTAACTATTATATAAAGAGAAATCTTCTTTTGTGTTTAACATTATGGAATTATGACATTGGAATTGAAATTAGAATAGTATGGTTTTAATTTTGAACTAATTTCCCCCCAATTTCAATTCCAATTCTAAGACATCAATTTTACAATAACTAAACATAGCATTAATTTTTTTTATTATAAAATATCGATAAAATGAGTTGAATTAAAAATAATTGATATAATAATTTGGCTCCTACTAACAATCTTTCAATAGAGTAATTAGTAACTTTATATCACCATTCATATGGTGTGATTATCTCACAAATCTTAAAACTTTCCTAATTTTATATAGAAGTTATTTATCAAATGTTTTCAAAATTTTAAAATCTTTGAGTGATGGAAAAATATTATAGAAACATGTGTGGATTTGGTGACCAATAATAATCTAAATTCACTGAAGCTGAAGCGAAAGGAACGGTAAGGCTGTAACTTGGTTTACAAGTTTTGTAGTCACGAGTGTCGCAGAGAGATCTCATCACCTATAACATGACTACTAGAGTCACTTATGTGATTTTCATAATTCAAATCCAAAGGTCTGACAAAGATTACTGTAGAGAGAATCTCAGAGATACAAAAATATCCGTGATATGTTTTCAATCTCCATATTTCATAACCACATAGAATATATGATAGTAGTGATTGAAAATTAAACTCAATATCTTACTTATTACAACAAGAGTCATACTTTTATCCAAACTCCTCGTTACATCATCATGTGGATATTCCACTAAATATGGATTTGTTGATTCTAAATTCAACATTGAGAAACATTAATACTACATTGGATGTAACATTGAGGAACTATCTCATTGAATAATTTTAACTTGGACGACTTTACTTGTTTTGTTTTTTTTATGAAAGCGATGGAATATTACAATCAATCAATTTAACTAAATAATACAATTACAGTATTATATAGTAACAAAATAACATACAATCTAATAATAAGGATAGCCAGATCAACACCAAAACCGGTTCTAAATCCAACATTAAGAAATAGTAACACTACATCGGATGATAACATTGAGGAACTATCTCATTGAATAATTTCAATTTGGAGAACCTTATTCCTTTTGATGGAGGCGATGTGGTATTACAATTAATCAACTCAACTAAATAGTACAATTACAATATTATATAGTAACAAAATAATATTTAATCTAAAAATAACACGAGCCTTTCAAATATAAAACAGACAAACTAATCTAATTCATAATTAGATGAAAATAATACTTATATTTTTTTAATAAAAAAAAAAAGACTTGAACACTTTGACATATCTCTAATAAAAAAAATAGGATGAGTAACTGAACTACCCCATTTAATTGAGAACCTTACTCTTCTCTCCCACCACTGCCCCCCCCCCCCCCCTTCTCTCTCTATGTTCATATATATATAAAATAAAAAGTAGGTCCCATGCACCATTAATATTTATAACATGAATCCACAAAATAATGAATCTGAGATCATCAATTCTCAAGCTAATGTGAGACTACACATATCAATGGTTGATGGTGTATTATTAATTTGAAGGGAGGGGGTGATGGATATCATAGTTATGAACAAGAAAGAGACAGTAGAGGGATGAATACAGTGAATGTTTTAAATGCTTTGAATTTGGCTAACAAATTACAAATACCACAAAGTCCATTTGAAAACAACATAAACTTAAAATCATCCCTTGAAAGATAACTAACTCAATCCCATCCCATCATCTCTTTCACACACACACACAGACACACAGACACAAACTAAATGACACAACCCACGATCTATGTTTTCTGTCTCCACCTTTCTAATTCTTAATTCTACAAACAATCCAAAAGAAAACTAACAATATTATCTAATATACTATTTCAAGTCAATTGAATAACAAAATCATTCTAAAAAAATTAAACAAATCAAATCAAATTTGAACACAATTTAAAAATAATTTTCAGAATCATCGATTCAAATCGAAGATTAACTTCTTCAAAATTAAAAAAAAAATTTCTTATTTGATTTATCACAATGCCTTTCTTGATTTTAATGAGAATATTCAATGTACATACAAAATATATAAAATAAAAATAGAGTTCCATTTTTCTTTTCTTTTCTTTTTTTATAGAAAAAATGAATGGAACTCCATTGGAGAGTTGCATGCACACTCTTTTTCTCATATTTAAACTCTTCAACACAAATTCTCTCTTTTCAAGGCGATTTTCTTTTTCTTTACCTCTTTCAGAACTTGATGTCTGCTTTTTTTTTTTTTTTTTTAATTTTTAATAAAATAAACAGAAAATGTTATTGAACTAATTTTTTTTGGAGGCTTTTTTAAGTTTTAACTTAATTCAATTAATTTAAAATCTAGCATTTTCAAAGCCGTGCAAGTCGCTGACTCTGTTCAACGACTTCCTCACAATTGCAACCTTAGCCAGCCTTTCAGCCGCTCTCCAAGCTGACGTCGGAGTCAGCGGTTCGCCATTCTCATCAACAAAACCCATCTCTTTCTCATTACCTCTCCGCCGTTGGATCACTTGCTGCTGTTCAATCTGCTGTTGATACTGTCCACGCCAGTTTAGCTCCGCTAGCTCGGCTTCCAAGCCGGGAATGTACTCATCAGCCGAAACCGAACTCGAACGTATCAACAAGGCTCGAGCCGACGAAAGCATGTGATGCGCGGTGGATAGGTCGTTGCGCTCAATTAATCGCCGAGACTCGGCTATTGCTCGTACGGTAATGAAAAGATTTTTGAGCCGTTCGATGCTCGGCGCCGATGATCGGCCGACCTGTGGCCGTGGCACCAGCAAAGATTGATCTCTACCGTATATTACCTCTTGACTCGCCGGATCTTTGTAACAGCTTCGAACTGATAGCTCGAGATGGGCCCCAACAGCAGCCGTATGAACTCTTAACTCGACGAGGAATTCTCTCTCCTCCTCGGCGTAGAGGTCGCCGAGTCGAACGGTACCGGCGCTGAGCACTGTGGGCCGTCCATTGCATGAATAAACGGCGCAGATTTCAGCTGGGCCAGAGCCAGAGGCAACGTCAATCTGAATACGAAGATCTTGAACAACAACACTCAATAAGCCGCCAACACATTTAGCAAATACGTCCTCGGCTGGCTCGTGACTAAAGCCGCCTTTCTTTCCAAAGCCACTAGCGTGAACGGGAATCTCAATATGAGCAAAACGGGTAGATGACACTTGCGACGATGCATGCCGTTGATTTGTGTTTTTTGAGTGGACCCGCTCGTCTTGACCGTCTGATAGGAGCATGATGCTGGCCACTGGGTTTCTTTCGCGTCGATCTTCGAGAACTTTGGTGGCTTTTCTCAGAGCATCACCAACGCTGGTCCCTTGGCTGCACACAAGCCGATCGATGATGCGCCGAGCCGCACGCTGTCCCTGAACAGTCATTCTCCTGAGAGGGAACAACCTCTTGGGGCTAGCCGAGAAAGCAACAATGGAGAGCCGGTCAGCCGAGCAGAGCGATGATATAAGCAAACGCATGGCTCGTTTTAGCATCTGGAGCTTCGCTCCGCCCATGCTTCCACTGACATCAAGCACCGTGACCAAATCGATCGGCGCACGACGCGACGGGTTTAGAAAATTTGCCGCGCTGCTATTGTACACCGGCGGAGGCAGCGGTGGTGCCTTCACCTTCAGAACCGCCGCGTAAACCTCGTGAGTCCGGCCAACTGAGACCACCGCTACCTCAGGCAAAAGCGTCACCTCCACATTCCTCGAATCTCTGCCGTTGATCATAGATTCATCACTGGTTGAAGAAATTGGATTCACGAAGAATCCTTGAAACTCCTCGATCTCTTCCGGCTCGTTTTCGACTTCTTGGTTCTCGTCTGCCTCCGGTATCGGAATGAATCGACCGCCAGTTGTAGGTGACAGCAGAGGCTCATCGTCGTCGTAAGCCTTCGCCTCCAACGGTTTGCTTTGTTGTTCGTGCTTGGGTTTCACGTTTATCAAGGGAGGTTGTTGCTTGTTTTCGTCTTGTGACTCTTGTTTCTTCTTGTTAGGTTCAGCTTCGTCTTCTTGGATTTGAGGTGCTTGAGTCTTGTGGATGGCGAGCAATGGTACGTCTCTCCAGGTACAGTTGCAGACTGGGCAGACGAGACTGCTCTGCTTTCTCACGTGCTCTGCTATGCACGGGAAGTGAAAGGTGTGCGAACATTCTGCTGTGTAAATGGCGGTTCCTTGACCTGTCTTCACTCTATGTAAGCATATTCCACAGCTGTTCTGCAAACACAAAAATCAAATAACATTACTAATTAACCCAAATCTCTTTGTGCTTGTGGCCCAATCAAATATACATAGATATTTATTAGATAAGTATGTCTTACTCTGGAGAGACGTAAACTGTTCTTCAGGATTGAAAATGGAGATCTCGGGGAAGATGGGTTCGAAACCAGTAAGCTTCTTGGGCTTTTCGTGGTGGATTTTGGAGTGTTGGTGGTGGTTTTGCATTGGAGTTTTGGACTAATGAGGTTACGATCATTAGGTGTTTGAGCAGTTGCTTCACTGGTTCGGCAACGCAAGGCTGGAGCACTAGTCACAGGTTGTTGAGTCGGCAACCGAGGCGTTGATGGGTTGCTTCCACCGGATAGAAACCCCAATTTGGAGCGGCTTCTGGGGCTGGGACTTGGACTTGGACTTTGGCTGCTTTGTTGCTGTTGTTGCTTGTCTGCAATGGTGGCTTCTCGATCTCTAGGGATCGGACAAAAAGCTCTTCTCCAACCCGTGCTCATTTCTCAAAAGACCAAGGGTACACACACTCTTTCTTGTACCTCTCTCTATCTCTATCTATACTTTTATCTGGGGTGGATCTGATGAAGCAGAAACAGAGGACAAAAGGGTATGAATGAGTTAAGCGAGACGACGAGCATGGGATCAAATGAAACAGGAAACAGAGACAAATAACAGAGATTAAGATAGAGAAAGCGCAACCCAGACCAACCTCTTTGGTTCTCTCTCTTTCTCTCTTCCTTTCTCGCTCTCACGTAATATTTCTCTCTCTATATCGCTAACCCCAAAACCAAAAAGATCTCTGCAGCTAAAAAGGGCTTGATATCGTATCTGCTCTCTCTGTGGGAGAGATATAAAGGCCGAAGGCTTTTCTATAGTTTTCCTTTCTCGGATGAATATACACACACTTCACATATATATACACATATGTATATATATATTTGTTGGAAAAGGTAATCTCAGAATTTTTACCTGGCAACTGGTTGGGTAGCTTTTTATATTTCTATTTTTACCGTTTAGGTCAACGGTCTCTCTCTCTTTCTCTGCGGGCATAACAGGCCACCGACCTGCAAACTTATCACGATAAGTCTCTCTCTATGACCTTGTAAGCCCATCCCACGCGATTCCATGCATTACGTCCATGTGATATTTGACAATTAGAGACATTTTCTGTAATTTTTTATAGGATAAATTATATTTATATTTTTTAAAAATTTTTAATAATTACAAAGATATTTAGAAATTTTTAAAATTATATTATTGTTTTTTTTATTGATAAATTATAGATACCTCACATCTTTTTTAATTATTTTTTAAATGAAAAAAATATATTTTTCATAATTTTGTTACATTTTTTTAATTTTGAATAAATTTTTCAAACTTTATTTTAAAGTTTTTTTATATATATAAAAAATTTAAAGTAAATAACTTATAATTTTATTTTTGATAAATAATGTTTTAATCCATATTTATTTGAAAATAAAAAAAAAAGTGAAAGAAAATAGTCAAAATTTAAAATTGCAAAAAAAAAAAGAATAAAAAGGGTACTTTTGTCATTTAAAAAATAAATAAATTGGCGGGAGGTAGGTGTAGTTTGTCAATAAAAGAGCAGCGTAATTTTAAAAACTTTATAAAAGCTCTTTGCAATTGTCAAAAAAACCTTATAAAATGTCATTATAATTTACCATTTTTTTTATATTATATCAACTTTTGTTATTAGAATTATTGTACGATAGGTGTTAACGTAAAGAAGAATTTATTATTTTGTCCTTAAAAATAATTATACTATCCTTTCTTGTAATATCTAATAGTTACAAGGGCTTCTCTGTGATTTTTAATAAGACACAGAAAGTCAGTGTTGTTATTTTAAAAAAAATACTAAAAAGTTTCTAAAATAAAGTTTTCAATTCAAAAAATCTATGATACATTTTTTCTATTTAAAAGATTCAAAAAAATAATCTTTTAATACAAGAAAGTTCAATTCTTAACTTCCATCTTAATACTGTTAAAAAATATTATTGAGTAGATTAAAATATCTTTCAAGATATATTTAAAAAAAAAATACTAAAGATATAACTTCTTCAATCTAAAAAAATCATAACATTTTATGAAGTAAAAATTTATTTTTTAGAACATCTAGATAAATAAAAAATGTTATAATTTTTTTGGATTGAATAATTTATTTTATCAACTATTTAGTATTTTTAAAATGTATATTGAATGTTATTTTAGTCTAATCGTTAAAATTTGTAACGGTGTTAAAATGGAAGTTAACAATTGGATTTTTTGTATTAAAAGTTTATTTTTTTAATTTTTTTTAGATAGAAAAAATGTATCATGGGATTTTTAGATTGAAAAATCTATTTCAAGGGTTTTTTAGTATTTTTTCCATGTTATTTTAATTATATGAAAAAAATACTAAAAAGTCCTAAAATAAATTTTTTATTCAAAAAAGTTCATAATACATTTTTTCTATCTAAAAAATCATAGAAAAGAAACTTTTAATACAAAATGTCTAATTGTTAACTTTTATCATAACACTGTTTAAAAATATTATCGATTAGATTAAAATAGTCTTCAAGATACATTTTAGAAAAAAATTATTATAAAATATATAAAATAATTTTTTCAATCTAAAAAAATCATAACATTTTAGATCAATAAAAAATGTTATATATTTTTTTTAGATTGAAAATTTTATTTTATCAACTATTTCGTATATTTTTAAAATATGTTTTAAAAGTTATTTTAGTCTAATTTATAATATTTTTTAATGGTGTTAAGATGAAAGTTAACATTTAGACTTTTTTAGTATTAAAAGTTTTTTCAGATCTTTTAAATAAAAAATATATATCATAAATTTTTTAAATTAAAAAAATTTGGTTAAAAATCTTAATATCGTCAATAATGAACTTTATACAAAAAAAAAAAAGAATATGTATGTATTTAATATAATAAAGAGATTATGAATATAATTTCAAAAAATATGAAATTTTTTATATAATTATCAAATAACATAAGAAATGTTAGAATAATTAATCATATATATATATATATATATATATATATATATAGATATGTTAGCTGAGAATAACGATAATACATTTGTCAAGTGGGAAGTGGTGTTCAATCGCCTCACATGAGACTGAAAAGAAAATTTTTGGGAGTAGAACATTGTTCCTTCTACTGTGGGTTTCTCGTGCATGGTTTCAAACAAATAGGCTGACAGGCGTAGGGGGACAGTTTCCTAAACTACTTAAAGATAAATTATTCCGCTAATCCTAGTTGTTCATCAGGTGGTCAAGTTAATGATGATGCTAATCAGGGAAAAACAGCTACTAATTAGGTAACAATGAAAGACAAAAATACTCAATTACCAAGCTTATCAAAATTTAACCTGTGACATATCTTTAGTATTATTTTAATAAATTATATTTATTTTTTCTGATGTTTTTAGAATTATATTAATTTTATTTTTCTGACAACTATAATGACCTTCTTTTAATTTATTTTTTTTAAAAAATAAAAATTTGCTCTTTTCATATTTTTTTTTAATTTCGACCATTTTTAAAAAAATTTTAAAAGAATTTTCTTCATTTTATATAAAAATAAGTTTTAAATAAATAAATTATATTTGTTTCAGTCAAATAAGATTTTAATTAATATTTTTTTGAAAATTAAAAAAAAGTTATAAAAAATTAGTCAAAATTAAAAAAAAAGTACGAAAAAAACCATAAAACCGGCAATATTGTCATTTTTCAAAAAAAATTAGATTGAAAATGAGGTCAGTATAATTTTATAAACCTTAGGAGATGTCAATGTAATTTAATATTATATTTTTTAACATTTTTACTCCAATAATGAATGGTATTTTTATTTTATTTTTTGACATTTCTACTTTGGAAAATAACTTTGTTAAAATTGAGTCATTGAATTAGAAAATTTGGTGTCATTCGAATTACAATACTATACTAAAAGTTTTCTAAAATTGGAAAGAAAGTTTGACAAACTCAAATTTTGATGACACATTTGAACTTACTTTTTTAAGTAATCAATCAAAAATTGAAGCAACTCTTATTTAGCATGTCTGATTTAAATATACCTAAAAGAATTATCTATTTATAAAGTAAAATATAAAAATTACATAATCATACAATTTAAATTTTGATTTATGTATTATTTTTTAAATTATATGATCATCGTAACATCATTTAATGTTATTATGGTATATTTAATGCATTATTAAATACATAAACTTTGTCAATTTTATCTTGAGTAATGCTATATATATATATATATTTATATATATTAAATGACTTTATAATTTAAAAACAAATACTTACATGGCAATGACAAATTTTTCTCTAAGTATCTTAACTTTGGGCTATAAATTAACGGGACAGTTACAGCTCAATTGTTATTTCCCTAAGTCATATTAAGAGTTCTTCGGAGAAATTAACTTTATAAGTGACAAAATGTTTAATACTTTTACATTTGAATGGAAATATCTATAAATCTAATTTTCTTTCATATGGATTTGAACATTCATATTAAATAAAAAGAAAAAAAATTTAAAAATCTTATAATACTTATTACATTGGTTTTTTTTTTGTTGAATTCATATTTTGAACATTTCAAATAGAAAATAAGTATTCTAAAATTAAGACAAAAGGAGTAAAGAATAATACTACACTTTCAAAAAAATTAAAAATATAGAGTAATGTCTAATATAATGAATCTTTTATCCAATTTTCTCACTTTTTTTATAGCCATTTTTTCTATTCTTAAATATAACATAGTAAATCTATTATAATAAATTCATGTGAGTCTCATCACCTTATATTTAAAAGTAAGAAAATGATAATAAAAAATATGTTATATTAAATTAATTTTAAAAATTTATATCACAAATAATATAGCATTGATGTGACATTCTATTATTAACTTTATATTAAAGAATATAATTAATTTGGTATAATAATATAATGTTATATTAGTATATCATTTATGACACAAATTTGTGAAGTGTAACTTTTTTAGAGAGTAAATCAATTACTCCTTCCGTCCCGAATTAATAGTCCATTTTGGGAAAACTAATTTTTTTATTTTGGACAATCATTTAATACTTTTACACTTGATTAAGAGGATAAATTTACAAAACTAACCTTTATTCACATTGAGTAATACATTCACATTAAATTTGTGAGGGTAATTTGAAATTTTCACAATTATTTATATATTAATTTTTTAAACAGGACTCTTATTATGAGACATCTCAAAATAGAATAAGGGGCTTTTAATTCGGGACGGAGGGAGTAAAAAATAATTGAAATAATTACACTGGTGATTAAATCCCATGATGGATATGCTATGTAATATGCTTATCACATATGTATATCAAATTTTTGACAGATAAATTTTAAAGGGTGGACTTAGCTATTACAGAGAGGGGGATTTAGTCTGATACACATCAATTGTCACAAGATACTCTCTTACTAATTTATCAAATATATATATATATATATCTCAAATTTTACATCTCAAAAGATGTAACAATATAAAATTTGTAATGTGTTGAATTATGTAATTAGTGTGTCAAGTCATTTGAAATATAAATTTGGAAAGAAGTAATGTTTCAATGCCTATTCTTTTGTGTCCATTTTGTACCCATTTAATCACGAGTAAGACCCACAATCTATTGAACTCACAATTAAATTTTATTCAAGTAAGTTTATAGACACGAGATAAGTATTAAAACATGTTCTATATAAAAAGTGTAACATTGTTAGTTATGCATCTCTAATTTATATTTTTAATTACATTTATAATGTGACATGTTATCATATAATATTTTTAAATTTTACGTGATATAATTTTCAAAACTCATATTTAATTACATTATATTAAAGATATAATTAGAGATAAGGTAGCATTACTCTTCTTAAATTATTGATAAGTGCAGTGTTAGTGAAAAACTTAGAAAGGCAGATGGTTAGGATAAAATGGCGAGTTAGGGCGCGGTTCTTAATGTGGGGATCCAGCTTTTTAAAACTCTGCAAATCTGAGGTCGTTAATTACCATCAGTGGAGAGAAGCAAATCATTAATTGAACACTAATTACCGTATCAGCGAGAATTAAAGAATGTCTCTGTAAAAAGTAGGCCATTAATTGCGATTTAAAGGTCATAATTAATACAGCAGCAAAGCTACTTCTAGGGGTGTCAGTGACTCGGAGATCACTGTATTGTCACGCAGGGCTGTTGGATCAATTCGGTAAATCAATGTTAGACTGATTCCACTTTATTATTAGATTACTTAATTTTAATTATTAAGTTAATTTTTTATTAATTTTTACAATTTATGGGATCAATTACAAAATTGACATTTAACAATGGGAAACAGTTGCTAAACTGATCGATTTTGTAATTAATTAAACAAATTTATTTAAATTATAAAAAATAACAGAAGATTAATTTAATAACCAAGATTTTGATTAATTCATTCTCATCAATGATATTAGAATATCTTACAAATATATTTATTAAATATTTTTACTTTTAATTATGACACTTGTGTAATATTTAATTTGTTTTTGACAATAGATTAATACTTGAATGTAATTTAGCAATTAAAATAATAAATGATAATGTTAGAATACATATCACTATTAATTTACTAAGTAATATACCATAAACAGATACACCAATCAGTTTGAGACACGTGTGCCTATCAGATTAACAAATCTCGATCCTACAGAGCTCATATATTTCGGTCATACAGAACAGCTACAAGCCTTCGGGGTATTCTCATATATGTCTATCATACAGAGCAGCCATAAGCCTTCGGGGCATTCTTATTTATATATCATTCAGAACCGATGAACTCGGTCATACAGTACAGATGAAGCATTCAGGATATTCTCATGTACATCGTCCAGACCTCCTGTTCTGGACAGTATTTATTCGACACTGCATATATGGTTTCCTTAACAGCCGTTAAGCGGGGAATAAGGAAACAGCCTTCAACACGGAAACTACTATCTATGGTTATCTCCATCTACGATTCAATGCTCCACAAGGTAACTGCAAATCTCTGATGATCAAATCCCGATATTCGTGGCGGCAAAACCTAATCAAAATTAGGAGAACCACGACTTATATATTAAACCCTAGAGGTACGCTTTGGATTCTTATGCTCATTCTTTGACTTTCAATACAGTCTTTCAATTCCCTTACTTACTTAAGCATCGGAGCGGCTACCGCCGGAGCCAATCCGGTGGTCCTCTGATCATCTTTCTGAGTGTTCTACAGGTCACGGAGCCCTCACGTGTTGCGAGTCAAAAAGTGCAGCATCACTAAGTATGATAATATGATAACATGTTATATTTATATTTTATTATTTATTTATTATGATTTACTCTAAGATATATTTAAAAATATGTGTTTAATTTTTTAATAATATGATCGGTTTAATTAGTTGAACCAATGATTCATTAGTTTCCTTTATTAAGTCGCCGGATAAGATTTGATAAGTGGGGAGATTTGTCTTCATGACAAAAAAAAAAGCTCAAACTAAACACGTGTTTATAAAATAAATAAATATTTCATCTCAATATAAAAGCATTTGTATATTACACATGTGTAAGATTATAGTTAAGACACGTATACACAGGTAGAAGAATGTTCCTTCTACCTAGTGTGGAATCAAGCGGTGTCCTTTTTATAATGTATGTATATTCTACCATTATGACTGACACTAACAATCTTCATTAAAAAAAATACAGTTGGGTAAATTATATTGACATTTTTTAAAATTTTTGAAATCATACTAACCTCTCACTCAGTCTATTTTTTTTAAATGACAATATTATCCCTTATATGTTTTTTTCCTCCATATTTTTTGACCTTTTATCTAACAATTTTTTTTTATTTTCAAATAAATATTAATTAAAATATACTTCGTCTAAAAAGTATAAATTATTTACTTAAAGTTTAATTTTATATAAAATGAAAAAAATCTTTAAAAAATATTAGAAAAAATAATCAAAATTTTAAAAATATAAAAAAAAACATAAAAATGACGATTTTGTCATTTTCAAAAAGAAATTGAAATAGAAAAAAAAATTAGTATAATTTACTGAAAAAACATAAGAGAAGTTTGTATAAATTTAAAAACCTCAAAAAATATTAATATAATTATTAAAAATTTTAAAAAAAAAATTACTATAATTTATTCAAAATAATTCTTTAAAATTAAGATTAATAAATAAAATTGTGAATTGGAATTCCCATAATTATTCTATAGTATTTCGTTTTACACACTTTCTCTCTCACTCTCCTCGGAGTGTTACGGTTACCTTCCCGAAAGAGAGAGAGAGATTCCAATCAATGAGCAGTCAATAATTACGACAGTCACGTGGCCCCAAAGTCTATCTTCCCAAGATGCTGACGTCATTCGTCATAGGAAACCGCGACTTTTGAAAAACTTCCACACAAACACCACGCCTTCCTTCCTTTTAGGCTTTACGACCTTTGTGTCATCAATTTCCTAATAAAAGAGACTACCAAATCCAATCTTAACCTAATCATTATTTTAATTAACTAAAAAATTAAGTTTGGCACTTTAAAGCCACTTTCTTTAATTATATATATTTTAAAAACTAATTATTTTTCTTTTTCAAGGTGGATTTGATTGCTTCTCTCTCCCAAATTTTAGGTTTACTAATCTTTCACCTCTTCTTTCAATTGCTTTACGTTTCCTTAGGATAAGAGTGGTTAATTTCCTAACTCTCATTTAATTAATTGCTAATTTAAGGGGGTATCTGTCATTTTCTTGAATTTTATTTCCATTCTAATCCTTGTTCATAGATCAATCTCATTAGGATTTTGATATTCACAAAGTAGAGTGTGTATTTGTTATAAAAACACATTTTTCAACGATTTTTTACCTTTTTTTTTTGGGTATAAATTTTTTAATTTTATAAGACTTCGTTTGGATAGAATGAATCCAATACTAAAAAGTAAAAGTAGTGGAAAGTAAAGTAAAAGAAAGGAAAGTGAAAAAAAAATTCTCTTATATCCATTTGGTTATGAAGAAAAAATTAAGAAAGTGACAAGAAAATTTTATTGAAGAAAAAAATCAAATTTTATATTCTAATTTATTTTTTCAGTTGATAAAAAGAATTAATTTTTTTATATTCGTTATTTTTTATTAAAGGACAAGAGAGTCCAAAAAAAAAGGTGTTATTAATATAAAAAAGGAGTTCTCAAAAGATATTATTGCTTATTCTTTAGTATTATATATATATATATATGTATGTATGTAATATAAGAATTTGTATTAAGTCCAAATACTCAAATTATCTTATCTTATTAAAATGAGAAATTTTTTTATATTTTTTCATTAAAGCACAAGAAAATTTTAGAAAGACAATATGTTATTTATATAAAATAATAGTCCTAGAAAGACATTGGTAATCATTTCTTTAGTATTATATTTTATATATATATATATATTCACACACATGTAAGAAATTGCATTAAGTCCAAAAACCCAAGTTACGATATTAAAATGAAGAGTTTTTCTATACAAACATAAATTCTTTTGATAATTTAATTATATAGCAAAAAGATAAGATACAAAGAGTTATATATACAAATCTTAAATATATTTTAACACATACATAAGTACATTTTTAATGAAATTTTTGTTTTCTAGTCAAAAAAATCTAAAATTATATGTAACAATTTTTTAATGAAATTTTCACTATTAAATACAAAAAAAAGTTATCCCACATGTATTTATTACACTGTATCCATTACTTTGTATGTAAAAATAATAAAATTTAATAATAACACTCAATTATGTAAAAAAAAATTGTTTAATATTAAAGGGATATAAAAATATTTTTTTATCTAATCAATAAATTGTGATTAATTTGATATGTCAAACAAGTTAATAAGTCTAATGTCTAAAACTGACAACAAAGTAAGTTTGGAACAAAACCCTTTTTCATTCTTACTCTACCCCATTTATTATAAAAAAAACTAATCACGTGATATTATTAAAAATACTAATTTATAATTATATATATATATATCTAAATGTATCTATATATATAAGTATTTTATAAATTAAAAAATACTAAAAAATATTTATATAATATAAATAAAGGTAAATTATATTAATTTCTATCTTTTTTGAGATTTCTGAAATGATACTGACTTCCTCTCCAACTTTATTTTTTTACAAGATAACAAAAATGTCTATTTTATTTTATTTTATTTTCATTTTTTCAACTTTAACCAATTTTTTCTAAATTTTTTTTCATATTTTAATAAATATTAATTAAACTATTCATTGACTAAAAAAATATAAGTTATTTATCTTAATTTTATTTTTTTATATAAAATGAAATTTTTTTTTAAAAAGGTTAGAAAATGTCAAAATTTAAAAAATTTTAAAAAAAATAAAATGAGTATTTTTTGTCATTTTGGAAAATAAAAAAAATTATAATTTTTTTTTGTAATTTCTAATAAAAATAAAAAATAAATATTACTTTAAAAATCTTAAAAAATGTTCTATAATTATCAAAATCTTTAAAATAAAAAGTTATTATAATTTATCCTATAAATAAATAATCAGACGAGATAATTTATTTAATTCCGATCTTAAATCCCTGACAAAGTTTAATATATCTATCTTTCTAATCTAATTTCATTTATTTTCTTTCTAAATACGTTCCAAAAATAGCGAGACAGGATATTTTACCGCCTTAGTCCAAAAGCGGTCACGCTGTGATTACTATTGGCAGTCAAATAAATATTATTAATGCACGTCAGATCGTTGTCGTGACCACCGAGGTAGATAGTTGTCGTCTTGCGTGAGTACGTGGCAATAGCATACCATGTGCGTTGTCCAAGTAGGATAATGAGTCCCATGTCATCGTCGTCACGCGCAAGGTTCCTGCTCCACGTGGCATCGCACCAAAGGTTTTTTCCGTAAACTCTTGACTTGATTGTATGTATATTACAAAAAGAAATCAAGAGAACATGGTTCTGTTTAATCTTATCCTTAAACGAAAGCTTCCAAACAAGAGATTCTATTATTATGGACTTTTTTTATTTTGTTTGATTGAAACTTTAATTTTTTCTGCACGAAACTAATAAATAAATAGGAAAACTTTTAAATTCATTTGTCATTTTAAATTTATATTTATTTATTTAGTTAATTAAAAATAGAGCAATGATCTGAATCTGATGCAATCTCATAATCTAATGAATATGTTTGGTTATTTATTTAAGATATAATTAGTTATAATTATATTATACTAGTGTGAGATAAAAAGTAAAATAAAAAATAATTATTAATTATTTATCTTTTCAAAAATGATTATTGATGTTATCTAAGTGTAAAATTGAAATATAACAACATATTCAAGTTTTTTATTTAGACATGTTTCAAGCATTGGAATTTCAATCCAATAAGAACATATCTTACACAATCCAACTTTTTTTATCTGATCTTCCAAACAAGGCCTTAATGATTAATCCAAATTTAAATCCGATAAATAAAATTTAACAAATTATAGGCTCGAATAATATAAAATTATTCAACTTTGAGAATCCATTATCTATATATATAAAATATGAAAATAAACAATGAAGGTTTACGTAATATAAAATTATTTAACCTTAAAAATCTATTATATATATAAATTCATTCACCCTTGAAAACTTATTTATTTAATAAATATTTAACATATTATGTTATTTATATTACACATTATAAATGTATAGATCGAATTTCTAACAATTTAGATCATGCAAATTTATATTCAGACTTTTGAATAAACATTGTTATAAGGAGATCCGATCCATGAACTAACTCATTTTATTAATATCTTTAAAAAGATGGTAATTGAATGTATTTACTTTATTTGTGTACATACCACACACACACACACACACACACATATATATATATATATATATATTTTGGCGGATGGGATAGGCTTCTCATAATAAATTTATGTTAAGAATAATATGGAAGAAAGTGGTTCACTCATCACATAGCAGAAGAACTGAGGGAGGTTGGGATGCATGACAATCAATAATGGACCCCAAGTTGATGATGCTAAACGCGACTTTTATTATGTATTTATGTGGGAGCCACTAGCCAGGCGTCCTGATGATACTCACTTCTGGCCCCACTCTCTTGTGATTGTAATTGGAACCCCACCCATCAATCGCACCACTCATCCTATTTTGTAAAAGGATCTTCATATTCTTATGTGGGACTACTGCATCATACTACTGCATAACCACAATATGATCACAATATATATAATACTTGAAACAAAAACAAAATGATTGGTCAATGTTTTCAAAACTTAGCCCACAGGCCATTGCATGTAGCATCCTCTTCACCAGTTGGTGGTCTTCTCGATTTGGACTATACATTGGACCCTGGTCTTTATATATCTATATATATATATATATATGTGCGTGCGTGTGTGTGTGTTGTGGATAGTTTCTGATCTATTGAGGATAGTTGTTGGAGTTCACAATTCCTCCAAAAGAATGAGAAATAAGACTCACTCGAGGGTCCTGGTGATGGTCATTTTGACTATTAACTTGAGGAAGAGATGAGATGTTAAAACTACTATATATGAATCAGATTAGGGTTTTAGGTGTACTATGTATATGCTTTTATAGACAAGTTCATTGCCATTTAGATAAAATCTTTGGCAACAAATATGAAAGTTTTCTGCTCGAGTCCATTAGTCACTCAGGTCTGTGGGAGAGCAATTTCTTATATATATCCTCAATTATTCGATTCAACATAGAAACTCAATAAAATTTTATTCTAATTATTTAAAGTTGGTTACATGAATTCTGTCATATCATTCTATTTAAAGATCATTTTATTAAGTAAATCACATCTTATCATTTTTTTTTAGTATTTCTACTAAAGATAATTTTGACCATCCCATCTCCTAAAAAGGCACACACAGGTGCATATATATATATGTAGTTATGTATGTATGTTACAACTTATGGTAGGATCAAAATTTTCAATCTTAGGATGGTTGTTTATCTACTTTGACAGGTGTTCCTCTGAGGCAGCCAGTACAAAATTTTGGAGTATCTCCATTGTTAATTAATCTCAATTTAGAGTTTAAGAAATTCCCACATATCACATGACATTACAGGACACCCCATATGGAAGATATCTCATCATTTTGCAAAATTCCAAGTTTTGGGGGGGGGGGGGGGGGGGTTGTGACTCTATTCACTACTCTATGCAATTTGTGTACTTAAGATCCAAGCCATATCGCTTACCCAGATTTGGGCACCTAATTTAGGGCACCCACCCTACTGCCTAGACAATTTTGACCTTCAAAAATTCCAAACCTCTTCTAAATCTTTGATAGAATAGAGGGCCATTTTGGCTTTGCAATGCCTTCTAACTAAAAGAGAGTGTCAAGTTTAGTGAAAAACAAAAAAGGATAGTGCAAAGTAATGGTTTAAACTAGAGTTGTCAATGGATCGGATCTCGATGCGATCCGATCCGAGATCCAATCCGTTAAGTCCGGAGATGGTTTTAGAAATAGTGATCCGTGATCCGATCCGATCCGAATCCGATTATCTCAAATATAAATGGATCAGATATGATATAGGCTGATCCGATCCGTTTACAATCCGATCAGATCCGTTTATATATATATATATATAAAATTAATATATTATATATATATATATATTATATTATATAATATATATTTATATAATATATTAATAATTTATATAAATATTAATTTTAATAATTTTAATATATATATATATATATATATATTATAATTTTAAACGGATCGGACCGGATTAATGGATCGAATATTCAGTTATTAACGGATTCGGATACAGATTAACATTCGCCTGATCCGTCAGATTAACGGATCGGATTGGATTTCTTACTAAACGGATTAGATTCAGATCAGCTCTGATCCGGTCTGAATCCGATCCATTTGCAGCCCTAATTTAAACTACAACGTACCCTCATATCTGTAATCACCATGTGTGACAGAAAATGCTTGTGGGGATGTGTGTATCACTGCAATCGAATCATCCAATACACATAGTTGCAGATCCTCTTCACACACTCACACACATATTATACTAGCCAGTTCCGAAAATTGTAGTTAAGGGGTCAAATTACATGTTTAAAATTTAGAAGTTATATATATATATATATATATATATATATATATAATTTGGGGGGCAGAGTCCTGTTTCGTTAAAAAAAACCTAACAAAATAAGTGATAAAAAATACAATATCCAAGATTTTGAAGGAGTTAAATCATAGGTTTTAAGATTTAGGAGTAACTTATGCTCCGCATGAGTATATCGTAGACAAATGTAAAAATTAATTTGATGGAAGTTTAAGCATTCCCCTTTTTACGATCTTTGGAACCCACTAATGGTCCTTAAAATTCTAATCAAGTCCTAAACTCGTAAACTCCATCGCCTTCTCTCATTCGAGAAAATGGTTAATTTTAGAAAATAAAGAAACAAAAAAAATTCGTATAATATTTTTGGAAAAAAAATATGTATAACACAAGACAGAATCAAACAAGAGAACCATTCGATGAAACTCTCATTTTTATATTAATTAGTAATATATATATATATATATATATGTATGTAAACAAGTGTTATTATATTTCCATAATGAGATTCATAAGTTACTTCAGCCATTAGATAATTAAGATACGTAGATTTGGTTTTATATAATTAAGATTAAAACAAAGACGTTCCCCTTACTCAACCACCCTACCTGGTGTCAAAATGGCAGAGATGGTGCTGGCAATGATGTGGCCAGTCATTGGGTTCTTCTAATCTCCATTAGAAGGTAAGTAAACAAGGTTATTTTAATTATGATAAGAGGTTTTTTTAATTGAGATATAGCCGTTATTCTTAGAATAATTAGTTAGAAACTGACACTAAATAGTTGGTATGGTCACATGGATGATAAAATTAAATTAGAGAAAGTTTTAAGTAGGTCTGAGCACCTCGTGACGATATACTTTTTTAATAACACTTTGATATGTGTGTTATGGTTATTAAAAAAGACAGATTATAACTCACATAACATGATATTATTAAAATGACATATTAAAATAATAATGTACCGGACTCATTAAAAAATTTCTCAATAAATTAAGGTAAGAGATGGGTTTTTAAGAATCTCAAAGGGGGCAGTTGAGTGGAGTAAGAATCGCTTGTAAGGAACTTGTCCCTCTAAACTCACAGATTCAACTCCCACAGCTCGCATTTTTGAGACCAGTCATCAGTCAGGACTAGTGGCCCGGATGTTTAACGACCCTACAAGACGGTGACCTTGTTTAGGAAAATAAAAATTAGTCAAACTATGATTGCTTGGATACTTTCTTTGTTTGGCAAAAAAAAAGAAGGTTTTTAAGGAAAAAAAAATTATTCAGTGGTCCGAGTGTATTGCATGAGGACTAATGAATGCTCGCCACATTAATAAAATAGTCAATAGAACTTACACATTTTGCTAATGTATTAAACATTCATTGGTTTGAGTACAACCTTCATATTTTGCTAATTTGTTAAAGAGTAATGCTATACTTCTCAAAATTATATATCAAATTTTTATCTCAAGTGATGTGACATTGACAAGGCACTAAATTACTAACAATACTTAAAATTATGTAATTAATGTGATTCTCATACATCAATGTCACATTATTTGATATAAGAATTTGGAATAAAAATTTAAGAAGTATAACATTTTTTTTTGTCAAATATTCGTTAATCCGAATACAATATACCTGAAACTAATGAACACCAATTTTTTGAAAAAATTATCTTTCTTAGTAAAAGGCTGTTTTAATTGAGTTTGAAAAATAAAAATTTCCCATTTCATTTTGTTGACCAAGTATTCATTAGTCTTAAATATAAATTATATATTTTACTAATGTATCAAATATTCATTAATGCGATTTTAACTTCCTCCGAACTAACAATATCTACTCTTTCAAAAGGTTATCTTTTCTTAGTAGAAGACATTTTAAATTGAGTTTGAAAATGAAAGCCTCCGCTTCCAACCGGTGGTTGAAATGTTGCCATTTTTAATGGGTCACATCACATGTTAAGAAAATCAGGACAAGTGATACACACACAAATACACACATATATACACACATATATTGGGAAGAAAACCAATGAAAGTGGGGTTGCATGGACAGGAACACAGAATATTAATATGGCAAATGCGTGAATCGTGAGAGTTAGGAATGAATATTAAAACAATAATAATAATATAGTTTGGAATCATTCAAATGACAAGTGGAGTTCAAGACAAAGTCACATTGGACTGATCAAACAAGCCATTAAAAGACCATGTCCTAAGTTTGCTAATTTAAAAAAAAAAAAGAGTTTTTTTAAAGTTGAAAGCTACTGTCAAAATCTAATGATGCCTAATAATAATGTTGTGATTACATGCTAACTTTGGTTCATAATTCTGAGGAATCATATCCTCTATATATCTAAGCTACTTATTGTAAGAAAGTGTAGTTTTGACTATTCAAAGAATATGCTTCTTTTGGTGGTGGTGGTGGTGGTGGCGGTGGTGGGGGTTAATGGAGTATCTCACGGTGAAATTGTCCTTTAGATTTTAACATTCACATGAGATTTATGTGGGTTCTATAGAATATAAAAAACATTCAATAATTTTTAATAAAATAATCTGAAAACTTTATAAATTATAAGCATAATAAATTAAATTTAAAATTTTTAAATTTATGATAAATCCTTCAACCTGGTAGTGTGATAAGATCCTTCAAATGGTTCATTCATTATGACAGCATATCAATGAATTCTGTAACATCAAGCCAAATTGACTCTTCATTTTTCATTTCTTTTTTGATACCCAATCATTTGGGATATGGATATACCCACAGAGATTTTGTGGGATTTTATAGGTGGGTCTTTATAGCAAAAGCATATTCCTCAATGTAAGAGGCACCCAGCTGAGCAATCAATCACCCTCAGGAATACTCTAACATGGTTTGCTATGATTGCTCAGTGTAACCATTGCAGAGGATTGGGATTCTGTTAGCTATGGAGCATGGAGCCAATATATCTTAGCCATTTTCACACATTCTTACCATTGATGTTGTTGGATATTATGTCGGGTTATACCTAAAATCAGTCACTTAGGTATTCATAAGTTTTGAATGAGAGTTGTGATAAAATTAAAATTCTTATCATTATTTAGTTAATTTTGAATTTCTACCAACGCACCATGTTTTGGTTATAGGTTTTGAGTGGAAGAATATTTTGGTTATTCACCAACTCTTCTAGTTCCTAGTTTTGCTTCCAGTTCTTTCTGATATTCTTTCGAGATTATTATCACGAGACTTCTGGACTTAGATTGTAAAAATACATAGGTGACTCGATCTTGTAATTGTCCTATTGACGAAAAAGATTTCTACATCGACATACATAACAGGGAAACTTGTAACACAAATTGATTTTTTCTGCTTCCACGAACCTGGATTACAAAAGATATTCGGATCAGACCCGATTGTTATTTCATATATTTCCTTCATATGCATTGTGACTAGCCTTTTGTATCACTTCTAATAACAGAACTCTCTCTCTCTCTATATATATATATATATGTGTGTGTGTTTGTGTGTGTGTGTGTGTGTGTGTGTCTTCTTGTGTTGACAAATCAGTATTAAGGGTCAAACCAGCATAATGGAAACGGATGGTGGATGCTTAAGAATCATTTTTCGGCCAAGAATGTCTCTAACCAAATCTTTATTCATTGAATTTTAATTCCAACCAACATTCATAGCCACTCCAACTTCCTTCAAAATAATTTTGATTTTGATTGACTTTCCAAAAACCAAACATATTAATTTTCTTGGAACAACATGAACTACGCCTGCACCCTCACATCTCTCTCTCACTCTATCTCTCATGCTTCTTTTTTAAATGAGAACTCCATTATGCATTCTCAAAGTAGGGAATGTCAAAGAACAAAAAAAAGTTCAGTGACAAGGTATCATGAAAAAACTATATATCTTTATACAAATCAAATTCTGACACGTGACTTGTATTTAAAATTAGAGGATCATCACGACATCATTTATGCTACATGTTTGAAACTAATATGTATGACCTCCCCCCAACCATAAGGGAATTGTGGTGATGGGGGCTGGGGGGGATGGTCTTTCTGCAGCTTTTGTGTGCTCTTCCAACAATTATCTTTTTGATGGAACATGTAGATAAAAAATGAAACCTATTTTAGAAACAGGGTCATTTAAACATTTTCTCTTCATTGTTCTTTATTTTCAGAACAATGAATTGTAGTGCTGATCTATGTTCAGAATGAAGTAATAAGCATTTCATATAGACATCTTTCCCAGCACCAAATGGGTGTTCATATCTATGCCATTCCCTGCTGCTATATATATATATCTCTTGCAAGCTGTCTATAGAATATAACACAAAGAGAAATTGTGTTTATTTCTTAGGTTTTGAGTGAGTAATTGAGGGGAATGGGCAGAGATAGAGTGGCAGGTCATGGGTTTTGACCCCTCTGTTTGCATGCAGAGAAAATGTCCCCTTGACCAGAAGATATCAGCAGAAAAAAGTGGGAGGAATGGCACAACCTCAATGATATATAGACAAGGCCATCACTTGTGTAATTTTATCTCAAAAATGATGTGTATGTTCAAACAAGGATCCTTTCCATATATATATATATATATATTTGAACATTAATTCAAAAAATAAAAATTAAGGACTACTAATACCTTGTTAACTATTGATTGTCATTATTGAAGGGTTTGATGTATCGTAACTCATCCTACAAGTAGAGAGATTGTTTCTTTCAAGTCACAATAAAACAGTCTTATCATTACAATGAGGCCCACCCTCACAAGCCACCATGTAATAAGAAACACAAATTGAAAAATGACTTGTGAGAGATAATGGCTCATATTTTGTAAATGTGAAACTACTGTATAGCCCTTATGAGCAAAGTGGTAAGGATATATTGAAAAATTTCAATATACTGGGTTAGAATTTTAACTGAGACAATATAAATACATTATAATCTTATTTTTGATGTAGTGAAAACCATAACCACCCTGATGAACGTAAGCACATTGCCGAACTAGATCAATTCTGTGTTTTTTCTTTCTTTTGTTTTTCTAATACTTTTCACCATAGTTACATAAATCGTTAATTCATAACATGACTAAACAAGTCTAAGTGGGGCTATCTCGTTTAGAAACTAGGCAATTTGTTTATGATGAAACTTGGACTAATTTGGGAGCCATTCTCAACAAAACAAAGTCTTATTCCAACTATGTCAAGTCAAATACATGAAATATATTCCGTCATTCTGCTCTATATAATTTGGGAGTCATTAATAGTGCAAAAATACCATTAATGTCAAAAGGCTCATCTGAAAGAAGATTCCCATCATCTAGCAAATAAAAGAAATGGTGTGAGGGACCCAATATAGATTTGGATAGCTGGAATATCTTGCTCTGGATCAAAACAAAATGGGTTACATATATACCTTAGCATGAGACAAAATCACAATATCATTGCTTTGAGTTTGCAAAGATCCCACTTTGGATGGAAAGTCCAAAAGTGTTACTCAAATAAGTAAAAGATTGACTAAAGATGGAGCCTCAAGATACCCCAATAATGTGGACCTCATTAGTTGGATTCATAAGATTGCAATCTGATTTAGCTTGTCTGAGAAAATAAACGGGGGAACACAATAGTGGAATATGATTAAAAAAAAAATTTAAGTAGCTTTCAATATTTAAGCTGGTAAAAATGGCTATCATAGACTCATAACCAGTTCAGCTTATGTACTTTATCAGTGTGTTCTTATGAATAATTAGATATTATCCCTTGTAATGCATCTTCAACTGAGCAGTAGCTTCAATCTATCAAACTTATAATGCAGATTGGTGACAACTAAACATGAACACTACAATTACTTGCTTTGCAGGAAAGCAATTCATGGCAATTATTAGTATCTCTCACCCTTCATTGAGAGCCCATATTGAATAAGTTCTGATTCCACTTGTTACCTACCATTACTACGCACAGGAGTCTCAATTTTTGACACGATACAATAAGACAACACAACTCGAACATAACACAAAGTTAATTAGTTTGAATCATAAACAAGTTGACACGTATAACATGTTTAATTATAAAAAAAATACCATGAGTTAAGATAATTCATTTGACATAAAAAAATTATTAAGGTCTGAAGTTTTTTTTTTCTTTTACTTAAAAAAGAGTTTTCTACTTTGTTTTTGTCTTATGTCCAAAGTTTACCAAAACTTTGGAATTATCTATACATATAAAAAATTAAGTAACTTTTTTATTTAAAAAATAAAAAATTAAAAGAAACGGATTAACCATGTCGACACGTGTAACTTGTTTAATAAATGGGTTGTGTTTGAGTTTTGAAACTTGACACGATTATTTAATAGTGTCGAGTTAAGGTTGACACATATTTTCAAATATGTATATCTTGACACGACCAGAACAGGACACGTTAACACGAATTGACACCCCTAACTATACGCTGGACTGCAGCAATACACACAGCTCAGACTTCCATAAGCTAATGGGGCATGACATGAAAGATAACAGGCTCATATAAGGTTCACCCAGTTCTTAAAATTCTGGTTAGGGTTCACATACCCTAGCTACATATTTGAATATATGATTATATATATTCTTGACTCTCTGTGTGATCGCTCTGACCTCCAGACGCGTGTGTGCACAGTTGTATACTTGCATATGCATCTAGATGTTTACCTTCCAAGTAAATGAGGTAAATTAACCAAGCACCAGTGCTGATCCAATTCAACCTTCACTCAGAATTTCCCTATAAATTATTCTCGAGGCACATCAATGATGCAGCCAATCAACTGAGCATCACATGCTACACGAGTATTCCCAAGACAAGCATATCCAAAGGGCTGGCAATATCTATATAATTTAAGATAGATTCTTGAATCCCACAGCACATGTTAGTTCTCAAACACCCTCAATTATGAGCATTATTTTTCCTCTTTCTAGCTTACCTTCCAATTTTTTCTCTTATCCTTCATCTTCTCCACAACCAAGTGGACCATAAATTTCAGAAATTAAAATATAAAAAATAAAACCCATGCCCTAATTATTTCTTGGGAAGCTCTGAAACACTTCCATCCTTCTTTTTCCCCATTTTTATGGGAGGTGAGGCAAGGAAGTGGATGAGGACTCAAACTAATTTGGTCACCTTAATAAAGTTCTAGGAATGCAATATTGAAAATTGAGGGGAAAAAAATCCATTACACCGTAAAAGGTATTCAACAGAGAAAATCTCCATTAAAATGATTTCAAATATTTTAAGCTCATCACAGGTGACACAAATACGCATTCACACTTGCGCATGAACAATTTTGGAGTGGGTCTTTGATTAAACACACATAAAAGAGATGTCCAATGAACAATACACTTTACATACTAAGATCCTGCAATGGGACAGAAACTTGTCACACACAGATCACTTAAGTTGCAGATGTACTCCCACATAAAGAGTCTTAGGAGTTTTATATCAGACAAGAAATATAGCTAATAATAAAATGTGAATTACCAGGAAAAGTGAACACGGTGATGATAACATTAAGCATCTACCCATGATCTGCTGTCCAGAGCCAACGTGCTATGACACAACCTACAATGAAGTCCGGGTCACTACCCTTTTGATCCTTCCCCAAATTCCTTCCCTCCCATACTGCTGGATGGATAGCAACAATCATGAGCAAACACTAGCTAGTTCCTGTTCCGGCATTTCTCCACAGCCCTTGGAGCTGCACACAACCAATAAGAATTTATGGGAAACCATCCATAACATCCAACTAAAACAAACAAAAAGCAACAAAAAATAAAATAAAATAAAAACACACACACACACACAAAGAATCTATCTTAATTAAGTCTAAAATTAAACATCATTGAGATTCAAGAAAACTGGACTCAGTTTGTGTCCAATTCACAGCTTGTTTAAAATTGGTTTTAAACTAAATTTTTTGGACAATTCAAATGGATCCAAAGTTCCTTCCATTTAAAGTTTTTTTCCAGCATGCACAATTTTCCAAATTTAAAATAAATGAAGCATCCATTGACATGGATTTTACTTTTTAAAAAAAGTCCCCAATTTCTGAGGTGAAAATGAAAATAGTGTTCAGAAAGAAAAAAAAAAAAAAAGACACAACACTTCTTTTTATTTCACATCATACTTAAAAATAGCTAAAAAAATTAGTGACACTGGAAAGATTTATAGAAGAGATATGCAAACACAAAGCACTGCATATTTCAAGTACACTGAGAAATAACTATAACATTTTCTATTAGTAGAGGGGTGGGACATGTAACGAGCATGCTACATCCTATGTTAATTTCTCTATTCACTTAACCCACATTACTTCTCAGTAACCACCACCCTCCCTCTTGAAGATAGTTGCATAACCATTCCACCCTTCCCTCTAAAGATAATTGCAAATTGTTTCAAATATGGGGGCCATTTGCAAGGAAAAGAAGAGTAGGCCAAGGTAGACCTAAATAGGTTGTTGAGAGCCTATACATTGTTGGGCCATTCTCTAATAGGTTAAGCTTTTATAATAATTGTTCGCTTAACATGGTATCAGTGCCTTGATTATGAGAGGCCCCGAGTTCAAGTCCTTCCATTTGTATTTATTTCCCGTTTAATTTGTTTGTGCAAAATTGTACTTTGTTGTGTTTTGTGTTTATGTGTGGTGCGAGTTCGGAGTTGCACGTGAGGGGAAGTGTTAAGAGCTTGATATATATTGTTAGCTCATTCTCTAACAGTTTAAGCTTTCGAAGTAATTGGTTGTTTAACATAGGTAAGAGTCCTATAACTAGGTGTAGTATTAAATATTATAGCCTCCCCCCCCCCCCCCCCCCCCCCCCCGGGGATCAGAATAGAAAATAGGTAATTTTCAACTTCATCGAAACTCTAGGTAATTATGTATCTTACATATGTTGCATTTGCACACTACATCATTTAAATGTGGATGTTGAAAGCAATACATACATGTGACTTTAAATATTACTATAAAGATGCATCCGTGGAAGCATGTGGCTTTGCTAGCTAAACCGGATAAACCTATTCAACATATTTTTTCCAGAGAGCTTTGGGTTATTCCTGCTACACCTGCTGTGGAATTGAGCTGCGCACAGGTTTGGTAGGAGGTTGGCTGCATGGAAAAAGGCAATCTCTTTCAAAGAGGGAAGAAGCACCCTAATTAAGATTACTCTCTCAAGCCTTCAGATGTATTTTATGTCTGTTTTCCCTATTCCAATTTCAGTGGAGAATACGCTAGATAAGCTTCAACTGAACATTTAGACTGGCTTTGCAAGATTAGGAATTAGAGATGGTGGCTAATTTCTTTGGCCTGATGTATGCATGTTCTGTGAAAGGGGAGGTGCAGGATTCTTTGCCCTGAAGAGTCTACATATGTAAGGGTCCAATATAAGAAAGTTTCCAAAAACGGGATAAATATATATTATATCTGATAGATCAACAACAGGATTTTTTTTCCTGTTTTAATAACTTTGTAAAAGCACTCCATTGTTCAGAGATAATTAAATGGATTGCAAAATTTACGCACCAAGGCCAATGGCATCAGAACCCTTCATGATCCTCAGCCTCTTGCATGTATCAGTAAACATCCTGTGATAGGTGGACAATATTAGATTGCATACACACCATGCAACTAATTAAAGAATACTTTGGCCAAACGTAAATAATATCTGGATTTCATAGAGATTCTAGGAATGTTGAAGCAAACAGCAATTCATCAAAGATAAGTATAACTACTTTAACAATTGAGCTCATCAAGTACTTGAGCAATAAGATTGAAGAATTCAAATAACACTGGCTGAATGAAACCAGTATGCCCAGCTTATTACTCAGAAATAGCATCCCAAAAATCTAACAAGAAGTTCCTTTCCATCATATTGAGCAAAAGCAGAACTGTTATAGCGTATTGGTTGCAGCATCAACAACAATTCTGGGTTTTCCTGCAATATGTAGGGAAATCCTCTCTACCAATGACTGACAAGTGAGGCAATTGTCAAACACATTACCCAACACCCATATCCAATCATGTCCAACAGCTACTTGGAATTATTTACTTGAGCTATAATGTTATCTCTTTTTGTGAAGGAACTTTATCATTGTTTTACTTTTGTGCTTCTTTTGTTTTCTTCGATAGTCTAGAAACTAAAACATTGATAAGTCTACATTTACAATATTGTGAACCAAGGCCACTCACATACATAGCCGTGTTCCCATGTCCAAATGTCAGAGATTTCCGATTTCCAACACCTGGTGTCTTGTCAAAATATGACACTCATGTCTTTATCCTAATATCACACCGGTAAAAACATTATTCCCCTTGAGATAAGTGATCTTTCCATCATCAAATTCAATCAACGCCTTACCAAAATTACAAATATTAACTTTTTTGAACCCAAATAGAAACTAATACATGAGCATATAATATGAAGTGATATAATTGTTATCTGAACTTTCTTTCAGAAAAAATCATTTACATACCCAAGTCCGAATTAACATCAATGACATCTCAGCTTATGGCTATAAATCATCAGTTTAAAACATTAAAAAAACAAAAGCCAGGGGAGCAAATGGAATAAGATACCCAGCAGTCCTAGCCGTAAACGATAGATACCAGGCGCTGTTCTCGTCAATAAAATACCATTGCTAATTTTTGCAGACAGTTAACATTAAATGGAATAATTCACCATCTGATAAGGGAATATCAAAACAATATCATAATGCACTTGCAACATCTCCAGGATATTTTTACTTATGTCACAGGAAAATCGAGTTGCCTCTCATAAACCATACGTACAGTTCATAAACAGACATAAATGGGGGTTTACAGGTCCAATATGCTGAGACAGCTTCATCCTTTCATGAATATCTCCACGACTTTTAGGTCGAACAATCCAAAACAGCATAGGTAGGATGGCTATATCATACAGTTGGATTAATCAATGGATTAGGCATTGCTCTGTTATGATTCTCTCCCATGCGCACTATGTGCCCTATTTATTATTTTTTATTTCAATTAACAGCCATGCACCTTAACTGTAAAATGACCACTTCTTTTGCTCACCTATATCTATTAACTTCTTTTGAACACTAAAAATAACCACACTCTGCGCTCCTATACACAACCAGCTACCGTATATTTTAATCATAGCTCCATATGCAAGAAACTATTACGATCCTAAAGAGGGTATAGGACTTGATCTCACGTGTTACATTAGTCCTAGGGATTTTGTGTATTGGTGAAGGTTGTAACATTTAGTATTAGAACAAGCATCACATCACAGGTTCAAGTCATGAAAGGGATAACTAGAGACTGATTAAAATGTCTTGGTATTATGTATGGGCATAGTGCTAAGTTATTGAAAAATAATAGGTGGATGGAGCCACCAAAGGAAAAGGGCTATCATCTGGTCAATGTCAATAGAGTGGACCACCTTGGATGTCAGCACAAAAGCATAGTGCTTTGTTACAATCCTAAAGAGATTATAGGACATGATTTCATCCGTTTTATTAGTCTTAGGGCTTTTGGCATATTGATCAAGTTCATAACAAAAATCTGTTTCCTTTATATGGCTACCCCAGGGAAAACAAAAGTGAGATATTATTAGAATAGCAGAATTCCAATACTAATACTTGTGCAAATAAATGCAACCAAAGAAGCAAAGATTAAAACACATTAGTGGATCAGAGCTTACTCCCATGGGACATCGCCCACAAGCATCCAGTCACCATCCTTATCCTCATAAGTAAGGACGTATTCTGATCCATGCAGCAAATCCTTCAGCTTGCTCTCGCTCAGCAGATCCCTGCCTGGAGCTCCATGAGATCCATACTGACCTGACATCATTACCAAAAAAGCAGTAACTGGACTCATGCAAATATCTTAAAGTGAAAATACTGGCTCAATCTAAATCAGGAAATTAGTCCATCCACCGAGATCATTGTATCAATTGAAACTTCAAAATAGCTCACCTATGGTAAAACAACTGAACATCTTCTCAAGGGCGGAAGAGAGCTCCTGATATGCAGAGTAAGTTCTCAAGTCCACTTTCCTTAGATAAGGAGCTCCATCCATACTGACCTTTACAAAAATAGCACCAGCCCCAGTTTTTCCATCATCAGTGTTCTTTGAAGTGGCAGCCAATGTGTTCTTCCTAAAGGATCTTATAGGTGGCCAACCCACGACCTGTGCCCTGCCACAAATGGGAGATCTAATGAGAGACCATTCTGAATGTTAAGCCTGAACTTTCACATGAAACCCTTTTTTTTCAAGTTAACTGCACTTACTTGGTAGCAGGTGGACTGCTATTGTTATTTGTGGCACCACTAATATGGCTTGGGCTTTTCTCATTGGTAGCCCGAGGCCTCTCCTGAACAACACTCTGACACACTACCTCTTTCATTTTGGCTGGCTGAGTCCCGGGGTTATCTTTCACAGTACCAGGTTTCACTCCCAAATTTGGCGAAGGCCTGGGTAATATGATCACATTAACGTCTGAGTTGGAAAGAAGTTTTCCCTGCACACAGATTGGGTAGTTTCAGGGTTAGATCCATTAGCTGAAAAAATCCAATTCCCTTCATTAAAAACAGTGTTTTTCACCTGTGAGAATCCATCCATAGCATCAGAGAATCCTCTTTTGTTGCCTGAGATGACTGTCTTCTGTGATGAGTAATTATTATCCTTTGAAGGATGCAAAGGGAAGAGGGGCTTCTCGCCGAGTTTTGCAGAGCTTAGAAGGCAGAGCTCTGGATCTCTTTGAGGAGATTGGGATCCAGGAAGTCCAAGCCTTAATTCTGTAGCCTTTAAATTCAGACTGCTGTTATTGTTTTCAGATGCGGTGGAAATCGTAGAGCTGTCCACTGAAGAACAATCGGATAAGCCCATGTAGTTACGCTCCTTTAGTGCTGAGCTGTTCAAGCATATACTGTCCGCGGAGGCTGACGAAGCCAACAAACTTGCATTGCTATGCCTCTCCTCCTCCCCAACACCAAGCAGTGGTGGAGACATCAGAATTCCAAATCAAAATCCAATTTCTTTTTTAAACCTGCTTATTTCAGGACATTTGCGTTAAAAACACAAACCAGAAACCTTCAAATGAAGTTCAAAAAGGAAAAGGTCAACACATTCAACAACAGCTGGCCAGACTTGTTAAACAAACCATCTGAAACAAAACTTATCAAAAAAAAAAACATCCAACGAAAAATAAATAAATAAATAGCTGGATGATGAATTTTGGGATCAATTGGACGGCTTGTTTTAATCAAAACAACTTTTTGATCACAAACTGTAACCTTTATAACAAAAACAACAAGTAGTACACAAAAACGCCCCAAATTTGGGAAGATACTAGAGCATTAAATTAGTATGAGACAACAGCATAACGATATGAAGCCCTCAACGTCTTTGAAATTAAACGATAAAGCTGGGGAGAAAGAAAAACAGAAACAATTTAAGTTTTAACATTCAAAATTGCAAACTCCCGAAGAATTTGCAATACGCGTGTGTATATATTCAGTACTTGACGAAATGAGTTTAATGTCAAAGTATTAATTACGTATCTCTACCACAGTTTCAGGATATAATTGCGAGAATTACTAATTTAGTGCTCTTGAGACCAAACCTAATAAGTAAAATTATGATAAATCTTTAGGTAATTAGAGAAGTAAAAAAGCCTCCAGAATCAAAAAGATCAAAATCACTCCAACCAAATCAATTCTATATATATATATATATATGCCTACAGACAATCTATTTAAACAAATTAAAGCTCCAATAAATTTTTTTTTAAAAAAGAGTACTAAGTGCAGTCTACAACTTTAAATCTTGAAGATAACCCCCAAAAAAAAAAATGCAAAGTAGCTCAATTCACACACCAAAAATCACGTAATAGATCTATTATTGAACGGAGGAGAAAAAACAGCACGAAGAATTGCAAAAATTAAAAATCTAAAAAAATAAAAAATAAATAAATAAGTCCAAGCATAGAGTAGCAATAAGCAGTAACATTAACTCGAAGACAAAGACTGAGTAGTTATACATACATACATATATTTTTGAGGAAGGAAGAGTAGGCAATAAGCAGTAACATTAACTCGAAGACTAAGATTGAGTAGTTATACATACATACATACATACATATATGAGGAAGGAAGAAGAAGAAGAGTAAAAACACAGGAGATGAAGAGAAAGTTGAATCAAATAACAAATACGCAACAAACTACTTGGTCGTAAGTTGTAACCTCAAATGGAGATGGAAAATTTGGAAGCTAAGCTCAGGATGGGGCGTTTACCTGAAGGAGATTCTGGATCAGTTGCTAAAGAAAGAAGACGATGGGATGGGAGTAAGCGCTTCGATTTTCAGAGGAATTCCCAGACAGAGAGAGCTAAGGACCCTCCATTTGTCAGAAAGTTACAAAACCTTATTTGCTGTCCGATGTGAAACTCAATGCCATTAAAAAAATAGAGGATTCTAAAAATGATTGTATTTTTGAAATATAAATTTTAAAATTTAACTTTTTTAAATAAATTATACCATGTAAATTCAAAAACTTTTGTATTCTAAAATCGTGACACGTAAATGAACAGAAGAGATGCATTCTACTTGATTTTAAGTTAAATACTATTTTTTTTTAATATATTGTAATATCACCTAATATGTTTGAATTTTTCTTACCATATAATATTTAAAAATATCACATTATATCTCGTCACATTTAAAATATGAATAACAAAAAAAAATGAGAATATTTAACACTTCTTTAAAAATAATGGTATTAAGAGCTCGTTTTTGTATACGGATGAGTCACTTATTATTAAATTTTTTAGAAATTATACTTTATTTAAAATTTAAAGTGATTGAAATAAATAAAAACATTTTTGAAAAATTAAATAAATAAGAAACTTGTTTGTAGTTCTTACCCTTATTTTAAAATAAAATAATCGCAACTTGAATTTTTAAAAATTAATATCTTTAGTAATTGAGTGACATCTCGTATTTTTGTTCATAAATATGGTAGTTGATTCATAATAGAGAAAATTTTGTTATACACTTTGTACATAAATACTTTTTCTAATAATTTTAATTTTTGATATTATTATTATTATTTGACAAAGTGATTGTTCTCCTTTTTTTAAAATTATTTAAGTGTGTATACACATGTATTGAGCTTTAAATTCGAGTTAAATATATTAAAAATAAATAAAATTTTATCATTTGGAATGAAACCTCAATTCCAAGTGATCTCATATTTAACAATAACTAACTCATGGCTCTTAAAATAATGTCACAATAATGTTAATGAAATTATATCATTATTTTAGAGATAATATAAAATTATATTTGTTATTTACATGTTAATTAAATGGATAATTATCACTAACATTAGCCAAAAGTGGTTAGTGCATGATTGACCAACAGGATGCCTTCAAATCCCTTTGCCACATGCTTTTACCCTTAGCACATACTATTAGTAAATTAACTTTCCATATCCATTTCAACATAAATAACCCAAGTCATGACATGACTTAAAAGAAGAAAGTATACATATATATATATATAGAGAGAGAGAGAGAGAGAGAGAGAGAGAGAGAGAGAGAGAGAGAGAGTAGCAGTGTCCAAAGAAATAGGGACAATTATTTATTGGCCAAATGCCTAGTTAGACTTTTTAAGGTAAAAAAAAGCCGACTAAGACTTTTGTTGTTGTTAAACAAGCTAAACCCAGGGATTAAGGGCCGGCTTACATATAGAATTGCGTTTTAAGGTAACCCCAATTTGTCTTTGACTTTATTGGAACGAGCTTCTAACAAAGTTCTATCTTTGATTTAGACATTTTTTGTTAAATATTTTAAAAATCAGATCCGACTGTTGATTAATTCAAAAAATAGTCCGATTTTACCTGTTACAAAGTGTAATTTTATTTCTTAAAGTTTGGTACTAAAGTAACATAAAAAAAATTTAAAATCATTAAAATTAGTTTTTGACATGCGACATAAATAATGTTATGTCGATGTTTTAATTTAATATATATATATATATGTATATATCACATAAATTTTTCTTTATTATTTTATCACCGGACTTTTCCTCTAAAATGGGTTTTGACCAAAATGAAAGTGCTCGGTAAATTTTACCAAAACCATGTTTTGCGTATGCGATTCACCAAATCTCTTTGTAGAATGGAGTTCTAAAAAAATTTAAAATAAAAATTATTTCTACAAATAGTTTTAACTTTCTCCACTAGCGGAGTTACACCTCCTAACTTCCCAAGTTTTTAACTCCGCCCTAACTTATTTTTGTGTTTACTATTTACACGTTATCTAATTTATACAATACAAAAGATGACAAGAATAATTCACAATAAAAAAGTTATTTTTATATCATTTTTATTAAACATTTAAATAACAAATTATTATAGAATAATAAATTTTATTTTTTAATAATCAATTCTTCAAAATCTCAAACCCTTTCATACAAACCGTTAATCAAATCACTAAACAAGTTTCCTAAGACCACTTCTATGCTTCCAAACATAATATATATATATATATATATGTATGTATGTATGAATGGAAAATCACACGTATATAAATTGGATTAGTCAAGCCCATTGTCTTCTTTGGTTATAAGTTTCTCAGCATTCAATCAATCAATCAAAAAAAAGGAAACGTCCAAAATAATGGGTCTTCATAATCACTTTCCCAACCAAAGTTTAGGATAAGCCCAAATGTGTCCTAAACTCGTTGGCCAGTGCTTCCCAAAACCTTTCGTGTCAAAGAGTGAAAGGCACTTCTACTCCCACTATTATTGAGTACATCCCATCCAAAAATGGTGCGGACCAAATGTTGTCGGTTAAGCCATTTTCTCAGCAGTGGCATGCATTACAAGGACAACGGCAAAGGAAATTATGAGAAACACAGAAAAACAACTCTCTTGTTTAGCCCATTCTAACAAAAATCAACCGCCTCACTCATTACTCTTTCCTTTTCCTTTTCTTTTCTTCTCTATTTTTTTTTCTAGAAAGATACTGATTTTTCCTGCCCATGTTACATGCCAACCATGGTTTTTACGTCATATGTACCCTCTCCACACGTGCATGACATAATAATTGCTTTACCTTATGCAGTTATATTAATAATATTATTTTCGTTTGAAAATGTGATTGATAAAGATTTTAAAGATAAAATTTAAATATTTTAAATTCGTCAGTATAAACTGACCCAGAATGATATGAATTATATTTATTAAAAAAATTAACATCAAATTGAATCTAATTGAATAAAATTTAATATATTATGTTATAATATATATATATATAATGTAAAATTTAAATTATGTTGTCATAGTATTATTGTCATGGTAGATCTATAAACGGAACTTGGATCAAGTTAAGAATGATTTGAATTTGTTAATAAAATTATTGGATTTAGTAGAATATAATTTGATAAAATTTAATATAATTTATATATAAATATTATGCTATAATATGTGTGTAGATATATATATATATATATATATATATTATATGTCAAATTTAAATTATATAAAATTTAACTAAGCTAAACTTAACATAATCTTATATAATTTAAAAAATTAATATATTAAATATATGTTATATTTAATTTGATATGATTATTAAAAGATAATATTGGATCTATTCGAATTATCAAATTTAGATCCAAATTAATCACGGATCAATTTTTTTTTTGTATCATACCCAGTTGATAAATAGAAGTATTAGAATCAAAATCCATTTAATTTGAATAATATTACTAAAAACTCATCTAAAAGTCTTTTATTTATTAAATCTTTTTGGATTATAAACAAGTCCTTAGTATTGCTAATAATTCTGCATGGGATTGGACAAATGGTGTGTGTATCTATATATATATATATAGATATATAGATATATGCATACGTGTATATATTGGAGATGGAGGGGTTGGTTGAGGAGAGGAGAGGAGAGAGAAAGAGTGAGAGTCACGCCTGAAGCATTTAGTGCTGGTGAGTTCATGGAGGGGACAAAGAGAAAACAGGCGGTAAGCCATATGATGTGGTTGGGGGACATGAAAGCGGCTTTTGGAATTTGATTGCCGGGTTAAGAACGCGACCTATAACTTCCTTCACTACCCCCACTTTCCTCACGCTCGAATGCGTGCACGTGTAACTACACCGTAATCATACGGCGGAGAGAAAGGACAAGTGCTACCTGGGCCCCACCAATAAACAGAGTGCGATCACGCGCTCAAATATTGCTCGTGACTGTAGTATTTTCTAAGCGGAGACTTTGTTAAATAATCATCATTAACTGGCGCCACCGTTGCACGCTCGGTCTCCCAGCATACATCCATGTATGCATGGTAAACATACCCATGCTTATTTGCCATCATCATAATCCCACATGATCCACCTTGTCAACCTGATTCACATTAGTCCTTTATTTACATCAGAATCTATGCAGCACTTTCAAAAAATGTGTCAGAAAAAAAATATTTTAAAAAATGTATATTCGTCCTTGAACAGAATAAAGATATAAATATTACCAATAAATATATTTGAGATTATTTTAAAAAATATATATGTATTTGAGATTATTTTTAAAAATATATATTTTTTAAGTTTTTAAATCATATTTTAAGAGACTAACAAAAATAATTTGTGAAAACTGATAATAAATTAATGACATTACTTACTTATTTTTAAAAGAAAGAATATGATTCAAATTTTCATAAAAGTATGAACCCGTTTTGCCCTCAAAGGAGTGGGAGTACTTGGAGGTTTCCCATAAATATATGGGACCATTTAGTCTTTTGCTATGGTTTAGGATGACTTCCTCCCAGCCTTGAGGATATATGGGGTTTAAAGGATTCAGAGTACCCCTGTTGTCTCCTTGTGGAATTCCTCTGGTATATTCGCATCTCATACACCTGAAGAGACAGCATTGTTAGAATTTGGACCTTGAGACAACAATGCACAAAATGCCACATGAATGATACCATTTTCATGCTGTGAGTCACTGCTTTTTTTCCTTTTTTTTTTTTGTTTGTATTTTGGGGGAAGGGAGATGCACTATCATTCATATCTTAGAGAACCCTAATGTTGTGGGAAAAAAATGGTGTATGACACTGATTTTGACACCATATTCATGCTGTGAGTCACTTCTTTTTTCCTTTTTTTTTTTTTTTATTGGTTTTTGTTTTTTTGGGGAAGGGAGATGGATGCACTATCATTCATATCTTTACAATGAATTTTTTTTTACGAAGTTTTAACAATTATAAAGACATTTTTTAAAATTTTTAAAATTATATATCTATATATTTTATGGTTACTGACAAACTATATGTACCTTTTTTTTTTTTTTTTTTCAAAATGACAAGAATACTCTTTTTATTTTTTTTATTTATAATTTTTGACTAACTTTTTATAACTTTTTTTTAAAAGAATTTGTTTATTTTATATAAAAAAATTTAAAGCAAATAACTTATATTTTTATTTTTAATCAAGACTATACTATTTTAATCAATATTTATTTGAAGATTTAAAAAAAGTTTAAAAAAAATAGGTAAAAATACAAAAATAAAAAAATAAAAGAGATTTTCGTTATTTTGAAGAAAAAAAATAAACTAGACGAGAAGTATGTGTAGTTTATCAATAAAAATAAATAAGAACAATGCAATTTTAAAAAACTTAAGAAATTTTTTTATAATTATCAAAAAATTCATGAGAGATCAGTATAATTAACCAAATCAATTTATACTTTTATAAAGTTTTTGAAGTCTAAATTATATAACATGAGTAATTATTTAATTGTATCAAAAATTAAATTAAATTAAAGGTTGCGTTTATTATAATATACTGTATATATATATATATATATAATTTATTAACGAACTATTGATATCATTAGAACCGAAATAATGATTAATTTCTGATGAGCTTTGACTTTAGCTTCTGCTTTCTGTCAATGGCTACGCGACAGGGCCATCCTAGCAGTTTCCACACCCACGAGTGGAAAGCTACATTTTAACTAGAAATTATTGTAGGTAACTTAAATAAGAATAATCAAGTTTGCATGTTGTAGAATGATAAATGCCACCATCATTTGATTATTTTCTTTATTTAAAAAAAAATTAAAAAAAACGAATCAATTTACAATTTGTACCTCTTGTTTTTCAATAAGATGGTTTAAATAGCACATAAGCCTCCATTGTAAGAGACCTGCTAACAAGTCTTCTATGTTTTGACATCCCACCGATAAACTCCCTTGAACAATTTCTGATCACCACACCCACACCCCCTTTTTGACTAAGCCCATCAACATTCATTTTAAGCAAAGACAGAGAAGGGGAAACCCAATGAACAGGAGAAGACTATCAGACATTCGATTCAATGAATAAAATTCTAAAATTCAAATTCTACAAAACGATATTCAAAGCATCATAAAATTATCCAAGTTTAGAAATCTATTATATTACATATATATTATATGAACCGGATCATATAAATTCATATATGGTCTAAGTAATAAATATTATTTTCAAATTTGGCTCGAACTGGGTCATCAAATCACCAAAAAAAAAATGTATAATCTATATCTGCTTAAATCGATCAAATTCAGATTAGATTCGTATCGAATTCCAATTATCGACTGGGCTAAGATCATGTCACGTTTAATTAATTAATTTAGTAAAATCTTTATGTAATTGCCTTAAGGAGGTGAAATGGAATGATAATTTAATTAGGTTGACAAGATATATGAAAAAAAGTAATTATTGTCAAGGAGACAAGAAACATTATCCCCAACTTAAATTCCATTCTCATGTTGTGAACCTCCATTTTATTCACAGAGATTCTTTGCCATAAGGAACACATATTCCTACAACTAAACTGGGCCACAATATGGCCTGCACGTTAAGCCTGATGTTTCTATTGTCTAAAGATTCCAAAGGTCAGTCCAGCTTAATTAGGCTATCGGCCTGCTAGCCCACAAGGCCCCACTATGTCCACGACAGGGCTTCGACTTTTCATGGTAAACATAACCGGTTCATTTTTTGGGAGTGAAGTGGCAACGGGGCGGCGGTGGCGGCAGCTGCAGGGCAAGGTGTCTCTCCCGACTCCGCCCTGCCGAGGTCCACCTTGATTTCATTCTGTCTTGAACTTTGTATTTTTTTTAAATAAGTTTAAATTTTTTTAAAAAAAATAAATTAAAATTTTATTATAAAAATAATGAATAAATGAAAAATTAATGAGTGTGATATGAAAAATCTTAAAATTAATTTTATATAATGTAATTTAGTGATAAATATAATGTATCAAAAGATAAAAAATTTATAATATATAAATGAGATAGAGTGATTATCTTTCAAATTTGTCTTAAATTCCATTGAATTTTTAAAATCTTATTCTAATCTCGTTCAAACTTTATTTATAAACACTGTATACTGATATCAATAAATGGTACGTATTTGGGTGAAGGTAGAAAGACTCTTTTGTGTATGACCTAAACCAAAAAAAAAAAAAATCAAATTCCTTTTAGATGAAAATTTCAAATCAGCAATCAAATAGTAAAAACAATCAGGTACCAAAACATAAAGTTCCTTCAATTAAATAATCTATTCTAGGAAAACAAACAAGGATAGTAATTTATTTAAGCAGTACACTCCAGAACAAACATTCTAATGGGAACCTTTTCTATAAAATAAAATAAAATGAAAATACTTTTACAAATTCAATTCGACTTGGAGGGGCAAAATACTTTTACAAATTCAATTCGAAGAGAATTAGAATCCCTAAAACCTTGCAAAAATGTAATAATTAAATACTTAATATACTTTTTTATTCATAATAAGTTTTTTAACAATTCATTTAAATGGAAAAAATTAAAAGTAAAAGATAAAATTAAGATAAAAAATAACTAAATATCTCGTTTGAAAATTTTTAATAGAAAAAAAGAGAAAAATAGGAAAGTGTTAGTTAATAAATTTTTTGAAATATAAAAAATAATCATAAATGAAAGAATTAAAAATTCTAAACATGAAGAAAAAAATATATAATTGTCAAATTATTTTTAATATTTTTTTTATTTTCTCTCACATTAATTATTTAAATAAAAAATAATAACCTTTTTTTCATAAACTATTAAATAAGATAAAAATAAATAAAAATTTTTATTTTTTTTTATAAATTTTTATTTTTATTTTATTTTCTCTCGTAAACTTCCAAACCAACTATAAAATGATAAAAACTAACCGTAACTCTCTAACCTTAACAACTACTAACGACTTAAGAAACCACAAACTTCTATCACTTATAAATTAAAAATAGACTTTGTAATTGTTTTTTTAGGGTTTTGTCTTTTTGATGGAAATACAAGACATTATTTCAACCGCTGTTTGCGGCCCTGCTCCCCAATACTCCAAGACCGTCACCGTGACGGAAGAGCGTGGGCTCGACTCCAAGACCTTCACTGTAAAGGAGGAGCGTGGGGTCGGTGGTCGCGATGGGCCAACTGTCGATGTAGCGCTGACCGTCACCGTGAAGGAAGAGCGCAGGCTCGGCAGCTGTGATGCGCCGACTGTAGCTGTAGAGGATGATAGAGAAAAGAGGAGAATGACTGCCAAACTTTACCGTGAGAAGAAGAAGGTAATTTAATTTAGGATAAATTGCACCTACTTTTTCTGGAGTTTTTGATAATTGTAAAATTTTTTTCTATACTTTCTGAAATAACGCTGTTGCTCTGTCATACTTGTCTCCTAAACGCCGTTAACACAATTTATTTATTTATTATTTTACCCCTTATATTTTAAAGTCAAAAATTCTCTTCCCTTTCCTCTTTCTTTCTCTCTCATATTTACTTTACCCTGTATCACTTCTCTCTCTCTCAATTTCTCTGCTCTAACCCTGTATCACTCCTCCTCTTTTACGCTCGAGGACTATTCGGCCTCGTCAACAATCGGTGACCTTGAGACCATTGGCCGCTACGACTTCAACGAGCAGATCCGGTCCACTATGATCACACAACCAAAGCTCGATCCAATGTCCGGTGAGCCATATCTCAAGTATTTCCGATTCGCTCCGGACGTCGAAATACCTCTGAAACCCCAAATTGATTGATGTCGAAGAGAGAAAGCAAACTAGGTGGATCGACTTGGGCACATATAGAGAGAGAAGAAAGATCCTGGAGCCAATTCGTGCGAAGTTTCAAATCGCACAACCGAGTCGAATCAGTCAACGAGTCGCACAACCGAATCAAATCGCATAACAAATAGATTGATCAAAAAACTTGCTTTCACCTTCTCGTTCAAGCTTTCAAAGCCCTGATTTTTTTGTCAATGTTGCGAAACAGTCGATGTCGCCTCTGGCGCCAATGACACTACCATTCGGCCTGAAATCATCGGCGATGAACTCGCGTTTTTCATCTCCGGTAATTGAAATCTTGGTCTCTAGAAAAGTCGGTAACGGCCAATGGTTTAATGGTGATAACCTCAAGAAGATTGATCAGTACTTCAGTGTTGTCGACGGTAGGGATTAAGCTAAATTTGCTTGTCGTATATAAAATATTCTAGTGAGAGAGAGTGGATTGGTCCTCAGAGCTTGAGAGACCAAGAATAGAATTGAAAAAGCAAATTGATGGAAAGAAGAGAGGAATTGGATTGTACAGAGAGAGGACTTTGGGTTTATGAGAGAGAGAGGAAATGGTAGAAGAAATTTTGTCTTTTTTTAATTAAAAAAATTATTATTAAAGTGAGGGTAGTTTTGTCATTTAACCATGACTTGTAAGGGGCAAAATTAGCATCTAGACAAAAAAAAAATTGCTTACATCATCAAATGGAGTTAGGTCAATTAACAGTCATTGACGGTAGGAGAAAATCTGTTATAGACATTGAAACCAGAAGGGGGATAGTGTTATTTCAGAAAGTATATAAGAGGTTTCTGTAATTATCAGAAACCTCAGAGAAGGTAGGTGTAATTTACTCTTTAATTTAATTTAATTACGTGTTTTTTTTTCGGCTATATTTCTAATACCTAAAAAAAGCTTTTTTAGGCCAAATTGAATGAGATGCAGGAGAAATATTTGAGTTTTCAATCTGAAAATACAGAACTGAGGAAAGAAAATACAGAATTGAAGAAAGCAAACACAGAATTGAAGAAGGAAAATACAGAACTGAAGAAATAAAAAGAAAGAAAAACTCTTGAACTGGAACGGGAAGAAATGCTTAAATCAAAGATTGAAATTATACTTACTCTGAAGCAAAAAATGGAGGATCTAGAAAAGGAGAGACACAGGTATCATTTAATATCAGATGCAGTTTCTCAGATGTATTTGAGAGAGAGAAAAAAACTTAGTTGATGTCTGCGTGATTCAAGGTTAGTTGTTCATATATATATATATATATATATATATAGTTATGGTGAATAGTTTTCTTGTTTAGAAATTTTTAAGAGATAGAAACAAAAATTGATTGATTTTTGTCTGATCCAATGTCAGTGTTCATATACTCTGCTGAATTGTTTATGGTTCATATGAAGACTTTCTTATGTTTGTTCTCTTTGAATTGTCTTTTAACATCCACATATTGTGTATCAAATAAATTTCATACTTGAACATTGGATTTGAAAAGAAAGCAGAGGAAAGGAATAGAATAGAGAAGTTATTTCATGCTTCCTTTAAAATTAAGGAAGGAAAGAGAGGGGGTGGAGGGAGATGGAGGGGTATTTTAATCTGATTCGCTTTTTTTTTCAAAAGTGAATGGAAATGGAGGGAAATAAGAGAGTTTTAATAAATTTTTTTATAATATTATAAAAGAAAAATTAAAAAATGATACTTTTATCTTTTATATTGAGGGATAATAGTAAAAAAATATATAATCTTTTTTTATTTTTTATTATTCAAACATGAACAGGGGTTGCGTTTTTCATGGGTTACATTTTTCTTTCTCGTAACTAATGTTATCATCGCCTTCCCCTTTTACTTCCTCCCTTGTTCCATTTACTTGGCGTGTTATATGGGACTATATACACTTAGTTTGGATCGATGAATTTGAAAAGATAGGAGAGCAAAAGAGAAGGAAAGAGATGTTATTACGTGTTTGGTTTAAAATTAGAAAAGGAAAGGAAAGGAAAGGAAAGGAAAAGGAATTGAAGGATTTCTTAGAAAGAAGAGTCATTTTAATGAAAATTTTATAATACCGATTTTAATCTTCAAATTATCTAGGGAAAAATTTTAAAAAATATCTCTATCTTAAGATATAATAGTTAAAAAATATATAATTTATTCATGTTCTTAAGATGAGAAGATTGTATTTTCATTTTATTTATTTTTTATAAAAGTATAAAAAAGAATTATACTATTTTTTCCTCTTCTCTCGTTTTTTTCATAACTAATGTTATCCTATTGATCCAAGTATAGTGTTGTTCTTTTTTGTTATGGCTTGGAATGACTTCCTCCCAGCCTTGTTGATATATGGAGGAGATGATTCATTCATTTATGTTGAAAAGATATATGTAGAAGTAATTCTTGTCACTCTCTCAAGGAGGGAAGAAACACTACCTCAACTTAAATTCCATTCTCGTGTTCTGAACCTCCATTCATTCACAGAGATTCTTTGCCATAAGTTTGATTTCATTTCCCATACTTGGATTAAGGAACACATATTCCTATAACTAAACTGGGCCGGCCACAATGTGGCCTACACATTAAGCCTGATGTTTCTATGGTCCAGACCAATGTTTCTGCCTGGTAGCCCACAAGGCCCAGATCTGTCCACAACAGGGCTTGGACTTTGCATGGTTACATCTGAAGCCCGTTCATTCCGGGTAGGCTTGGGATGAGTTGGGCCCTGCCCAAAAAGAAAATAATATATATATATATATTTATATTTATACACACACACACACACACACATTATTTTCGAAAAATGATCAAGTGAAGTGATACTACTTTCACTTATTTGGAATGTTATATATGATATAGAAAAAATACAAGATTAGGAGAGGGAGTATTAGTTTTAGGCTCGATTTTTCAATATCTTCAAAAATGAAGAGATTTGGAAAGAAAAAAAAAAATAATTTAATGAAAAATTTTAAAATATAAAAAATGTCCTTAAATGTATGAATAAAAAATTAGGACACTTTTCAAATAAAAAGAGTATAATTGTCAAATAACTTAACATATTTTCTTTTCTTTTCTTGCTTATCAATTATTCAAACATGATATAATAATTTTCTTCGCTAATTATTGATCTTAGCCAATTAAAAACTGTCATGTGTACAATATATTAGATTCTTAAAAAATAAAAAAATAATTTTTGTATGCTTCGTAGCTTTTAATTGGTTAGAATCATTCAATAATTTCTTATTTGCAACCTTAATGTGGATTGCAAGAGTACCAAAACTTGCAGTAGAGACATCCACTTTCAAGCTTAATTAGTAACCCAATTGCAAAACAGATTCGGACCAAGGCCTTGTTTGGAGTTAGGCTCTTCTTTGGTAAATATATGGCTAGTATTCTATCTTGAAAAGCAAAATAATTATGTTACAACTGCTAATTTCACATTTTCTTTTTGGCCAAAGAGTAGAATACTACAAGATTCAACTTGGGGACTCAATTTCAATGGATATATACACTATATACACACACATATATATACATAAATATATCTTGTGATAATTTGAACTAGAAAAATTAGGGGCTTGGGCTCTTTCACTCTGATAAATGTCTTCTAGTTGTGGAGGTCAAAGGGTTTGGGCAATGCTAGGAACTTGGGGACCCCATCCCCTGGCATCAACACTGTCAAGCTTTGTCCTTCGTTTTGCTCCAACTTTTCACAGGGTTGAAAAAGGGAAATTTATAAATACAGATCAAACTAAAGATATTAAGCATAACAGACATTTTTTTATTGGAGATAATTGCATTTTGAGTGAGTTATTGATATAAGGAAAAATAAAGAAAGTAAGGTAGACCCAAAAACCCTTCTTTTTCTTTGAACTCACCCAATCAAAAATCCTCCAATTCTCAAAGGAGAATAGAAGAAATCATACTTTCATACAATATCTTAATTCAATTATATGTAATGATCAATAAATGCAGTTAACATAAACTCTTAGCGACAAATTATAAGTTTAATAGTTTCAGAAAATTATACTTAAGTTGACATTAAAAAAAAATTACACTTAAGCCAAACTAGCAGTTTACCGTATACTATTAGCAAAATTTATGGTAACACATAGTGAATTATTGATAGCACATCAATCTAAGTGTAATTTATTTTTTCCCGTATCAAGTTAAGTATAATTTTCCAAAACTATTAAACTCACTTATAATTTATTTTCGAAAATTCATGTTAAGTGTAATTTTTTCACAAAAAGAAAAAGAAAATGAAGAGCCAATGTTAGGGAATCATCTAATAATATTAAGTTACAAATATAATGTATATCAGTATATGTGTGTGTATGTATGTATATATGTGTACTTTCTACTGCCACCATTATATTTTAGCATGATTTTTTTAAAAAAATACTACTATTTATTGAATGCACTTGTATATCTGTGTGTGTGTGTGGAAAGCATATATTGTATTCTTTTTCAAAGAGTAAATTAATGGCATATACAAATTGTGATTACTATTTTGTTTTTGTGTGTGTGTGTGTGTGAGAGAGAGAGAGAGATGAATGAGCAAGATACCTGTATAGTTTTGGGGGATGAATGAGGGGTGTGTGCTTGGGTTTCAGATGTTCCATGTATAGAAGATTGAAGGAGGAGGGCTCGAAGCTTATCCCAATGGTAGTAACAAGAGAAGAAGCAAGTAAAAGAGAGCAACATGATCAGTATAAGTGCTAGGCCTAGAGGCAACCCTATGGACGGCCGAGACGATCCTTCTTCTTTCTCCATCATCTCTTCTTCTTCTTTTTCTTTCTTTTCTATTGTTCAAATGAAGGACTCTCAAGTAAAAATCAAATGGCACAGCAAATACCAAATTGCGGAGGGGACTTCTAAGGTGATGATACTTGGTGTTGGGACAATTTAAAGTCTGTGGGTTGGTTTATAGTCTTTGCGTCAAGTCGTACATTTCATTGTTCGTAACTTGTGACTGTAGATATGGACGGAGTCAATTAAGGCGATGGGTCAATTGTCCCTCTCAATTTTTTTTTTTTTAAATATTTTCATGTATAATTTTTTAAATTGCGTTTCCCCCCCCCCCCCCCCCCCCCCCCCACCACCCTAAATTTAATTTTTTTTTTTACATTTCATCATTAATTTAATGTTGATTTTATCTCTTCAATGAAATTTTATCAATTTTTTAAGATTTTTTTTTGTACATTTTATACTTTTTGAAGAATTTCTTTCTTTGGTTGAATTTTTTGTTTGATTTATAAGTTACTTTATATCAATTATTTGTAATTTTATAAAAAATATTATTAATCAATATTACGTTTTTCATTTTTTTTTCCTAAAAGTTTCAAGTTTTCTCCCATCACAAAAGTTTCTTACCAATAAAAAAAGTTTTTATATTTATTTTATTTTAAAATTTATAATAAAAAATTTTCTTGACAAAGTTTGTCCCTCCTAAATTTTTTTTTTTTTGACTTTGTCCTTAGTTGTGGACTCACACATCTTATAAAGGAGGGTAAGATGATGTGTTACATGTGTATTATTTGGACAATTTAAAGTCGGTGGATTGGTTTATAGTTTGTGCGTCAAGTCGCACATTTCATGTTTTGTAACATGTGGCGGTGAAATGGTGTGTCACATGTACATTGTGTACATGTGACATATCATCTAATCACCGTTTGAAAATTTTCTCCTTGTACAGCACTTCCATGGCTGAGACATTTGTTTGACAAAAACATTTTAGTGGGAGGAAAAATTCAGAAGAAAAGAGTAAACAAAAATAGTTTTAAAGAGTGAGTTTTACGGGGACAAGGTCTTATTTGGTATAAAATATTTAATCATTCTTAAACTATTGATTCAACTCATCAGATGAAGGCTATATATATATATATATATATATATATGTCAGTATATTTTCTGTATATGTGATTTTAATTTTAACTATTAAAAACATTCGTGTAACACACTTTTTTTTTCTCTCCTAATTTTTTTCCCTCTGAAAAAATGTAAGTTTTAGACTTAAGACTCTTGGATGGAAAACGCAAAAAAAATCCTGAAAACATTATTTTATTTTATTTATTTATTTAATTTTTTCCGGACAAAGGTGGAGGAGGAGAGAAATTAATATTATTCAAGTGTGTGTATATGTTGAGTCTTGAACCAGTGCAATAATTTATGTTACAAAATGTTACATAATAAGAGAGTGCAATATAATTAGTAAAAATAAAAAACTTTCTTGGTGTCAGAGGAGAAGGTGCTTATACCACTTGCAAATGCCAATGTATCGCATTACCTTTACCATATTCTGATTTTTTTTTTTAAATTGTTGTTTCAATATATACTTAAAAAACTAGAATAAATTATAACAACTTCTTCTGAAGTTTATAACAATTATATTAATTTTTTTAAAAGTTTTTTAAATTATATTGACATCCTCTATTTTACTTGAAAATATACAGATTCAATTTTTTTCTTCAAAATGATGAAATTATCTATTTTATTTATTTATTTTTGTATTTTTTTAAATTTTGACCAATTTATTCCATTTTTTTTAAATTTTTTTATTTAAAAACAAATTTAAGGTTTTTATCCATATTTATTTGAAAATAAAAAAAAATATATATATAAGGAGTAGTTTTGTCATTTTGAAAAAAAAATTGATTGGAGAAAGTATCTATATATTATTTTGTACAGTATGAGAGATCAGTGTAATTTTAAAAATCTCAGGAAAGGTCAGTATAATTTCAAAAATCGTAGAAAAATTTAATATAATTGTCATAAATTTCAAAAAAAGTGAGTTTAATTTACCCAAAAAAAATTATGATCCATTTTGAGTAATTGAGTCCTCAAAAGAATTCCAAATATCATATATTGCTTGAATATTATGACATGAAAGGCACCCAAGGAGGAAGTTATGACCTGCACGGAAGAGGCTCTCATTGTTACCGTTAATTTGTTACCATTTAAACCTTTTTAAGTATGGAGTTTAAGGCTTCATGCATGCAATTATGACGACATGCATACCCAAAACTGGTAAGTTTCGTAGTGGAGTTGTACTGGGCATATAGTTGGTGGGCTTGTGTGTATTCAACTACTGCAACAATGAATTTGCGAGCATTCATAGTGTGACATTGTGTTCCTTTTTAATCAAACAGATAATTGAAGATAATATACAGCAAGATATACATATATATATATATATATATAGGTTGCTAGGACTTTCAAGACATAGAATGTGTTACCTTTAAGCACCAAATTCCTTCTATTTCTTTCTCAACTAGGCAAATATATTTTTATATTGTGCTTATTTGTTGTAAAACACACACACACACACAGATATATATATATATATATATATATATATATATATATTATTACCCAAGGTGGCATTGATGCATTTAGGGTTATAAGTGGTTCACATCAGATTGGATTTTTTTGATGAATAATAATATTAATACATATTATGTGTTAAAATAACTTGATATATATTATTAAACTCTTTCTCTAACAGTTTTAGCTGAAGTAACAGGTGATCTAATGTGGTATCAGAGGCTTTAGAACTCTTGATTTAAGAGATTTTGAATTCAACTCTCAACTCGTTCATTCTTTACCCTATTACGTTAGGATTAACTCTCTCATCCAATTTCATACTCTATTTTACCAATGTATTGTCTTATAAATACTTTTTACATTCTCTAACAACTTGTGATGCATTATGTATATAAAATATTAAGTTATAATATATATTATGTATATAATATGTAAAGTTTAAAATATATAAACTTAACTAAAAGAAAGTCTTATATAATTTAATATTTAACATATTATAAATATTTAAAAAATATATTTTAATATGATATATAAAAAGTTAATAAATATATGTTATATTTAATCAGATTGTTAACATATTAGATTTGTTTAATTATATCCGATCAATTTTACTAAATAAATTATTGGATTCGAATTAGATCAGATCGTCAGATCAAATTCTTTATATCATAGTTATGAAAACCGGTCTGGCCTGATGAACGAGTGACCCAGCCCCTAAACTGGACTGATTTTTTAATTTGAGTAGTTATGCAAGCAACCTAAATTGAACCTGTGACCCAGCCAGGTTTACAAGAACCGGTCATCAATATTTATCATGTATAAAATGTAACTTTGTAATTGTCAAGAGTTGAACCCAAGATCAAGAATTAATAGATAAACACTACAAATCATTAAAACACATGTTTCCTTGTTAAATAGTTCACATATTTAATATATATAATATACATACCTCATATAAGTAATTCATTTATAATATTTTTTCCCTTTTTGATTCAAAATACTTTAAATAGTAGATAAAAAGATTTAAAAATAAATAAATTTTAATATTGTAAATTCTCAAAAGATAACAAATAAATAAAGTATGCAAATATAAATATAGTAAATAGCAAAAAATAAATATTAAATGTGCATATATTGATACAAATAAAATAAAATAATCTTATACATGTTCAAAATTTTCATTATTGAAAAAATTTATGCAAGAATTAAATTATATTTTTTTATATCAATAATAATGACATTAATGTAATAATATCAAAATTTAAAAAAATCTTAACATTTTTTTAAAATTACATAAGTATTTATTTTTAAAATAATATTTTTATATTATAACGGTTCAATCTCACTGGGTTGATGCCTGAACTAGTCCTGTAACTATGCTTTGTAAATAGATCGGATTTGGATTGAATTAAAATCTATTGATAGCCCTATGCATTGCTTCAGCTTTTGTAATGTGAGTTGAAAGTATTTAAATTCTTTTAACATGCCTCGTCAAGCTCAAGCTCACGCGTAGCCAGACTCCTCACCAAAAATGTCAACCCACGCCACTCTGTGCTTCTATAAAGAAAGCTCTTTCCACGATTGAAGTGGAAAGGGAGAAAGCATGGATGGTGTCAAAGAGAGAATGATTAATTAGAGCTTGGTTTGAAAGGTGCAACAACATGTGTAGGAGCCGAAACAGGAGTACAGGACGGAACTCTAGACTGACTTCAAGGAAAGATAGGATTGGGCAATTCCGCCGGTTCTGGAGCTTACCTTCTTTTTAAGGAAAAATGGCTTGAAAGAAAGGTTGTTAGCAAAAGCATGAGTTGGGTACGGAAGATATTCTTAAGCACACCCATTATGAACATTTTAAAGTGTACCATTCAGAAAAGGTAAGGTTACAGGGCTCTGCGTTGATGATACTGGGGTGGGCCGGGGTTCCTTGATATTAACGTGTCAAGGCGGTTGAGAATTGGCTGAGAAAGAGGAAGAACCTGCAGAGCTTTTGTTATTTGTAGTTATTGGAATAGGGTCGGTTGAAGAAAGTCGTCTGGTAACAAAAAAGTGGGAATGCTATAACAGGAACGGACCACACAAATAGGGGCCTTTCACTTTTCTTCTTTTTTGGTCTACCTCTAAGGTTCTCTGCCGTCACTTAAGCCTGAGGCCTTGATCCACTTGACTACATCCGCCCCTATCCTCCCTGCCCTTTCTTTTGTCTCACTGTCATCCAACCTATCATACAACTCATCTACCCTTGTATCTTCACCCCGTCTAGCAAAGAAAGTGAAGGGGAGCGGACAGCGAGCTGGAGGATGCTGCAGAATTGAGTGATTGATCCCCCCTCTCTTCTTTTCTTCATGCATGTGGGTTGCTTGCTCTGTCCCGAATAGATGAACAGGAACAAGCTGCATGGTGGACCACAACCGGGCAGGAACCCTCCATTCTGCCTGGAACTCGTCCCCAAAATGGATCGAGTTGCACTTCACGCTCAATAGAGCAAGTCTTCTCTTCCCGGGTACAGGCATAAATCTAAACAGAGTGAGGCCTCTCCTACTAGGTCCCAATAAGTAAAAGTTCTCTTTTGGGCTAGAGACTCTATAAAGAGTACGACAACACATGCATCAATTATAATAATTAGGTGAGAACATATTTGAATCCAAAACTTTTACCTACTCTAATATCATATTAAACCATCAACTTATTTAAAAGTTTAAATTATTAAAAAAATATTTAAATCCTTCAAAACTTTGAAAGTAATAAGATGAATTTGAAAGGAATATACCAAATAAAGTTGATCATGTAAAGTTTATGCTCCATCAAATTTGCTGGTGTCAAACATCTTTTGTCCTAACTTTTCTGTGGTTTCAATTTCCCACCATTATCATCACCACCCAAAGCAAGGTGCTTCCACTCTTATATATATATATATATATATATATATATATATATATATATATATGTCATGACAATCACATACACTCTTCCAAGAGCTTGTCACTTCTGGGTATTTTTTTTCTTCTCTTACAATCATATTGTAATGCACGGGCACTTATATACGAGACTATAGAAAATTCAACTCAGAACAAAAATTTGACGATATATGCCTTGCATGAAAGTATATGTATATATATGCATTGTATCATCTGTCCATATAGTGTCTAATGTTTTTCTAGCCTTGTGTTTATGTGTCTGCATTTTTTTTTGGGTACAAGATCTAGCAAGAATAGTCTACTGAGGAACATGTCAATATACTGATGATTTGTTTTAATACAAAAAAGTGTTACAATTGCAAGTATTTCCTAAGAAAAGAAGGGGTAGCCTAGTGAGAGATTCCATTACCTTGGGATTTGGGGAGAGTTAGATATACGAAACCTTACTCTTGCAAGTAGAGAATAGTTTATTTGTGTGACTCAAACCAACAACCTCGAGGTCACAATGAACTAAAAATTGAGCTAGGGTGAAAAAGGGTCTTTTGAAAGGAGGATGAGAATATAATTATTTACTAAAAGTATATAATTTTATATTGTACACATGAAAATTATATTTACATATGGCTTAAGCGTCCTCCTCACTATCTTTGTTTTTTTTTTTTTTTTGGTTGTTGTTAAGAATTAACCATCTATGCAACTTCGATAAAAAGCATTAGAGAGAGAGACACACACAAATACAAAATTTTCATGATTCGGTAATGTGTTTACATCTATAAGAGTGAGTAGCTTTATTTTTTACTATATGAAAATAAGATTACAACATGAGGCACTATCTCAAACATTTTTCTTCCTTCAAAAATCTCTTTACTGACGTATTTGTAACATATCAAATTTGTATCCCATGTTAGTAACCATGACACAAGAATAAATATCTTCTACTTAACAAAATTTTTATTAGTTGCCCTAATAGCACATCACAATAAAAAAGGTCATGGACCAACAAAAGATGGTGGAGGGGGGGTCTTCACTGAGCTTATCCCAAATAAATAGAAAATGCATGATGTTTTGTCTAGTTTTCTAAAGTGAACCTTAGAATTTAGTTCCAAAATTTAGGTTATGGTCATTTTCAATGTCCCTCAACCCTAGCTACCTCTCTAATTCTTAAGACCTACCTAACATAATTTACAAAAATTTCCAGATGGTCTGGCCTAGTGCACTTTAAACTTTTGGGTATTTTACAAACATAAGATATAAAAACATAAAAGTTCCCACTGTTGCATAATAAAGACAGTATCACAGTTTAAAGCACTTATTGTCTAAAGTGAATAATTTGGTATCAAAGAAAAAGTGAAAGCAACGTGAAGAAGCTTGGGATCAATGAGATGTTTTCCAATCCTCAGACCCCAACTTTGCTATAATTACAATTGATATGCAAGGAAGTGGTCTGATCCATTGGCCGAAACCCCTCAATACAAAGCAGACGTCTTACTGGAAGTAAGCCATTACAATAAATGACTTGGTCAAATAAATTCGAAAGTGCATCACTCACACATACAATAACTCTCCACAATATTAGCGGTCACAATTTGCGAGGAGGGCAATGAATGGGAATGTGATCCCAAAATTCAAGCTAATTGCACTTATTTCGAAGGGCAAACAAGGATCCGCAAGGTATGAAATAAAAAAAAATCTCTATTGATTCATCATTGAAAGCTTATCACCATTCGTTTACTCTAAGCCTTGCTAACTTAAGCATTTGAGAGATTTTGGCTGGCACTACACAGGTGTCCTCCCATAAATTTTTTTCTTGCTGGGATTTCATTCCGGCGAAACAAATTTGTATATTTGCTACCTAATTATCTCTTTGTTCTTAATACATGTTGTAGAGACCCAATTCTTGTCATTGGAGAGGAAACCCAAGTTATGAAGAAAAAAGCATGGATCTCAGTTAAAGAACCGGAAAAGATTTATGAATTGTTAGAGTTTCTTCAATACATATGCCAAATGCCATGCTAATTCTAAAATTTGGCAAAAATGTAAAAAATGTTGCTCCAATAACATGCTATTTGGTTTGCCAAAAAATGGCAATGCCATTTAACTAGAGTTATTTCAATAAATTACAACTGTATGGGAGGTGTGGTCTGTAATATCATATTTTGTGCTAAAAAATAACATTTTAATAGTGGAACATAATAGTCCAAATTTGGTATTTTTGTACTGTAGTAATACTAAAATATAGAATTGATGTGGATGAAATGAAATTTAGATTGGAAATTGAAGCTCTTATGGAAAGACTTAACTTCGAACTTAGAACGAACTCTTTTTAAGTGAGTGTCTATTATAAAGAACATTGATCAGCCGAAGATTGTTGATCAATGACAGAAAAATTATTGTCTTAGTTCTGTGCATGGATCACTAATGTTTGAGAATGAATTGAGAAAGCAGAGACTACTTTGAAATCCAGGACAGCCCAGCTACTACACATCTGCCATAAAACAGCAATTTTTTTTTACAACCCGGACGGCCTTTATTAACTGCAATTTTTGATCAGATGACTGGATTGTTAACCAGGGCCTCGGCTAACAGTTTTTTTTTTTATCAGCAAAATACTATTAAGAACCTCGGCTAACAGTTGACCGTTCTTATGGTAGACTGTGGGTGGCCTCAGGAGGATTATTACCTTCGGTAGGATTTGAACTTGAGAGTTTGGTGTGGTAAGCACCGATCTCACAATTCGCTACCACCTCAGCTAACCTTATAAAATAATTTTTTGTTGATCAAATTCTTTGCTGTGCTCATCCAAATGGAGAATCTATCTCTATAATCACTCCAAAAGGTTCCGCTATTCTGCTCAAAATCTAAAAGTGGTAGTGAAGCATTTTTATTTTATTTTTTGTATCTTTGAATTCTGCAAATGCCCATTAAATAGTTTGGATTCAACTTCTTGGGGATCTTAGACAGTAGGCCAAATTTTATTGTGTTATTAAGGGCATTTTAGGAAAATTATAAGAATGTCTGGTGTGAGAATTAGGCCACTATAGTCAAGGCATCCAGCTAGAATGATTTTGGTTTTCTACTTTCAATATTGGGTGCTACTTTATTTTAGACTTTAGAAGGATTAGCATACCATGCTTTTCTGTGATTTATTCCAGATTAATTGGTAAAGGTTTGCAATATATATATATATATATATATATATATCATTCTCTCATATCTGTATATATCTTTCCACTAAACTTTCACATATAGCAGCTAAAACTGACAGATGACTTAATCTCTTCAAGAGGAAGGATGCCAAGGACATTTGCAAAAAATTTCTGGTCAGCAATGTTGAGCCTAGCTAGGAGACCATTTAAGTCTAAACTTAAATACAATATGTCCTTGCTTCTTGTATATATATATAAAATGAATATGGCTTGGACTTGTACTTAAATCACGGACTTGGAGAAATTATTACTACAAGCCTATGCAAATGAAAACAATAACAGAATGTCTGGAAATAAGCTCAGAATATTTTGGTAAGTCTAACAAGTTAGTGTACAGCAAAGGCTTTATCAGTTAAGGGCATGTTTGTTTTCTATTATATATATGTACAATTGTTGCATTGGAATGAATGGAAAATGAAATATCATTTTTCTGCAACTATGAAACAATTTTGTTGGGTATATGATGTATAATTTTTATTCTTCAACTCAAAACACATGCTGACATCTCTGCTTTAGGATATTCATGACATAGTTCCTGGCCCTGGATCATCATTTGTACTTCAAAAAATTTCAGGTCGGGCAGTAAGGGCAATCACTAGTTGTTAAAACCAGCGTTCTTAAAACCAAAGAGTCTGGACGGAAAAGGAAAAGGAAAAGGGGGGAAACAAACAGAAATCTAATGTAGATGAAAGTTTTTGAGTCTGGTGGATCCTGCGTAAGGAAATATCTGGGCATCTTCCTGGATGCTGTATGGAAATGTCTGAGCTTTTTCTTAGTTCCTACTGTTGGGTTCTTTATGTTGGCTTTTTTAGAAAAGTTGGGCCACCCTACAAGTCATATCAAATCAAAAACATTAAAGCCAATAAGTGAAGCCAAAATGAGAGTTCAATGCCCATGTAAAAGGCCAATCTGACCTACCATAGGAGCATAAAAGCAAAAAAGCAAGTTGGGAAGGGACACATTGATCCAGCAATCAGAAGAAGAGGCTAGTGTACTTTTATCTTATGAATCAAAGAATTGATTTTTTTGTTTGTATATTTAAATGCTATAATATTAAAAGGTTTAAGGTGGCTAACTGGTTAACAATTCAGGTCAATATGCTGGTGAACCATGCTTTTGGCGTAATAATGCTAAACAATTTGCTTTTCTTACATGAGATAGTTTTTTTTTTTATCTATATATATATATATATATATATATATATATATATATATATATATATATATGAGGAATCATGACCACCTCAGACCCAAGTGTTATGGGAAAGCTATAGAATCAAACAATAAATTGATTTAAAAAAAAAAAAATAGAGAAGATACAAGATTAACTTGTTTCAATAAAATATTTGTGTTCACGAACAGCGATGATCAATTCACTATATATTAAAGAGATTACAAAAATAAACCATTCACAAATCCAAAAAATCCTTTTCTCCCGATATGGCTCGTATAAATTCGGCTCTTATCTCATAAGAATAAGTAACTCATATATATGCGGGTCACAAAAAAAAACAAACAAACAAACAAAGTGAGTCAAAAAAACTTAAACAAAATAGGTAAACTTATACATTGTCTATTTTTCGGATCATATCAGGTCATCAAGACAGATATTCGAACGTAAGATGTCTGCATTTACGATTTATCCTTGGGTCAACATAAGCCAGTTTGCTTGTATCTGTAAGCTTGTTTTTCTTTTTCTCTTAGAAAATAAGTGTATTAATCATTGTATTTTGCCTCTTTCTAAGTAGAGAGGGTCACATCCCCTCATTTTGTGCTGTCAACTCTTAACTCCTAGCATTCTAGAACCAACAATATGGGCTTCTGATGCAAAATTAAATTGTCTGCAGGTGCCTGGAAAGCCAGTGCTGCTATAACCCAATGATGTCTTTTTGAACCTCTTGCTGCTGCCTCAAGCACCAGCTTGTTTATGCCTGATAAATTTGCAACTATTTTAACTAAACATGTTTAAGAAGTCATAAGTCGCTTAATAGCCATGTTATATTTTTCAGAAACCTTGGCATTATGGTAGAAATTTTGGGCTGGATTTTTCTCTGTTTTTTCCATCACCAATTCTTCCATTTGACTGTTTGAGGTTCTCAATGGAATTAAAATACTATCCCCCCAGAACCTTTGCCAAAAGAATCTTGTTTCCTTTGGAAATTGGTAGTTTCATGAGGAGCTACTGTAATATTCTTTGTTGAAGAGGCTAAAATATTATTCAGTAACAGAGAATGCAACTTCTAACATATGTGCAGATCAATTCCAAGGGATAACTCAGTTAGAGATGTTAGAAGAATTAAATACTTAAGAGTGCAAGATTCTTGGTTTAATACTATACAATATTCTAGGAGTCACCCTTCCCGTAAATGAAACTTTTGCAAAATAGCCATAAAAGAGAGTTCCGTTTTACGATCTGATTATGCGGCTGAAGGTTACGATTGAGTTCCGAGTTATTAAATATATATATATATATATATATATATATATATATATCAAATCAATATCAGGAGCCAGCCACAATGCTTTAGATTGATGCCGATGCAGGTGTTGCCAATTGAGTGCAAATATTGACCTAGTCAAATATTGTTGAATTGCATTGCAGAAAATGCTTTACATTCGAAAAATGATATATATCTCCCAATGTAATATATTATCATGTGGTGTTATTGCATCCCACATGATATGATTCTCAAAAGCTTCATCATGTGGATATGAGTGCAATATTGGGTTTGGTTTGTTTGCTTTTGAGTTTTAATTACTTGAAGAGAAAATAGGTAACTAAATGATCAAGACAGAGGATAAGCAGCATAATTGCTGTTTGGGAAATTGTTATTACTAGTAATTACTCACCCTTTAAACCCTTTTTCCAAATTCAGAAAACTCATTTTTTGTTATTCCTTTATAATTATATGAAATTTATCATCTTGACATATATGGAAGTTGATTCTTGATTGATTAAGGGTGTGGAATGGAATTAGAGATAAAACACTTTCATAATCTTCTAAAAGGGTATTTTGGTCCTTTCATGGTTGTCCAATTGTGTCCAATAGAATCTCAATAAACATTCCCATCTCATCTTACTAGAACATATTATTATTAAATAAATAATAAAACTTCCCTTTCTTGGGCATGTAGAGGGACCAAAAAAACTTTGCAATTAAAGCAAATGTTACATAAAAAGTTCTAAGATGGCTTTGATAAAAGAAACCACTTATTCATAAGACAAAAATCACTACACACTCTAACTTAACTTGCAAAGCACTTTGAAAATACAGAGATTCAAGTCATCTACCACAAATCTTCCCTTCTTCTTTCTGATATCATCTCTTAAAGACACTTTCCTCCATATCCTGCATTTCTAAATATTGCCTGCTTAATGTCTTCTGAACTCATAATTCCTCTCTTCTCCGATTCCTATCATCGTGACCAAATTCAATATAAGCAAACATTATATATATGTGTGTGTGTGTGTGAAAGCTTATTGAAATAGTTGAAAAGTGTACCTCAGAGCAAGAAGCATGCATTGCAAAATCATTGAAACAGCTTATAACACACTGTTGAATCTCAAGGCCTAATGCTTCTAAGGTAGTCACAGTTGATAGCAACAAACCCGGCTTACTGGCGCAACAAATCTCAATTCGGGTATCCATATTTCTCCTTTCCACATCAAACTGCCAAGAAAATCCAATTCAAAACTTGTCCAATTTTGAGTTTTGGGTTAATGTCAAGGTCTTAATATTGACTAGTGCAGAAACATTACCTTAGGTGAATTTCTCACCAGGACTTCATTGGGCTTTTCATCCTTGAAAATGCTCACCAAGTTCAACTGATTTGAATCCACTTCAATTTCTTCTTGCAAATTGTTGATTCTCTCTAAAAGCTCCTTCATGTAATCTATGGTGTCTCCAAGTATAGATGTCCTGTCCATCTGTCAAACAGAAGTATTAAAAAAAGCAAATTATCAAACATAAAGCAGAGTCCCAGTGCACGAAACTCTTAATCATTGCAGAGTCTAGGAAGGTTCGATACGAGACTCACATTATTGCAAGTTCTGCAAGGGTTAGATGATGCCATATATGAACATTAATTACACATTTTAAGAAATGGGTTTCATTGATTACCTTGCTTATCTTAGGAACAACTGATCTAAGCATAGAAAGCCGGTCATTTAGCCGTTTTCTTCGCCTTCTCTCGGCCATAAGGTTCTTTGATGGCTGGCCATCAAGCTTCTTGACTTTACTCTTTCTTTCTAGGCTCATTCCCATGTTGAAAACTGGCACTTCAGTGGATTGAATTGGCTCCATTTTGCAAGGAGCTTGCAGCTCCAAATTGTGGCCATTCCCTACTTGACCCAGTTCATCATCTTCCACAATTGATGATAATGAGTAGTCTTCTGGAGTAGGAAATGGTGGTGTATCAAGCATGTTGTTGGATGAATGATCAGTAATCTCTGGAGCTGAGAATTCATCTCCAAATGGGCAGTAAAATTCAGCAAATGGGTAATTCAGGCTTTGATCAATGGGTATAGAAAATTCATCAAAGGAAGAATTTGATGGAAAATCATCAAAACTATCAAAACTGCTCCATCCATTAGTGTACAACCCATTCATTTCTGCGGGAATGGTTGTTTCCCATTGGTCACTTCTTAGAGCTAGTAACTCCTCCAAGAAACCTTGCTCATTATACTCCATCTCTCCCTCTAACTCTCTCTCTCTCTAAAACTTTTAGTGATATAACATGAAGTTACACCAAGTGCAAGAGTGTATATATATATATATAGGAGCACAAAGAGAGGAGGATGCCACTACAATCTTCATTATAAATATTATATTATAGTACTATGTATTATGGTGTGTTTATTGGCAAGAAGAGCCAGCTAAAGACTAAAATGGAATCTGCTTTTTACATCTCTCTCTTTCTCACTCTCTCTCTCTAGGTGATTTGATGTCTTTTTCACCGAAATCTGCTATATCAAACAGAGTTAATATTTAATCTGGAATAGTCTGAAAACTTTGACCCATATTTCTGTCTGAACCGAAAAGGATCGTTGGAGTTAGCATTATAGACCCTGTCAGGTTCTTTGTATGCACAAACTTCTCTAGTAGTAATTGGTCATCAACAGAAAACAACACACTCCCTCTCCTCTCCCTCTCTCTTGCCCTCCTCTCTCTCTCTATATGTATATATTTATGTATATGTGTTATATTTATGTGATGTGTGAAAAAAATCAAAAATTGCTGACATGGGTCCCATTCTCAATCCCTCTACATTTTGGCTGAGCTCACAATTTCAAAGAGTTGGTGGGCCTGTTTTGTTCTTTCTCCACTTTTCATATTTATTAAACATGGAATAACTTGGCCTTTTTTGTTTTAATTATTCTCAGCAATTAATCTATCCATTTATATGTACTAATGGCCTCTATCTCATTCTCATTTGACCTGACACAACTATAAATCTTATTATACTAATTAAATCATAATAACGAGGATAATACATACATACAAACAATATATATATATAGTACATAATCAAATACCTAAATATACCATACTGAAACCTAAAACAATTTTTAATTAATACATTTTGGATGTTTTTCTATGTCTTCTAGAGTACAAGAATATATGGATGCAATACTAATTTTATTTTAACAGCGCGATTTTGGCCGCTGCGGTCTATGAGAATTGGCCATACTCATTAGGGGTCACTTGTGCATGTAGTTGTAGTTATTTTTTATAGTCCATTAATTTTCATTAGTGCTCTATTGACCCTACTTAATTTACAATGACAACAAAGTTTCTATTATAATTACGCGTGTGTGTGTTTTTTTTTCCTGAAAATAACTATTATCATATCATTGTTGTTATTGCTTTCACCATTGTTCTTGTTTTGATGATTAGAATTCCATGAAAGAATTGATACGTGTTGTACGTCATTATTTGATGTCAATATCAATATAAGTATTATGAAAAGTAAATTAAAGACAGACTTAATTTTTGACTTTTTTATTTTATTTTATTTTACATAAAATATACTAATTCAGTTGGCGTTATAAAATTTCGGCAACGAAAAACAAAATCATTGTTAATTTTTATAGACAATGATATTTAGATCCATACATGCAAATTGGACACTGTTTAGAGGGACTAATTCCATTGCTGTTTCTGAAAAAATAATTGTTCCTTACTAAGAGCTAACTTCTCAAGCATAAATCCAAAGATAAAAGCTAAATGTAACCGAATTATAAAAAAAAGAAGAAGAAGAAGATAAAAGCCAAAACAAACGCAGACCCTAGGAAGAATCTGAGCCACATGCCAAGTACCACGGGTCTTCTATACATTCGTGTATATTTATATATATATATATATATATATATGTGTGTGTGTGTGTGTGTGGGTTTAAATAAAAGGAGAAAATTTACCCACCTAACAAAAGATAAAATGTCAAAAAAATTCAGTGACTTGAGTGCCTCTTGTCACAATTTCGAGCTTGTGTGTGTGTGTATATGCGTTGATTTTCCAAAAAAGATAAAATGGAAAGTTTCTACCTATTGAATTGGGTCTACTTTCCTAATATATGAGCCAATGGTTTAATCAAATACTAAAACTAGTTTTTTTTTTTTGGCTACTTTAATTTCAGAGATCTTTCTTTTCACTTACATAGATGGGCCCATTCACATGTCTGCATAATCACATGTTTCGAGAGAAAAAATGTTTATAACGTGAAGAAATTTTATCATAGTTTTAATTTATAAATTTCAGCAATCACATCTTGTTGTGTAGATAAATATTACTTTTTGTTTTTTAAAAATCAAACATCTTATCCAAATGACATTATATTATAAATCGACTTCATGATAAAACCGGTTCATGATAGAATTTCTCTTATAATACATGAGTGTTTCTCTTGACCTGGAAGTGCATTTGATAAAAAATAATGCAATAAAACTATTTTTTTATTCTTCTGGAAATATACTTTTCTGTGTTTTAAAAATTAAAATTCACATAAAAGTTATTTTAAAAGTTTGATCAAATGGTCATGAACCTTTTTTAGAACAATTTTTACTAGTGAAAACACACACTTAATTAAAGATGCAACAGCTCCCCAAACAGGTGTTATGCCTCATTTGATTACCCATGCAAACGTAATAATATTGAGATACATATACGTGCATGTACATATATACAAGTGTACACACAAAAAAATAAAAAATAAGTGAAATAATAAATCATTAATTTTTAGAATAATAAAACACTTATTAAAAGTCATAATGTTATAATGAAACAATTATTTAACTATTTCATGAGATTATATTCGAATTAAAAGTCACATATGTATTTATTCAGAGTTAGATTAAAAATTACATGCCAAAACACACACATATATAATTTTTTGTCACATCATTAAAATTATTAAGCCAAGATTATTTAATTTTTTTATTTTTTATTTTATCACAATGACTTCCATGCATTCTATAACTAATAGGGATTTTGTTGGTCTTACAAAAAAAATGAAAAAATGAGAGTTATACATGTGGCATTTCAAAAACTACCCACGTGGCAAATGAAGTGGAATCTCCTCAGAAACAGCAAGAGCAGACACATCTATGACCGGTCGGTCTGTCTGCGAACCGAAAATCAAAAAATGAGTATTACGAGCAACATGCAAAGCTTGAAATTCAAGCCAACCATGACTGAAAACAACACTTCACCCACCAAACACCCCCTTCCCTAAATTAGTAGTTTCATCTTTCCAAGAAATTTAATAATATTAGTTGGCTGACTTGGCTCCTCAACACTATTAATAAAGTCAAATCACTAATTACAAAAGTACTAAAAGGAATTTCTTTGTAATTAACGAGTATTTAGACAATAATTTGTTATATATATTGTAGATTATATATGCGTACTTTACGATTTAAGTTAAAATTAATTTTTTTTTTTATCTAATTTTACTTTTTAATTAACAATAAAATCTTAAGTTACATGATTGCAGATAAAGATGTCAATCGGGCTGACTCAGACACAATACATTAACAAGTGGCACGGCGCGATAGTCGGTAGGCCCAACCAAGTACATGACATGAGACATGACACGGCACGGCTAGAGATCCAGTACGGACATGGCCCAGGCACAAGCACGAGTACGAGCACGACCCAACAATGCAATTCTTTGATACTAAACATTAGGCCTGATATATTTTTTATTTTATTGTCATTTATTATTATTATTATTATATGAATATATTTAAGCAAAATATTATAATAATTTTTTAAAAAATACAAATATAAATAAAATATTATAATAACAAATAATAAAGTGAATAATAATAATATTAAACGAACAAATAACAAAGCAAAAAAATGCGAATATAAATAAAATATTATAATAACAAATAATAAAGTGAATAATAATAATATTAAATGAACAAATAACAAAGTAAAAAATACAAATATAAATAAAATATTATAATAACAAATAATAAAGTGAATAATAATAATATTAAACTAACAAATAACAAAGTAAAAAATATAAAAGTTAAATAAAATATTATAATTACAAATAATAAAATAAAAATAAAAATAATATGAAATCATAATAACAAAAAATATAATATTTAAAAAAATAATAATTCATATTAGTCATTAAAAATAAAAATAAAAGAGTGGAAAAAAAATTGAGTGGCCCGCAAATCGGCCTGGCACAGTCTGCCATGAACCGGATTGGACTGAGTGATTTGGCACATAAACCCAAAATGGCACGGTCCGTTTGACACCCCTAATTACACAGGCAAACTTGAGGGGACTAGGGAGTCAATGACCCCCTCCCAAAATTTTAAATATTTGACTTTTGACATATATTTTTTAAACAAATTTTATAAAAATTTATCATTTTAAAAAAAAATAATTAGAAAATTATATGTATAATTTTTTAAATAAAATAAAATTTTAATTATATAATTTTAAAAATCTTAAAAAAAATTAAATGTGTGTAATTGTTAAAACACTGTGTGTGAGGGTCGGAGGAGTTAATTTATCCCAAAATTTTTTATTCTTCCGTATCTTTGTCTAATTACAACAGTTTATGTCGAATCTCTAATTACAACAATTTCTTCAAAATAAGAAAATTGCATTTATTTCCAGCTCTATCTTATTCTTCCCTCACATGCTTTAACCAACCAATCATTCAAACTCAGCAAAGATGCCCTGGCGTAAAAACGATGGTTTTGCCAGCACCACTTAACGTCTGACACGTGGAGTACTTAACGAAAAAGGTGCTCAATCAAAAGTATAAATAGAAAAAAAAAACTTTTAATTTCAACTTTTTGTAATACTTTACAATTCTTTTCAATTGAATCATTGCATCTTTCCAATTTGTACCTTTTAAACTTTTTAATTTTTATTTTTACATAATAGGGTTTTGTTAGTTTAAAAAAATTTTAATTGATTTTTTTTAAATACAGTAATGCCGGTAACAATAATCGAACTCAGGTTTATTATGTATAAAATAGATACATGGATCACTTGAATAGAATCTCGATCTTAATTTCTTAATTGAATTTTAAGAACATTTAGTTTGTTGTAATCCTTGTAAATACTTTATAATAACATACCATGTGATTATATTTATAATATATGAGAACATTATTCTCATATTTAAAATAAAAAATTAAAATTATTTTATCATTGTAATAAATCGTATGATATGTCATTATATATATATATATATATATATTGGATAATATGGTATCTAATATTTCGAATCGACTAATTCAACGAATTAATTTCATCGTCTACTCGTGGGGACTCGATTAAAGTCAAGACAGCGTCCCATATGGACTGATTTAAAAAAAAAAAGAAAGTAATATTTGCTGAATTTCAACTTGATAATTTTGGAAGGACAAATCATTTAATTACTATTTGGCAATCACTTAGCCACCCCATAAAAATTTTATATTTAATTACTTAAATAAAACTATACTAATATAAATACTTTTACTAGTAAGCAACTTTAACAACTTTTAATTAGCACACATATAAAGCTCATATGTCGTACAATCGATTTATGAATGGGGTAAGAACTCTGCAATAATTTTTTTAAAGAATTCTTTTTTTTTTTTGTGAAAATGGCAATTGAATTATATATTATTGTTATGGTTGTCGTGCATATCAAATATCAAGTTAAATGAAAATATATAGTTATTTAATTTATAATTCAAATTTATTTTAGAAAATCCTATTAAATTAATGTAAGAAATTATTTTGATAATTAAAATAAAAAATACAACTATGTTAAATGAAGAAAAATTAAGTTTTATTTCAGAGATAAAATTTCTATTAAAAGGGAGTGTAAATAACTTGGCTGTAAAATTAATTTAATTTTACATCATTTGTAAAATGTAAATTGATCACTCACTTGCAAGATATACATAAATATATAAATACGTAGAATAATTATATTAATTTTTTTATTGATATAAAATTTGTTATTGATAATGTTAGAATTTTAATTAAATTTTTATATATAATTCAAATATATTTATATATTATTTTTATTTATTATTATTTTAAATATTACGGGAGAATATATTCATATTTTCAGTTAATATCTCTCTTTCTATAAATTTGACAGAAGAAATTCTTATAATATTAAAAATTTTATAAGAGATAAATATATATATATATATAATTATTAGATATTATAAGATAAGTTAATTTTATTATTTATATATATATATATATGTATCATTATTAAAGTACTCGTGAAAATAATTGGTATTGCGAAGTGACTGAAAAATTGTACTAAAATAATAGATATTCCAATACAGCCTGCCACCACTTCCAATCCTAATCAGAGAACTCGTGCACAGGACGTAGCACCTCCTCAAATGATTGGTTCAATCACTTTCACTCAATGAATGAACTGGCAAATTAACAAACTGTAGGATTAAAAATCGTTGATCAAATGATCAAATCAAGCCCACGTAGACCCATGCAAATGAATCAATGATGGTTAATTTCAAATATATATATATACATATAGCTCAATTATAGTCACAATTGGAAGAACTGTATGACTAAAATATAAAATCAATCAAAGAGCTATGGACTGATTTATATCTTTAGAGTACTACGAGCTTAATAAGCGAAATGCATGAAAATGAAAAAAGAGAAGTTTTTGGAAAGCTAGAAATGCGCTGCGGTTTCTCAAAAGTGGTTTTTAGTCAGCCCACAATATCCACCAGAAAACAGCTGTTCTCTCTCACTCTCACACAAGACTTTTTGTCTTCTAATGTTTTGTCACTTTCTAAAAGCTACAGTTCTAATGCTTTCACAGAACACTATTGTACTATATATATATATATATATATATATATGAGAAATGATTCGTTCAATCACTGGAACGGAAATTTATATTTTGATTGGTCCCTATAATTTCTTTGTATGTAAATTTAACACGTGTTATTTAATCATAAATTTTATCAATCACAATTAATCGTAACTAATCTCACACATATATATATATATATAATGATAATTTATACACACTAAGTCTTATTTTATTTGGATAAAAAAATGAAAGCTCAAAAGAAATAAGAGTTTATAAAAAATGCATTATAATTTATTTTAAATTAAAAATATTCAAACTTGTTAGGTTGGTGTGAAAAAATTTTAGATAAAAAAACTCTTCATTTAGAATACAATGGCAATTTCATAAATAATTTAATAATTGAAAAAAATAATAAATTAAGATAAGTAAGCAGTCAATCGACATGTTTTTTAACATTTGTGAAACGTGTTTGTCCATCACAGGCATTTTTTAAAAAAAAACACTGACTTATTGATAATGAATTATTTTTATCTTAGAATATTAATTATGAGAAATGTATCTCTTGAATCAATATTTTTAGTCAACTAAAAACAAGATAAAAATAGTACAAATTGAAAAAAAAATCAAAACTACTTGGTTTTAATTAAAATTATATATATGTGTATGAGTGTGTGTGTGTGTGTATATATATATATATATATATATATATAAGAGAGAGAGATGTACGTATGTATGTATGGGGGAGATGAGTGAGGAGAAGGGAAAGATCAGAGAAATCTTTCGTTCTATCTTTCTTCTTCCGTAAAATTAGGTAAATATTGGGAAATGGCCAATTATATATATTTGTATATACGTGTTTGTGCTCGTGAATGTGTAAGAGATCACAGAGACCAAAATGACGTCCTGTGTGTATCACTGGAGCCGACTGTAATGTATGTGTTTCTGTTTCACTCACGAGTCTTTTCATTTTTGCAAGAAAACGAGGCAAATCCTAACCTCCATTTTTATCAAAACCGCCATTGAAAGACGTGTGAGATCTGCCTAACACCCAACGACTACACTGATAGGAGAAAACTCTAGTCGTTTTCTGCAACACTCTTATTGGTTGGCGTTACGCCACGTTTCACTTTCTGTGCATGCATGCTATTTTCTTCCTCAATATTAAATTTCTTTTCTTTTAGAAAAATATACATAAATTTAAAAAAAAAAAATCTATTCATACCCAAGAGTTCTATTTTTAAATATTATGAAATTTTTGAATGTTTCCAATTAATTATCAAACAAGATTTTGTATTTTTTTTTTAATATAAGTTACCTTTTTTTTTCAATTTTCTTTGAAATCTTAAAATAATTTTTAAAAATTCTTTTTCTAAACAACTCCCAAAATAAAAATTCCCAACATAAAAAAATTATTTTTGATTAAACAATGGAAATAGTATTGATTTACAAGTTTAACTTACAAACATGTTAGTTTATAATTGTAAAATTTCAAAGGAGGTGATCGAGTACAGTAACAATCGTTTGTAAGGAGTTTGTTTTTTCAAACTTACATGTTTGACTCTTACCGTCTACATTACGAGACAGTGACCTTACATAAGAAAAAGAAATTAGTCAAGCTCTGACTGCTTTGATGACTTCTTTGCTTAGCAAAAAAAAACCAAGTTTACAACTTTAATATCAATCATACTACTAACAAATTCAGTTCATAAATGAAAAATCAAAATAATAATATACACACTTTTTTTTTGAAAAAAAATTGAAATTATGACTTTTTTAGTCAATATTACTCGATCATTAAAAATTCTGAATTTAAATGATTCATTAAAACCTAATTTTTCACTATCATTGTATGAGGGAGTATATTATTGTTCAAAAGCCAGAATGAACCAGATATTACAAAGCTGTGTTTGGGAAATAATTACCAATAATTTTACTGGTTTGCTTTCAACTCTTAGCATGTGATCAATCAAATCAAAGTGAGCATTTTGATTTTGATTTTGATTTTGATTTTTGATTAAAGTGGGATATGATTCTCATTAGGCGGCAATTTGCCAGCCAACTGGGCCAGCCTGAGCCACTGTTCCAAGAGTCCATCAAATCAATGCTATATTTCATTTCAAGGGAAATGGATAATATTTAATTTTCTATCATAAATTGATAAAAATTACTCTTAAAAATTAAAATTATTATAATCTTATATATACAAAATTTACATGATTATGAGAGAAATAAAAATGTTCCATTTCACTTGAAATTAAAACACTCGCAATTTAGCAATTAAGATTAGCAAGAAGAATTAGATAATGCTATTACATAATCAGGTATATTAGAGATGAGTGTCTTTAATCATTAAATAATTTAGTAACTAGAGATAAAATGATTAAAATAAATAAAAATTTAATTTAAATTATTAAAATTAGTACATATAAACTCAAACTTATAATAAAATTATTTAAAAAATTCTCAAAAAAGTTTAGTTGAAGCACTGGAAAAAATAAATTAAGTACTCAAAAAGTATGAGATTTCAATTTACGGTCTAATCATACGACCAAATGTTTCAGTTGACAAAGTTGATTTGGATCAATATGAAATATATATATATATATATATATATATATATTACCCAAAGAAATTAAGGATAATACTTCGTTAGGGTCAACTGTGTAGCTTTATTTGAACTCCTCTAAATCATTGCAAGAGTAAACAAATAAAAAAAAAAAGCACGAAGAGATGGAGTTCATTCCTCGAAATTTGGAGCAGGAATAGTGCTGCATCTTCATTTAAGTATTTGAATCAAGGGGCTGTCTATTTTAGATAATCCCACTTATAGCTCAACTTTAAAATCAACGTGATAAAATCCCACTTGTTGCTTTGTTAGTGACAAAGAACAATGACTTTATTGTACAAATATATATAGATATATTTTCAAAGATATTGATCAGTGACAAATTAAGATTTTATGTGGACAATTTCTGCGAATTACTCGAGATGACATGACATTAGAGTGTCAGTTTAAGAGTTTATCATCTTAAGTTTTTGGATTCGAATCCTCTCACTTACAAGCGTGTGAAACGGTTGTGAGAGAGGTTGTAAGGATCTGATGTGTTCAAACTGATCGAGGATACTTTGCATTATAAAAAAAAAATTAAAAAAAAAAGATTTTATATGAACATCTAATCCAACTTGTACAATTGTATAATACAATTTAGGCAACCGTTGGATCGTCTTGTTATTAGTGAATTAGTAGCTCAACAAATTAATATTAAGAAGTACATTTTGGTTAAGCAAAATAGTTGGCATCATAAATAAAGGCACATGATTTGCAAACAAGTCTCAACGGGCAGGTTTAACCATATGCTATGCATTGAATCTAGCTGCAAATACATCAATAGATGGACCACGCTATCAAATCCTTAGCTGTGCTTCCAATATCTTCATTTCTCTCTGTTTTTTTTTTGAAAGAAAATATCGAATATTATAATATATGAATTACAATCATGCTACAGAAATAATTAAATGCTACATGATGTATGACAGATATGATACTTTAAAAATAAAAATATTTGTTTGATGTGTTCGATTATCCTTCACGTTTTTTTGTTGCGTTATTACATAATCAATCAATCAACTGAATATTACAACCATGAGCTTTTTAAATATGGGTCTTGAAAATAAACTCAACCGAACCTATAACAGTGTGATAATAATAGTCATATTCCTTAATGAATGAGTGAGACTTGAATTTAGCATAAGTGGTTAACTAGATTAACCTTAATTTGTTAGTTGTGCTTCTTATATCTTACAATCTTCATTGGAGTTCAACTTTCAATATGATTTCCATAATAAAATTTAAGTACTACTACAAAACAATTTTTTTTTTGTGGTGAGACAATTTTGTTGAACTCATTTTTTCTTTCAAAAATAGGCTAAAACCCACAAAATCCTCCCATTGTATTGTTCTATTATCACAATCTTAAGCACATGGGAGGTTGAGATTGTTTGATCATGTTGAACTCTTGACCAAAAATGGCACTTGCATGTCCTTTGGTGTGCCTCTCGTGCTTATTGTCACCTCAAACTCCATTTTTAATATACTTAGTTTGGATCATAGCAGTAGTTGAAACCCAAATGGGAATTTCATTGATCTAACATTTAGCAATTATAGGAGTCGTGTTTGTTCATGATCTCATTAAAAAAAGTGATTAGGGTCCAACATTGAAGTAGCTATATAGAGTGGTCCTTGGCATCCTTGCAGTACTCTTAACTAGAAAATTAATCACAATCTAAATAATATATATCTTTCAAAAAGCTAATGATTTTCTGAAATACTGCCATGGTATGCTAGCTGGAGACCAAGAGTTTTTTTCCGGGTAGGGTGGGTATCCGAAGTTTTGTTATGACTAATTTCACCAAGAGTAAAATTTTTTTGGGAATTGAATCCTACTAAGAGATTTAGTAGAGATCAGAAATTGTTGATCAAGATCTTTCTTTTGTCCATTTTAGGAAATCGTTTTTTTTCTTTTTTGTAGTTTGGGTATATGAATTTTCGCTCTGACTAATCTCATGAATAGTATTGTCCCCCCAACCACCACATTGGATACACGGGCTCGAGGGACCTTGTCACCTTGGAGTAACCCTCAATCAACTACACATTTTGTAGAGAATCGAACTAGAGTCTTATATCATTTCAAGCACATATCTACTTAGATGATCATGATAACCTCCTTGAAATTCAAAGACCATTAGATTAGCTATGAATACTCTCAAAAAAAATTCCTTCAACACCAACTCAATATTATTACTTACCTTAAAATAAAGCCAAAATAAAATAAATCTTGTTATTTTCTTGATGCATCTTTCTATGCTTGATAGTCTCCCTACAATCAAATCTAACCCTTGTCTTTTCAAAGATTGCACAACTCTTTTTTTTTATAATTATTTCAACATGTAATATAAAAATAAAACATTAATGTTCTCAAAAGATCATATTTCATATAAAATTACACAAATTGAAAAAAAAAATTAATACACTTAACAATAAAGAACAAAAGTCCATAAACAACGCGGCTCTACTATTAAGTCTTAAAGCAATTACTTTAAGCCACACTTATAATAAATGTCTCAAATTTTTTGTATCTATAATATACTCAAACTAGAATTTTAAAATTAACAAAAGTTTATCTTTACAAAGCAGGTCCTATACAATTTTAAAAAAAATTATTTTTATTAATCGAGTTTTATCCTGTTTTATTCTAATTTTTTATTGCTACCAATTTAAATAAAAAAATATTATGAGTTTTATTCAATATATACATTTATCTTACCCAAAAACTATTACAATTTTATATTACAAAAATTAAGTATTATATATATATATATATATAGGAAATAAAGTATTGAAAACATTTATATATGCTTGATAATATTAATATTAAACAAAAATTTTACATTAATATTAAAAAATAAAAAAACTTTCATTTAGAATTATCTTTTAGGCCTTAAATTATCTAGAGTCAACTAATACATACACTAATTTGATAGGTCTTAACTCCGAAATTTATGTGAAGTTAGACACACACACACAAACACACATTTTCAGCTTCTCAAAAAATGTAGAAATATACAACTTGCACTACCAATAGGCTCATAATTCAAGTTCTTTAATGTATCAGAATCTGATTTGGAGGTTCCAACATTACTTGGTAATTGGATACTCTAGAACTGGCTTATATATACATATGTTTGGAAAACTATATTCTTCTCCCAATGCATGACTTGTGTGCTTTTTAAATATAGGTTCCATGTTGGCATCTTTGAGCAACGTTAATTCACTTATATTCAGTCAAATATAGGTGGGGGCCTTTTGAAAAAGAACAGAAACAAGAAAATCAATAAAGAGATTATGGTTTGATTGATTAAGGATCCAATTTTATGCTTGGTGATATCAATCACACAGATATTATATATATATATATATATATATATTTATGTATGTAACCCCACTTGTTCATCCACAGACCAAAATTGTGGACAACAATTAATTTGCTCCGCGCATATTTATATATAGATTAGCTGTCTGGAGTATTTAGAATAAATATACATTGTTAGTTGGGAAGAAATGAATTACCATTGACTTAAATCCTTTAGTGGGATGAGGATATAACTTTATGTGTGTGTGGGCAGACCTATTAACACTCCATTTTATACATTTGAGCTCCAAAATAATATTATATTGATTCTTAAAGTGTACTTTTTGGAGTGTATATGTTGTAATGTGGAGTGGGAATAGAGTCAGCCTCTGTAGATATTTATATATAAATGTTTTTACGAATTCGAATGGTCAATATTAGGTTGAAATTGATGCAGCAATTGTGTCAAAGATGAAGACCTGTAAATTGTAATAGATAGCAGTACTACACCGGCAAATGAATGTTATTGGTATATATCTGTACTGATAATTAAAACTCATTATTCACCAACTTAAGTTACAAGGAACTTGGAAACAAATTATAATTTATAATTACTCTGATGTTGATTGTTCTAACATCAAATTCTCTTCCATTCCACACACGCAACTGGGCAATACAACACTGTTGCCTGACGTTAACAGAAATAAGAAAAACATTTACATATATTTATATATGTACACACACACACACACATATATATATATATATAATGACGCGTTGAATTTTAAAGTCATTCCAAATATTATGATTCACATTTAGCTATTGCTGGTGTGAAGAAGCAACCCATGGAATGAAAATTGTTATATATATATGATTCACATTTAGAGAGAGAGAGAGAGAGAGACCCACTTGTTATTTTCTTCCCATTTCATTGCTTCTTGACATGGTAAACAAAACTTTGCAGTAAGCATATATAATATTGATGCATATTGTTGGCAATTGGGCATATCCAGCTAGTTTCTTGTTTAAGGTAAATGATCCAGCTATTATCTCAGCTTGACCTTTAAAGTGCGCCATTTTTTAAAGGTAAGGTTGAAAGAGATCAATCATATAATTAATAGCCACTTGCATTTTACGACGAATTAAAGCCGGTGATACGATATGCCATAGCCTCCATGCAAGGCAAAAACATACGTAGCTAAAAGCTTGCAGTTGCAGCATATAAGGATGTTATGACACTACCTGTCTTTTTCGTTAAAGGCTTTCCCCCTCCTCATCCCTTCACGGTTTTGAAAATTAAAAACAAAAAATATAAAATTTTTATTTTGGTGAATAAGTAATTTCAGATATTCTCAATTTATATTTAAAGTGTGATTAAGTGTTTTTAAAAATCACATCATGTAAGTGCCAAAGCTACCATATAGTAACACATTTGTATATACCATTTTCTTTAGAAAAGTCTATCTTACCATGTATAAAATTTTAAATTTTAAGTAGTGTAACATCACTTTGCTTTTTAAAATTTAAAATTCTATCTCAGCCCATTAAGTGCTAGAATGTGAATTTAAAAAGTATAATTAATGTTACATACACCTTCCTGTCAAATTTTCTTTTTAAAATTACAAAATTATTCCTTTTAATTTAATTTAATTTTTTACATTTTTATATAAAATAAAAATAAGTTATATACGTTAAATTTAAAAATATATATATATATATATATATATATATAAATTTACGTCATAGGACCCAAGCCCAAGCTTTGCTCGTAACCTTAGAACATAGAATGGACCTGGCCCAACTGAACTTCTTTTGCTTAGATGTGTCTTTGGGCTGGGCTCCAGCAAACTAACTTTATTCAATACCTGCAACAATGTGCTTACTACTGTTTGTCTTTTTTTTTTTTTTTTTGATAATTACAATTAACTCTCTTAGGGTTTCTGACAATTATAGATACATTCTTTATAGTTTCTGAAATAATACTGTCCCCCTCTGGTTTTAATGTCGGTAACAGATTCCCCCTTGTAGTTAGTAACCGTTACTAAACCTAACGGAAGTTGATGATGTAAGCAATATATTTTTTATAAATGCCAATTCTGCTATTAAAAATAATGAAAGGATGAAATTGCCCTCAAAGATTAACTTAAAACTACAACATTACCCTTAATACAGTCATACCCAAATCAATTCTTTTTTTTAAAACGAAACATGCACCCTCTAAAATTCTAATTATTAGAGATGAGAGTTACTGGATTATGAAATTAATTATAATTACCATTTTTCTCAAGATTTGATTTCTTTCAAACTATTATATAATTTTTCTCAGTAATAATTACAAGAGTTCATCTTTCACTAGTAGCTTTTTACCATTTCTCAGGATTTGATTTCTTTCAAACTCTCTAAAAAAAGGTCATTAAATTATTATAGAAAACATATGGATTATGAAATATTGCCCAAGAAATTCAAGGAAATCAAAATCTGAGAAAATGAGTAAAAAGCTTTGCAAAAAATCCAATTAATTCTAATTACCCAAAAAAAAGATTTCATTTAATTCAAATAACCTTGACAAAAATCCAAAAAAAAAAAAAAAAAAAAACCTCAAGAACCCAATCAATTGAGGAACACAGAAATCACCCTAACACAAAATTATCTAAAATCAAACACCGCACATCTTTCATTCCCTGTACGTCCAACCAACCAAAACTACAGTTCGAAGGAAGGAGTGAACTCCCACTCATTTTACAAAATCAAATTATCTTACTTGAGACTTAAATATTCCTTAATACAGAGGATGGAAAAAGATGGAAAAAGACTAAGAAAAAAATTACCCATGGAAGAAGATAAAAAAACCATTCACACTACTAGAACTAACACACCTAATCCTACAACAAACCCAATCCTAGGATAGAAGAAGACTAAGAAAAAAATTACACATGGAAGAAGACTAAGAAACCAATCACACTACTAGAATTAACACATCCAATCCTACAACAAACCCAATCATACCATTTAATCACACTAGAACTAACAAAACCAACAACCTACAACAAAATCACAGAGATAATAATTATGGCCAAATTGATCAACCATCAATTTGTAGCAGCGTAAGGAAGTCATCATCGGAGTTGAAAAAAAACAGATATCATAGATTAAAAAACTAAGATAACAAAGAAACCCAACAGATTAGGAAACAAATCCTCCATCATCGGACTTAGTAGCCACCAAATAAGCACTTCTTCTTCGGTTTGTTTCCAAGTATTTAGCGATTTCAAACAAGCTCAAAGCAAACCCACCCACTGACGGCATCAATGCCACTCTCCCTTCCCTTCCTTCCACCCACCACCTCCATCGACGTCTCCACCCCTTCCCTCCGTCCACCACCATCGACAACACCACCAGAGTGTTCATGGAACTGGGATGCAGGGGAGACCGATTGTGGGCATCACCAATATTGGAACCCTAACCCTATGAATATTTTTCTGCGCTCTATTGGGATAGTCTTCAGTTCTAGTCTTTATCGCCAATTGAACCGAGTCGGACGCCCTCGCTCTATCTTCACAACTCATTAAATGCGACAACGAATCAAACAATGTCGGAGTGGAAGGGAATTGATTTTTGTCGATGATGTGAAGCTCGCCGCGACGAATGAAAATGCGATTAGTGCTGTTTTCAGGGTTAACCCAGTGAGGTAAGTAGAAGGCAGCCTCGATGAGGAGGAATTCGACGTCAGTGTCCCAGACACGGACAGAGAGGTCAGGGAACTGGCAGGAGATTTCAAAGAGTAGGAAGACAACGAACCACTCATCTTCGAGGTTGTCGCCAAAGCGGAGTTTGCCATGGAGGTAGGGGATGTGGTGGTGAGCGGAGCTACAGAGGCAGGTGGTGATTGAGGTGAGAGACAGAGTGAAGGGTTCGTGTTGCCATATGTAGTCGGTGGTGTAGGGAGAGAAAGTGTTGAGAATTTAGAGGTGGAGAATTTGGAGGCGGACTCCATTTCCAATAAGGATTGCTTGATGGTGGAGCTTCGGTGCCAGAACAAAAGCACCCTGATTAGAGGAGAGGGAATAGTTACAGAGATAGGGTTTTCTTGCTTACGAGAGAGAGAGAGGGGAGATGGATTGAGAAATTGTCATTTTTTTTATTTGAAAAAATTATTATTAAAGTGAGGGTAAAATGGTAAAAGCTCTAACGTCGTTAACGCCGTTTAGCCGACAAGTCTGACAGGGGGATAGTATTATTTCAGAAAGTATAGAGAAAGTTTCTGCAATTGTTAGAAATCTCGGGGGAGGTAGGTGTAATTTACCCCCTTTTTTTTTTGAGTATAGCGACAAAGGGAGAATTATTCTATGTACTTGCACTAGGGGTGCACAATTTTTACGATATGAGACTCAAACTTTGATCTGCCTTGTGAAGTCTCAATGTGTTTCCACGCTTAATACTACCGTTTGGTATTGTTCTTTTTATGCTTTTATTTTTTATTTTTTTAAATAAGTCAAAAATTAGAAGTAATATTTGATTTATTTAGTGTAAATTACCCCGATCTCTCTTGAAGTTTTTGACAATTACACCAACTTTTCATACTTTACATAATAATATTTGATTTGTTTAGGGTAAATTACACTGATCTCTCCTGAAGTTTCTGACAATTATACTGACCTCTTTTCAATTAATTTTTTTCTTCAAAATGAAAAAACTAGCATTTTTTTTTTTTTTCAAATTTTAAAATTTTAACTATTTTTTTTCATTTTCTAAATAAATATTGATAACAATTTTAAATTTATTTTTATATAAAATAAAAATAAGTTATTTATCTTAAATTATTTGTATATAAAATAATAATAATATTTTTAAAAATAGTTAGAAAAAATAGTCATATTAAAAAAATACAAAAATAAATAAATAAAATGGACAATTTTATCATTTTGAAGAAAAATTTGACTAGAGAGGAATATCTGTATATTATTATATAAAGTAAAAGAGGTCAGTGTAATTTTAGAAATATCGAAAGAGGTTAGTGTAATTTACTCATTTATTTACTTTTTTTAGAGGTTATTATCAAATGCACTTTTAATTTTTTTACCTTTTTGTTTTTAAGTAAAAAATAAATAAATTCGAAAAAATTACTTTTTTACTTATTAAAAATATTTTAACAGAATTTACATTATGCAACTCAGCATTTATGTAAATTACGTATAATTTAGACACAAGCGACCAGCAGGGCATCCATTTCATCATATTCCTAAATTATTTTTTGCCATGTACGTAGTAGGTTAGTTTAATCTCATTTTAAAGAATGTCGTCATATTAATTTTTGAAATAAAAATTTATTGAAGAACCTGATGAAAATAAATCAATGGCTTGTAATGAAACAAAGTGTCCAATTTTTAGATATGATTCTCCCGAACCCCACCCTTGGGTGTAGCTATTCGGGCAATTATTTAGTGGTATATATAACACTCTCACTTGAGTATCACGTGTGTAACAATATATTATATGTATACATGTAATTTATCATCTCATCGTTGAAATTTGAAATCATTAAACCAGAACCATTGAATAATTTTTCGTAGCTATCCAACCCATCATGGGAGCATCTCGAACCCTAGACAGGTTTGGAAGTTGTTTTAGAAACATGCCCAGAATATTAATGTAGATTCTAAGGTCCAAACAAATAGGGGCAGCCATGTTCGATTGGTGGCCCAACTGAAACTAGCCTATAGTCTTCCAACTTGCAATCTTCGCAACAAGCAGGTATATTCCAGTTAAAGGTTGGCTCAAGCCCAATTCTAAAATTGCTGCATGTTTGTTCAATACAATCCGATTTTGCACTGAATTCGACTGGATAAACCCAAGATTTGATTAGTATAAGATCATAAATCCAATCCAATTTGGTTTTTCCTATTCCCTATCCTCTTCTTCTTTATTTAAGAAAAGGCATAGAGGGAGGATAAGATCATAAACTTAAAGAGGGTAGAAATATAAAAATTATAATTTAAAAGGGTCTTTAATAGAAATATGAAAAAATTTAGAGAGACAACTCTTAATTTAAAAAAAAAAAAAAAGAGTTAAATTTTCAAAATTTTAGAACACCATAGAATCTAGCTCCCATATAGATTTACACAACTATATAAGAGTCTTTTAAATATAAACACCGAAGATAAAATCCAACCCAACTCATAATCGGGAGGGAGGGAGGGAGAAATAAATCATATTTCCTTAATAAAGGAGTGAGAATAAAATCTATGACTTACTTATTAAAAAAGTCATGAATTATTAATTAAACTAGTTTCAATTGACGAGAACACCTAACACTTCTGAGATTTTTGATAATTATAAACAAATTTTATTTAATTTGACTAATTACATTGTACAGTATATTAGTTTGTAACAAAGACCAATTTTAAGTTGATGGTCCGTTACTGACATTCACTTTTTAAATGATATCAACATATTTTTTTTAAAATGACAACTTTATCCTTGAATTTTGTAAAAATTTAATTTTTTTATTTAAAAAATTAAAATAATATATTTATAATTATACCAATCCTATTAACAGTGTTAAGTCAAGAATCCTAACATGTCTATGCAGTGTAATTCACCAATTTTTAAAAAAATTATGTGTAATTTTTCGAAACTTTAGGTGTACAAGATGTAAGCTGTCGGAAAGAAAATTTCACATGGTGTCCTTTTAAAAAGGGGTATGGAGGGTAGGGGAATAACATTTCCCTTATTGCAGGAATACGATGGATCTACGCAAGAATATTCGGTAAAGCAAATTCCCCGCTGCAAGAAAAGAATCAAACAGCCGAAAAGCCAAAAGGATATCGAATTAGCTGCCAAATGGGCCACTCGGGCGTCGGTCAAAAACGCTAGTGACCGACTCCTCCAAGTTCCTGTGGAGAGCTGATACGGAGTGCGACGTGTCCTGTGTGCGTGCGATAACCGAAATAAACAAAGCAAACCACGCACGTAATTCGAGGGAGAGGGAGAGGGAGAGAGAAACTGAATCAGTTAGGAGTGAGGGACCAAGTAACACACGGCGCACGCCAGCGTCTCGCTATGACCAATTGTGCTACTGCAAACCCTTATTTATTATCAACCACCTCCACCGCCATTTTTAACCTCAACCCCATTCCACAACAACAGCGCTCCTGTTATTTTAGAACTGTTCCACAAATTCGTCCCTCCGTTCTCTGTTCATCGTCTCTCTCTGGTAATCATTTCTACAATCTCTCTCGCTCTACATTTATATATGTATTGTTTGTATGTAATGGTATATATTGATCTGTGCTATTGATATATGGTTTTGAATCGATTGATTTATTTGATCTGAAATATGTTGGAAATGATGGAGTTTATGGTGTTTTTACATAGTACAATCGATTATAGATCCAGGAATAGGCCTTGGACGTGCTAACTCATGATGCTGCATTGTCGTAATAATCAATTGTGAAAGGATACTTGGTGACTCCATAAGAAGGACTCAGTTTTACAATAGAGACCAAATATGCTGCAATTTTATAATTGGGCAAAAGCCAACCTTGATTGATGTGAGTGTGAAGAGAAAAGTGAGGGTGGAGTGATGAGAATGTACTTTTTGTTTTAGATTTTAATAAGTATAATTACCACATATTTTATGAATATTTTAGAAAAAATAGATAACAGTAAATCATAAGAGTTCTTTTTATATAATAGTATGAGTAGCTTTTTTGGCAATAGAATTTTCGCATGATTCTATAGTGCGGTGATTGGGATAATGCTTTCTTCGAAAAAATTATTAATATATCTAACCCAATTAACTGCTAGCATGTGGATTGTTATTTGAGAAAATGTAAATAATGCTCTCTCATAACTGGAATTGCTGACACAGATAACTAATCCATATCCATGCCTCTCAGCTAATGAATTTTGGCCATATGCATGATTCATATGAACTTCCTTCAATATTGATGTATGTATATGTTCTCCCTCGTTTGCATGCAAAAAGTTTTTCCCATTTCTCTATACATTATTTAAATATTTATTGCTGTATATCATACTTTGCACCTGCTAGGGTTTTCTTTTCAGCTCTCTTTGTGGAATATTGTTGTTTGTTTCTTTGAACCCAACATTTGGATTTGTGGTTATTTATCACCTGGTGCTAATATTATGGTTCTTTATTTCTTCGGCATTTTCTTAAGCTGCTCTCTTGATTTCCATTTTATTAATCCATATTTCCTTTTATGCCCATTTTCAGGCATGGATACCACTGCAGGTCAAAGTTTGTATCCGTTACACCACTGTAAAACTATTCATCTGGTTTGTGTCAAGTTTGTTTTTTTTTCCTTTTGATCTGGATGCTCCTTTCTTGGTTTTCCATTTGAACCACTAAAGGTAATTTGGTGTTGATAACCACATATATAGGTGAGGCATGCACAAGGGATTCACAACGTAGAAGGAGAGAAGGACCATAATGCATACTTGTCTGAAGAACTTTTTGATGCACACCTTACCCCTCTTGGCTGGCAGCAGGTAATAGCCAATGAGATATGGTTTATTTATTTCTTTATATAATAGTTTTAAGGGAGCACGTACATACTTCCCTTTATAGATATTTTTCTGTTAGCAGTCCTGATTAATTTTGTCTTTAAGCGAAGAAAGAATGTTTGAATATGGATCTTGTTGGGTTAAGAAAATCTCTCAGGAGTTGCAATACCATGATCCTTCTGTCAGATTTTTTAGAAACTATTAGAGTTACGGTTTTATTCTGGAAGGTCCTAAATAGTGATGACTGGTGTTCCAATGAAAGATTGTTTTGATGCTAAATTTTTTTAACCTTTGCCTCTGCATTTCTCATCTGGTATATTCTTAAGTCAAATATTTTGGTTCTTAATAAAAGAATGCTTTTCACAATGAATTTTTTGTAACAGGTAGATAATCTACGCAAGCATGTCCATGAAACTGGTCTTTCCAAGAGGATTGATTTAGTCATCACTTCCCCTTTGTTAAGGTATTAATTTGCTATAATTTCTTATCTCTGCTAAGGCTCTTACTATTGGCTATTTGAAGTCTTTTATTTTATTTTTCCAAGTGTTTGGTTATTTGAAAGCATCAAATTCATCTTTTTCTGCTGCGGAAGATTTTTATATTTATAGCAAATACCATGCAAATCTATGTTATGCAATTGATTTTATGTTTTTAACTTCTATGTCAATCCTGTTTGACCTATTTGCATATAATTTCAGTGAGGTTTACTTGTACCATGATCTACTCTTCTTGGACTTCTTTTTTATCTTGTCATTTGGTGCTACCTAGCTTTCCACTTGAATGGATTCGAATTCTTGTTCTGTCTTATTTTAGTCTCAGAAAATTGTTGATTTATGGGGAAATGACCTAAAAGCTAATAAGTGCATATTGAACTAAGGAAATATCCATGCAATACACTTTATGAAATTCTCTGGAATTAAACTTAATAAATCACCATTTACATCATTCTCATTGCCCGTGCTTATATAGCAGTTACAATTAGTTGCTTTGAATTTCTTTGGATTCTACAAAAGCAGCACTGGCAATATGAACCCCCCCCCCCCCCCCCCCCCCCCCGGGGGCGAAAATAAATAAATAAATAAATCAAGAAAGAAAAAAAAACTTATTAGTGTATAAATCACACACACAAAATGTGATGATACACAGTTTAATGCCACTTAAGTAGAATTTGGAGTCTTTGGAAACTAATAGAATATTCAAGTCAAGTGGGATACTTATGAAATCTATCTTAAACTTCCGAAAATTAATATAGCATTATGGTTTCATATTTGGAAAGTTTAAGACATCTTCTTTTGTGGTGGACCGGTGGTATATGATATCTAACTGTGGCGCTCATTAATTGCGGTTGCATCGATGATGAATTGCTGTAGGGTTAAACATGAACTTGTTTATTGTGTTGTTCATTTGCTGGGAAAGATTCAAATTGATTTGAACACATTACTTGATAAAAAAAATCACTTGTCTATGATATAAATTATAATAGGAGGTGCAATTGATATGGCTTGAAACGCCGTGAAGGGTAATGGTTATACTTGTAATTATGTGAAAATACTTGAATTGTTTAAATCTAAAGAGAGCCTAAAATAGGGGAAGAGAACACAAGTTTAGTTTGTAAAAATTAGTAGCTTATAGATACTAAAAAGTTCAACGAGTCAATGTCTTTCGATGCACATGGTTTTTGGACAATGTCAAATGGTTGACTAGGCATAGTTACTGGCCAGTTCAACCGGTTGAACTTGGAACTGGACATTAAACCGGTTTGGTTCGATTAAAATACCGGTTTTGCTAAAAAATCAAAAAAAATCGGCTGAACCGGGTGGTTTTTTAAAAAATTGAGTGAATCGGCCGGTTTTTTTAAAAAATTAGTTAAACCACCTTTTGTCTTTTTATCACCTACAATTTTTTTTTCTCACAAAACTTCTTATATTTGATGATTAAATTATGAAATTTAGTATAAAATAAGATATTGTTGCATTTATTTTTGTTATATATACAAATATATTAAACTTATACATTAAGATAATTTCAATGATTATGCTTATATTTTATTATTTATCACTGGATAATAAAAAAAATATATTTTTTATTATTTTCTTAATTTTTAATATATTTATTGATATTTTTAATATATTAATTATAAAACCGGTTGAACCAGTGAACCGTGAACTGACCCCTTCATCGGTTCATCGTCCGGTCCGGTTTTGATAAGTATGTGACCAGGGTTATCTGTTGATTATAAAAAGTTTGGACCAGACACCATTTATGTCTGCCTAGTAGACAGCAGAGAGGAAAAAAATTTAGGGAGGGCTAGTAGTTTTTTTGAAAAATTTCTTGTAGATTTTTTTTTTAAATTTTCAAAGAGGAAGATGATAAGGGAAAAAATTATAGGGGAAATTTTTTTTCTCAAAGAGTAAGATGATAGGGAAAATATTTTTTTTTCTCAAATTGGAGAAATTTTGCAGGTAAATTTTTTTTTTAAGTGATAAAGCGTTGAGTTAGAATTATAATTGTGCTAAACATTAGGTTGGGCTTGGTTCAAATAGAGATGGACTAATTTCAAAAGGACCTAAATTTCACATGTATAAAAAAAAAAATATTGGAGAGTTTGGGGTGGGGGGCTATCTCGCCTACCCCAGCCAATACATACATCCGCCCTTGCTAGTAGATGCCTTGAAGTGTTTTTTTTTTTTTGGTATAAATGATATTTTCTTTGTATATTATAAACTGGAATATCATAATATATCCATTATTCATCTAAAAACTCATATATCGTTTGACATGAGGGTTTGCTATATCTTTATATATGCATGCCTTTTTTAATCGGATAAAAAGGATCTTTTTAAATGTAATATCTCTTTGATAAGTTTTCATTTAGGCTTAGGTTGGTTAGGTGGAGCATGATGGAAAGTGAAGGAAAGAGAAAAAATTTAAATTTGTTAAGAGTTTGGTTAACATGAAAGAGAAAATTTTTCATAAAAATAGGAAACATGTAACTTCATAATTTTTCCAAAAATGTGGCTTTTCGTTTCTTGCAAAAATCAAAGGAAAATATTTGTTTCTCGTGAAAAGTAGTTTATAATCTATATTAGGCTTACTTATTTTTGTGTTAAAATATATTTAGGATTCATATATATAACTCTTTATACCTTAGCTTTTTACTATAACAATTAAATTATCAAAAGAGTTTATGCTTGTATAGAAAAGCTCTTCATTTTAATAAGGGAACTTGGGTATTTGGGTTTAATATAACTTCTTACGTGTGTGTGTAAATATATATATATATATATATAATATTAAAGAAATAAGCAACAATGTTTTCTAGGACTCTTATTTCATATAAATAACATATTGTCTTTCCAGAATTTTCTTGTGCTTCAAATAAAAAATAAAGAATAAAAAAATGCTTCTCATTTTAATAAGATAATATAGTTTGAGTATTTGGACTTAATACAAATTCTTATATTACATACATATATATATATATATAATATTAAAGAAATAGGCAACAATATCTTTTGAGAACTCTTTTTTCATATTAATAACATCTTTGTTTTTTGGACTCTCTTGTTCTTTAATAAAAATTAACGAATATAAAAAAAATTAATTCTTTTTACCAATTTAAAAAAAAAAAAGTAGCATATGAAATTTGATTTTTTTTTTTCAATACAATTTTCTTATCACTTTCTTAATTTTTCCTTCATAACCAAATGGATATAGGAGAATTTTTTTCTTTTCAATTTCCTTTCTTTTACTTTACTTTCCACTACTTTCACTTTCTAGTATTGGATTCCTTCTAACCAAACGAAGCCTTACTTTTAAGAGAATGAATTTTTTTTGTGCTTAATAATTTAATTGACTCTGCCATATAACAGAACTCTTATGAAGGAGTAATCTTCTGAATAAATTATTTTCCAAATGGTATCTGACCTTATCGCAATCTGATTCGCAAATTAGAATCAGTAGAAACACTTAGTTTGGGATGATGGTCGCTGGCTGAGATTCTCAGCTTTCAAACATTAAGTTACTGTTTGTAGTCATTTTTGGTTTTGATGGACTAAACATGTTTTAATTGTCTGAAGTATTTTATCATAAATTACAAATCACTAATGGCTGCATTATAGGACCATGCAAACAGCAGTTGGAGTTTTTGGAGGTGAAGGTTACACAGATGGGATAGACGTACCTCCACTTATGGTGGCAAATGCTGGGAAAAGTGGCCGTCCTGCAATTTCAAGTCTAAATTGCCCACCTTTCATAGCAGTGGAACTTTGTCGAGAACATTTGGTATGTGCTAAGAAAAGCTACCTGAACTCATTTAGACAAATTGATTATCGTTTATTTTTTTTCAAAAAAAATATAGACGTGTGTTCGTGTAAAACTCGACGCATGGAACAGTAATTTCAACCTCCTCCTAAAAAAGGGACCAGAAAAAAAAAAAAAAAAAAAAGAACTACAATAAAATAAAAGAAAACACCACCACTGGCTTAGTTGGCCAGGTGGCATCCCTGCTGAATTCTGAACACAAATATTAGCTGCTCAAACCCCTTGTTGCCTAGCAAAAAAGGGGAAAATGGGGGAAAGTTATTTAAAAAAGAAAAGAAAACTTCTGATAATGGTAGTATCCGCCCTATGATTGTGGGAAAAAGTAGTGTTTTAACCATGAATGTCTTCCATGTTTTGTTTATGCATGCGGTCTTATATTTCCCCTTCTTCCGTGGAATAGACATATGTAAAATGCACATGAATGCCCTCATAGGCAGCTAGGCAACTGGGTAGTGGTGGCATTTTGTAATTAATGATTCCAGAAAAGCGATGTTCCCTCTCTAGATACCGGATATTGTTGGTTTTGCTATTATAGGGGTGTTGTGCCAGCCATGGGCTGACTCAGAGCCATGCTGTGGGGCGTTGGTACACCCAACTTTGTCACAGGTTGAGGCAGTGCCCTCATTCATGACTAGGTCTTCACCAACTTGATGCCCCAAATCCACTTGATGTGCCCATGGCAGAACGTGATAGGCACGTCGTTAGTAACAGCTACAGAGAGCATCAAGGGGTGCACTTGTTTGCTGACAAGACCAAGCCATGGTTGGGCATGGCTTGGCACAGAGCCTAACTACACTTGTGGGTTCAACACATGGCTCAATGGCACATGGATGACCTGTGCAAGAGCTGAGTGCTGATTGGTTCACACTCCTAAGAGGGGTATAGCTGGATCAAGACAAGGCAGTTGTGAGTGATTGTGGCCTAGCACAAGACAAAGGTTGTTTACGGGCAGGTAAGCGTAACCACTTCAACACATGGCATATGTGACAACATAAATTAATGGTTGCAAGGAAACTGTTAGGGCCTTGTTTGAAATTCCCTAGTTGGTGTTAACACACCTAATAATTGGGGTTAGTGCCAGCAAACCTCTTGTTTGTTTGGGGGTGCCAATTGACGGGCCTATATGGCCTATATTGATTAGTTTAGCGAATGCTAGGGCACTTGGGGGTGTCCAGTGCTAGCTTATTTCTGTGCAAGACATAGGCCCAAGGAATCGTTTGGTTGCCTATATATGTGTAATGCTAGGGATGCACAGGAGAGAGAGGATGAATTGGGGGTGTGCGTCTTAGAATCTACAACCGATAACCGGGAATCTTTTACTTGGTGAGATGTAAAGGTGGGGATTTAGTGCCTGTAATTCTGTGTGGTATTGTGATTGCCTTATTTGTACTGTGCACCTTAGTTTTTAATAGTGTACTACGGTGCATTTTGTGGGAAGCCTCTAGTAGTAGTAGGTAGAACTCCAAAGTTGTGTGGTTTGGCTGAGACTAAGTTGGGGGGTTTAGTGTCATGCCATCACAAGGCAAAAAATTGAGTGAAAATTTAGTCCCGTGCAACTTGGTGCAATTGAATATTAAATAATATATTAATAAACTTCATTGTGGTGTTTTTACAAATAAAATTATCTGCTATAAGTTTTAATTTTTTGGTGCTATGAAATTGTATGTCTGCCATGTATTGATTTTAAAACCTACTTCTGAACTGATATTTTGATCTGGTTAAGTGGTTTGAAACTATACCACCAAGCTATGAGGATGGTGCACATTAATATATGTAACTGCATTGGATCTTGCTCTAGTTGCATGGACTTCTTATTTTTCTCAAGTATGTATCATGCTGTGCCCATCAATTCCTGTGCTTGTATGACATAGACACGGGAATGGTTAAACAATTATTGAAGTTGGTTTGTACTTCCTGGTATTGCGTTCATTTTCTCACATAAAGAATGGAACACGTAGTAAATAGAGGTTTCCTAATATTTTGTTTATTTTTTTTCACTCTCTTAATGACATTTGAATCTGTATGTCGCTAATCTCATGTTAGTGTTATATTGCAGGGAGTTCATCCATGTGATAGGAGGAGAAGCATTAGCGAGAATGGGCCACTTTTTCCAACAATTGATTTTTCACTGGCAAGATTTTTTTTTCCATAATTGTTATTTAACCTCTTGACAATTGGTTGTCACACGCGCGCGCACACACATGTTTGCTATTATTTTCAATTGGATTGATTCAAGTTTCTCCTTTGATTGGTAGAAAGCATTTTCATGGATAATATTTGAAATTTTATTCAGATAGAAAGTGACGCTGACATTTTGTGGAAGGCTGACGTTAGAGAGAAAGATGAAGAACTTGCTGCTAGGGGAATGAAGTTTATGAACTGGTGATTGCTTATTTCTTTTACGAGAATATCTAGGGTCAAAAATTATTGACATGACAGAAATTCAAATGTGCAAATCTGGAACTGGTTTTGTTTCTCCAATGTTTTAAAAACCGGACCGGACCGGCCGGTTCAACCGGTTGAACCGTCGACCGGTCCCCAATCCGATCCGGGTTAGCCCAGTAAACCGCTTGAAGCTTAAAACCGTTCTAAAAAGTGAAAACCGGTAAAACCGGACGGTTCAACCGGTGAGCCGGTTGACCCGGTACCGGTTCAACCGGTTCATGGCTGATTTTTTTTTTTTTTTTTTCAAAATCTCAAATTTCATGTAATTTTTTAGCTGAATTTTGGCTAAGTTGAATTGGTATTTGGTTGAATTTATTTTGGATTGTATTTAAAATTTTAAACCCTTGAAGTTTGAAACTCTAATATTATATATTTGTATCATGTGGTATTTTATTTTATTTTATGCATGATTATTAGTGTTTATATATATTTTTTTTCATGTAGTTGAAGACTAAATTATTGGATTATACTTGAATTGGATGTTAAATTGATTTTTGTTATGGTCCTTGCGATTATGGAAGAATAGCAATGAAGTTTTAACTTTCAATATTGCAATAAAATATGTCTATTATACTTTTTTCATTTTTTTCTTGAAGTTTTACATATTAAGAAAATTCATATTTTATAAATTTTTTTTATATAATTTTTAGTAATTTTTATATAATTTTTTAAATTTAAAATATCAATAATATGTATTATTAAATTTATTAATTACATAATTATGACATCACGGTTTGATTTCGGTTGAACTGGTAACCCGTAACGTGGACATTTTTCCGGTTCGATGAACGGTTTGGGTCTGAGAACATTGTGTTTCTCTTAAAAGATGGACAGCTTGGACCTCAGAAACTCAAGCATCCAAGTTTCCACATTGGAGATAATGTTTTGAAAGTTCTTATATAATCGCCTCAAGCATTTCAAGTTACCTAACTGATCACATCAAAAATGTAAATGTGAAATTTGTGACTTATGGGGTTTCTTACCGGTTTTTCATAATATATCATATCCTAATTTCCATTGCAAAATTTTCAGGTTATTTGATTGCAATTCTATTTCAATTACTGGTCATTTTATTAATTGAAATCATTCCACTGAGTTCTACATGTCATATGAAGAATTCTATTATGTACTTACCCAAAAGGAAAAAAAATGGAAAAAAGAAGAGAAAAATCTACATTTTGTGACTATGTCAGTGCTTTCAAGTGCTAAAGAAAATCAAGCAGAATGATTTCATTTATATCGTCACTATTGCCATATTCTTTGGCTGTTGAATAATGGCAGGCTAGCTCATTGGTAATTTCTTCTTTTCTTTCTTTCTTTGAATTTTTCCTAGGTTGTGGACAAGGAAAGAGAAGGAGATTGCAGTTGTTACCCACAGTGGATTCTTGATTCATACCCTAAGTGCATTTGGAAATGATTGCCATCCATTGGTGAAGAGTGAAATGTGCAAACCGTAAGTGTTTGATTGGCTTATTTTAATTATAAACAAACAGCTAAACTTGTGTGCCACCTGATCTTATCCAAACACGAACCATCCAAACCAGCCTTTTATTCCAGTGGCTTGGTTTGGCTATTGGATCAATTTATGGCTCTCAACTTGACATTATTAACACTATGAATTGATGCTGAATTCACGGGTGGCCAGCTGGTGATCAGAGAAGGGCTTGCCATGAATCTAGTCCAACATCAGTTGGCAAATAGGAAACCTACTCTTTGGGTTATGCATTTCAAACTCATGACACCAAGGAAAACTAGACCGAAAAAAAATATTAAAAAAAAAATGAAGAAGAATATGGACTTCTAGGATTAATCTGTAAGCTCCTTGCTGGATGTGCAATTTCATGTGTTTTGTCCTATGTCATGCTTTCACCCTAAAATTCTTCATTTAATTCTGCATCAGCTAATCAGCTACAAAAGTTATCTAGATATTGCTGGTTCATCTTTTAAGAAATTAGTGTGAATGAACTTTTAATTTATAAAATCATTTCCATTTACTGATAGTGTATCAGAGTGGTGGCATGCTCATGTACTACACATTTTCTTGTGTCTCCCTGTTAGTTATGTACAACTACGCTGTTGTGGTGATTGGAGTTAAAATTTGAAAATGGTGTAATGTAATTTTCATTTGTTAAACCCATAATCCTCCCTTAGCAAACCTTCAACAACCAACCCCCCATCCCTTTTCTTTTTAACTTAATGCACACAAAATTCAAGTAGGTCTATTTTCTTCTGAGATGTGATTCCTCTTACTCTAGTGAAGCTCCTTCATGGTTTGGAATGGATATACTTTTTTGATAGGTAAGTGGCTCTTGGGGTGGGGGTTGAATGGTTTGGAATGAATATATGATTTCAACAACATAATGGATCAATCAACATACGTTATGCATTTGCTAACAAAATGATGTGTCCAATCTGTGTTTTCAGCTTTGCCAATTGTGAACTTCGTTCAATGGTCCTCGTTGACAGAAGGTATGTCAATTTGCAAAGCCCAGTGATAATGTACGTTCTTCCCCTTTTTACACAAGTCTCATCTATTTCCGACTTCTCCAATATGCAGTATGACTGGGTCAGATTCTTCGACGACTAATTATCCGGGAAAAATTCCTTGTGGGCGTGATTGCCCAAGTGATGTTGCTGATGGGAAGCACCCAGGTGTGTGAGCACCTGAATAATCATATTTTGAAGTGGTGGGAAATAGGATCCTTGGGTCCGATATCACGATATGATTCTTTTTAGGTAGTTCATCTTACATAGTGAATGCCAGTTCCATCAGGCAATTTCAAAAAACAAAAAAAAAAAAAAAACTGTAAGGTTAAATTTGAGGCATGCAAAAGAAATGTTATCAATTCCTTTTGGATGAAGACATGGTACACTTTTATATTCGCCCTTTTCAGCCTCGTTTTCTGTAACGGTGTTCGGAAAGTATTTGTTGTCTATTTATTTTAAGACAAACAGTAAAAATATATTTGTCTCTTTCCGTAAAAAAATTTAGAGTTACAGAGTTCTATCAAATGGATGTACAAGCTCTCTTGTTCCTTTTGGGGATGAACTGGACCTTTAGTTGAGCCTATCAACCAAAACTCGTCTCAACGCCCTTCCAATTGATGTCATGCTTGGGGTTTTTTTTTTTTTTTTATAAAGTTTTGATGGGAAGGTCTCACCCGACAACAGCGTGCTCAGATACGAGCAGTTTTGTGGGATTCAATCTAATTGACCCGACCGAAGATGGACCTAGTGAGATGGGACTCACGGCAGATCCAGTGTCTGATGGGTGGAGGTGCTCCAAAGTTTTTAAAGAGTCCTTAAATTTTAATATCTACACTTCTGCTTCTTCTTGATTCTAATTTCTGGATCAGCTACTGAGCAAATTTCAGAAGGTCACTGGCTGGTGGTAGCATTATAGAATGAACAAATTTGTGTGTTTTGTGTAAAGGATCGAAGTCATATTCAGAGTGAAAAGTGTCATCTTCCTATACGCACAGCCCAATTTTGAGACTTTCTCACATACTCTCATGTTAGGCTGCTTCTTCCCTTGAATATAGATATAAAAGAGGTGAAATTAGTACAAGAAAAATATAATTGCCTTGGTGGACCCATCTTAATAAATTCTAAAGAAATTTGATTGTCTTGCAATTTCAAAATCTCCAAGGGAGACTAATTGCATTCTCATTCATATACTAGGGGCGTCGCTGAAGGAGCCGCCCCACCGTTTTTTTAACAAAACTGGTAAATTGTCCTTTATTTGACATGAATAATTGAAATCTTAAATTTCATTTGACTCGCTAATCTGAATTGAAATCCCCATTTCAAAGATGACTTCTTCTGCAACAGCTTGCCAGCTGCCTGGCTAATGGCTATCCTATCCAAACAATGCTTTCAAGTTTTGCTTGGTTGAGAATTATAAGTCATGGAGATAATATAGTAGGCCTCCTTAGGAAACTAAGGAAAGGTTCCAAAACTAGACAAACCCCAAATAGGAGTTGTCAATGTATTATTAATGGCCTCTTGGTCAAGTCTATTCTCAATATTAGAAATATCTGAATGAGAATTGCTATCAATAATTTGAGACACCTTCTAAGAGGTGATGTGGTTGCCATCTCCAACCCTACATTTCATGCCCTTTTGGAGAATATGAGAGGTGTTGGTTATACTTCTCCTAGTATGAGAAACTTTCCTTTTTCTTTCTTTTCCTTTCCTTTGGCTAATTTGAAATAAAAGAATTTTTAATGTATATAGTCAACTCACTTATAATTAATATATACGGAAATTTAAAAAATTCATTAATTATAAATTATAATTTTTTTTATACTTTTATGAACTAATAAGTGTTTCTTACATGTAACCGATTTTTGATAGAAAAATAAAACCTTATATACAATTTTTCTATTATATTTTAGTTCGTCTTAAAAAATATTTATAATACTCAATTTATGGCATAAAAAATATCTAATATTTATTTTAATGTTTTAAATGGGATATATATATATATAACTATTTTATCTTTCTAATAATTAATATTATAAAAAAAATTAAAAAAAAAGTATTAATTGTTAAATAATAAAAATTTAATTATTTACCGTAGAATCAAGTTAATTTTTTAAAATTTTATTAATTATTAAAAATTATTAACTTATTAAATATTAATTATAAAAAGATGAACTGTACGTGTAAGAACTCACTTTCCTTAGATTCTCCATCACAATTTTGATAACATGGCAAGGTTGTTTTCCTTACTTTTGCAGAGACATAATTTGCTTTTACAGAGTTGGTCCCAAATTCCAACTAAGTGGACTTTCCTTTTTTCATTAGAATCACCAAAAGAAAATTTTTGTTAATTCTATTCAAATGATGTAAATATATATTTTTATGTAATTTATGTAAGTTCGATTTTCATTCTTTATACTGTGGAAAAAAATTGTTTAAAACACAAATTAACTTGAGGAATGAGATTAATTTGTATGGAATATAGAAAATTCCTTTTAACTGCTTGCATGGCCCTTTCATCCATATTGGTGGGATTCACCCACCTGTGAAAGCAATCATTTTACTGCAAAAATAACAATTTAAAAAAAAATTTAAAAAAAAAGAGTAAGTTTTATGTTTATTTTTTTTCCCCTTTTGAGGAGGAGGGGGAAGGAATGGAAACCTTTATAATAGAAAAAAGAACCATAATGGAAGAAAATAAGAAAATGGATAGCCATCCTCAAAAAGAGTAAATAAAAACATAAATTAAGATAATCTAAGCACCTTCAAGTACATAAAAGCAACAAGTGATTCAAAACACAGATCAAAGCAAACCTTATGTGTCCTTAGTTTGTATCATTATTTATATTTCTAATGTGACAGTTTCTTTTTGTAGTGTTTTGGGGCTCTTATAATATAATTTTTTTATAAATTATATTAATTTTTTAATAATTATATTAATTTTTTCTAAAATTTTTAAAATAACATTAATTTTTTTTTATTGACAAGCTCTAAATACTTCTTCAAGATACGATTTCAATAATAATTTTTTAAAAAAATTACATCTTTAATATAAGAGTTTGAAATCGCATCTTGAATATGCAATTTCAAATCAAGAATGATTTAGGACGACTCTCAAATACTTATTAGTTTTGACAAGTCATTCCAAATCCTTTTTGGTCGCATCTTTAAAATACGTTTTCAAACTCACATCTTAAAAATATGATTTTGTTAAATATTTGATATTTGTTGAAAATTGGAGGCCCAATTCTAAATTAGCTCCTTAAAACCCAGGTGTTAAGGAGAGGGAGAGAGGACCCTTATATATAGACCAGAGGACCTAGAGACAGGAGATGTGGGACAATCCAACACGCCCCCCTAGACCACATTGCTCGCGGAAGGAAGGTAGGTGAGCGGCCCCGTGCAGCTAGACCAAAGTTAGAGTTCTGGCCTAACTCTGATACCATGTTAAAAATTAGAGGCCCAACTTTAAATTAACTCGATCCTTAAAACCTAGGTGTTAAGGAGAGGGGGAGAGGGTTCTTATATATAGACCAGAGGAGTTAGAGACGGGCGATGTGGGACACTCCAACACGTCAAGGAAGAGAGGGCCCTTATATATAGACCAGAGGAGCTAGAGACAGGCGATGTGGGACACTCCAACACGCCTCCTGGATTACATCGCCTGTCGCAGCTAAAGCCAGATGAGCGCGCCTCGACTCCTCTAGTCCAAAGTTAGAGCTCTGACCTGCCTTTGATACCATGTTGAAAATTGGAAGCCCAACTCTAAATTAGCTCCTTAAAACTCAGGTGTTAAGAAGAGAGAGAGAGGACTCTTATATATAGACCAGAGAAGCTAGAGATGGGTGATGTGGGACACTCCAACAATATTAAAATTATATTTTCAAAAATGTGATTTTAAAAATAATATAAATTAAAAAAATAAATTAAAAACTATCGTATGTCAAATTTAATCAAAACGAAAAAAAAACTTCCATAAATTATGTAAAAAATTCAGGTGACGATAGATAGCTATAAAGTACAAAAATAGTATGTCACATATTTAAGTGAATTAAACCAAAAAAGGATGTGTCAGTAAAGTCAGAGAGAGACCCCATGTTTCAGATTGGCAAACCAAAATCAGTTGAGAGTTCAAACCCTCCACCCAAAACAGCTGCACCGTTAACGAGATGAATTTAGGCAAAATTACTATGTTCTGTGAATTTGAAATGAAAGGTTACGTTTGGATAGTGATTCAGATATGATTTTTTTAAAAATATTTTTAAAATATGTTTCAAAATTTTGTAATTAATTTTTAGAAAACTGTGAAAATGTGTTTGGTTATGCTAATCAGAATTCAGTTTCTGAGTTAAAAATTATGAAAATGCGTTTGGACATGACAATCTTAAAACAGATTTAGAGTTAAAAAATATAAAAAGACATTTGGATATGATTAAATTTTTTTAAAAATTTTTTTTTTATAATTTTTACCAAGAGTTTTGTCCTTTATAAGCAAATTTTAGGTAGATAAAACAGAAGAAACAAATAGTTAAATAGTAAACAAATAGTCAAACAGGTTGACAACAATGGGGGCGACTGTGAAAATCGTGTGGTCTCTGGAGGAGGCGGTGAACTCCTAGTCGCCGGCGGAGACGGTGTCGAACCCGACGACGGAGGTGGAGATGAAGAAGAATCTGGTGTTGGCGGTGGCAAGTTGACCAATGCTAGAGGTGGTGGAGAGGTCGATGGCACTGGAGTTCAAAGCGACGGCAGCGGAGAAGTGGCTGGCGCTATAGAAGGTGGCAGAGATGCAGCGGGAGGAGGAGATGTCGCAAGTGGTTTCCCTACATATCTATGTACAGTTCAGACCATGAAGGTTAGATCAAAACAGAAAAAATTGATTTACCAAGATGTGGGGGTTTTCATACCTTTTTGAAGGGTGACGGAGGTACCGGAGCCGAATTCTTTCCGGTGACGGAGTGATCGTCGGACTACCCGTCGGAACCAATATCTACGAGGAGCTTCCCCTTTAGCCCTCTAGTGAGGATCATAGTTGTAATAAGCGATGAAGACATAGGAAATGGCTGTTAAATGGAGAAGAAATGAACCATAATGTGAAGCTCACCCTTGAATGATGGATGCAATGGGTGAGCTGCCTAAACCAGAGTGTGAGATATTTTTTGAGAGACTGAGATATGTTTTGGAGAGAGAGAGAAGCTTTTCAGAGAAGGATTGAATTTGGCCAAGGGTGGGTATTGCAAACAAACAGCTTTTCAGTATCTAGGGTAGAGAGAGATAAGTTTTAGATACGTATCCAAACACAGCCAAAGTATTTCGTTTATTGTGATTATATAAAATAAAATAATAAAAATATTTTATATGTTATATAATTAATTTTAAGATAATTAATTAATTTTTTAAATTCATTCATGAATTACACGCATGTGGTGAATAAGTATATGTTAGGTTCTCTCATTCTACAAAATTTAACTGTCTCTTAAATCATGTTTGAACGGTGGGATAAAAAGATTGGATAGAATGTTTGATATCTTTCTTTAGATTTGATATTTATATTTTGTGAACTATTTATATCTCACCTGCTAGAATATAACTTATCTTAAGAGAGTGGTAGTATTAGAGTTATTCCATTCTACTAAAATAAAAATAAAACGTCACGCTATCAAAAAAATTACAATGTTGTAATATAGAGATAAAAAAAGTTTTTTTTACATGTTTCAAATTTTTTTAATGTATTTTTTATATTAATAAATGGTCTATTTATATATATATATATATGCATATATGTAATCATTGATTTAAATGATTCTTAATAATACAGATTATGATTTTTTTTAATTACTTCAAAAATGAGAGACTATTAATTATATTTTGAATGATGTTTGCACAATCATTTTCTAAAATATTGTAATTATGGTTATTATATTTTGTAATTGATTTATGAATAAAATTTTAATTTTAGATATCTTGCATGCATATATTTAAAAAAAACTTAAATAATTTTCATAAAATCAATTTTTGAAGACCGAATTTTATATCCAATACGCACTCAAATAACAACATATCAAGGCATTTTATCCAGGTTAATCTCAAACACTAACATATCGAGGCATTTTATTCGGGTTAATCCCAAACACTAAATTGAAATATCCATATCTAATTTAACTATATCGTATCTGATCCCACATTTTTATTCGGTCCTCCAAATAAGGCCTAAAGATCTAAACCATCTTTCAAGGTAATTGTATATATATGCTAACTTAAAGCTTTGTGTCAATTTTATGTGGGTAAGTTTTTCATAAACTTTCCACAAGCTTTACACTTTGTTACCATATCATTTTCAAGTGGTGGTGTTTAGAATCAGTTTTTCATTCACTCCTTAATAATTTTAAGCAACCTAATATATGTTCTTAATTTCTTCACGAAGGATAACACATTTTTATGTGGACCCATAAAAAATAATGTGTGAGATCCATTTTAATTTTGGTTAAAAAATATTTTTAAAAAATTATGCTCAAAATTCATTTATTCCAACAATTTTAAAATTACTTTTATTTTTAAAAAGCATACAAAAATGTAACTACATACCATTTTTCTTTAAAGTGCACTTAAATAAATGTGAAAAGGCCTCAAAACACTATCTTGAAATGCCTTCAAACATAATAAAGACCAAGTCACAAATGATTTTGCTTCATTTGAGAATTGGCTTTACATCATACTATTATTGAAATTTTTTTGAGTGGATCAGATGCACCTCTATGACCATCATATTTTGTGAACCAATCAATTAAATGTTGGCACGTGTACAAAATGGAATATGAGAGCTTCACTCCACATTTTATGTGTGAAAAAGTTAGAAAGGCAATACTATTCCTCTTTTTTTTTTTAACTTCTATCCCTAATTGATATCATAAATGATGTCATAATACGAGAATATATCATAGTATCATACGATTGCATCATTTAATGTATTATTAATAATAAAATGATAAATATAAAATTTTAAAATATATTATTAAATTACATATTTCAACTTGTCACACAATGATTAGCCTCTTTTACTCATTGATCCAAAAATTTCCCGATGCACAATTTTTACTATTGAATTTGAACTATAAATATACTTCATATATCTTTCATATATCGTAATCGCATGTAACAGTTAAAGGTAATTCATGATACATGTGTTTATATATATATATATATATATATATTTATATAAGTATAAGATTTGTTATTATGACATTCGTATAAACTTCACACTCACATGAATATACATGTACAAATATATTTACGATCAAATATTATTATATGTAAACATACAAAATGTACAATAGTGGCATTGCTCTTTTCACTATGAATAATTATAAACAAAATTGTGGTTGTTGTACCAAATGAGTTGACATGAATTTTTTATCTTACACATTAGGTTCGAGTTCAAATTCGTAGAGACTATTTAAAAAAAGTTTGAATCAGTTATATAGAATATTGATGAATTAATTTAAAATTTTTTATTGTTTAGTAAATATTTTTTAAAAATATATTTATTCATATTTGACTCTTAAAAATATTTAAAACTTGAATAAAGTCAGACCAGATAAAAGTTAATTTTCTTAAAAATTAAATAATTTAATAAAAATAATTCCTGATCTAATTTAAAAAATTTTCAAATAATTTCACAAACTACACTTCATTTTAAATTTTTCCACTCCTCCATCACCCATACATATATAATATTCCATGCTTATATAATATTGTGCATTAAATTATGTAATTTAAATATTACAGTAATACATTATCAAATCAATGTCATATCTTTTATTTGTATATTAAATTATATAAATAATAAATTATAATAATATGGATGATAAATTATTTAAAATAAATTTTTAAATAATTACAGCAGTACTATAAAAATATTCACCTCAGTGGGCCGCCGTAGTCCCGACTGTCGTCATAAATAAGCCAACAAGGACAAGCTGTCCAAAAAGCAGATGCCGCATCATCAAACAACGGACTTTTCAATTTCAAAATCATAATCTTTTTAATTATTTTTTAATAAAATAATTTGCTGAAATCGCTATCAATTCTGTCTTCCACGCCTCAGCATTATCCTCCACCTCCTACCTTCCACGCCTAAGCATTATCCTCCACCTCCTACCAAGCAATCAAATAATGATGCTGCGGGTCCCATTCCCACCTATAACCCACCCGCCTCTCCCAATAATGCGTTTCTCCTCCTCACCTTGTTCCCTTCCATGGTAGAGGAGTAGAAAATGGAGAACTATTCTTACTCTTCCTATCCAGATTCCGGTAACTCGTCGCCGCGGTCTCGAGAAATCGACTGCGAAAACGCTCCATGGGACGAGCCGGCTTCTTCCAACTATAAGGTCAAGTTTATGTGCAGTTATGGCGGTACAATTCACCCTAGACCTCATGACAACCAACTCACATACGTCGGCGGTGACACAAAAATATTAGCCGTCGATCGCAACATCAGATTCTCAGGTTTCATCTCTAAATTGTCGTCTTTGTGTGACGCCGACGTGTGCTTTAAATATCAGTTGCCCGGAGAAGATATGGACGCTCTGATCTCGGTGACGAACGATGAGGATCTCGAGCATATGATGCTTGAGTACGACCGCGTGAACCGTGCGTCAGTCAAGCCGGCCAGACTGAGACTTTTTCTCTTTCCTTTAAATCCTCCGACGAGTTTTGGTTCCAGTGAGACGAAATCGGAACGACAGTGGTTCGTCGACGCACTGAATTCTGTTCAGATTCCGCCTCTGGAAACCTCTTCGACGCCAGATGCAGTGGCCTCGGTGGCCAATCCAGATTTTCTGTTCGGTTTCGATAAAGGGCAAGCGCCGCCGGCTTCGGTGGCGAAGCTGCAAGATCCGCCTCCAGCACCTACAGTTCCGGACGTGTTTCCGACGGAAAATTATACCGGATCGGACTGCGGTTCTGAGGATCGGCATGTCATCGGAGATCCAGCGGAGATCCAGAGGCAGATACAAGAACTGCAGAGGTTGCATATTGCTAGCCATGAACAAACTATGTTTCATAGAAAAAGCGACGAAACAAACCCTAGGTATACCGGGGACTATTACGCTCAGAAAGTTCCAGAGAGAGGTCCACCGGCTCAACCGGCGGCTCCGGTGACAATTCCAGCGGCGTACTGGCAGGAACGGCATATGACAACTGGAGGTTATCAGGTGGCGGCAGTGCCAGGAGCTGAACCCCCCGTTTACTTCATTCCGACGGCGGCCGGTGTGTATCAGGCACCTGCTTTGCGACCGGTGACGAGCCAAGTAGGTCAGCCTTACTACGGAATGCAGAGGGTGGGACCGGAGTTTTACCGGGAACAGCCGGTGTACAATACGGTCCCACAACAATCAGTTCAACAACAAAAGTTTGGGGCCTACACCGAAGCCATTGGAATGGTACGGCCACAAGCGGGGGGCGCCGCTGGGGTGAGTGAGCAAGGATACGTGCAGGTTGGCTACGACGGCGCAGGGCGGCAGGTTTACTATACCGCTCCGGGAGGGGTAATGCCTACGTATCAGGCGATGACGGCTTCATCTGCGGTGGTCGATGTCAGGCAAGGCGGTGGCGCGTTGAACCAAGAGGGGGGTAAGGTTGTTGTCAAGGCTTCCCAAGCTTCTGTGTGATTTTTGTCATATTTTTTAATAAAAACAAATAATTTAAATATATATATATATATAGTATAGGTTTTTGTGCAGGTTGTGTCTTGTTTGTTTGGCAATTTGGCATATGTTTGTTGTTGTGAAATTGTGAATATATGTTGAGAATGAATTGTGACAGTCCATTGAGCGAAAGTTTTGATGATTCTGAGTGATTTATGTAGTGTTTGGATTTTTTATTAAAAGTTTTGAATGTGTTATATAAATAAAAAAATAAAAAGATGTTTTTGAAATATGAATTTAGAAAAAGTTTTTTATTGATTTTTTTTAAATGAAAATTTAAATTTAAAAATGGATATATCGAAAATGTCAAAACAATTATTCAAATATAAAAAAAATCTTAGACTTTGAACTACCCATTTCAAAAATGTCATTGTCCATCCAAAAGTTCGATTTACTAGTTTAGAAGTGTTCGGATTGGACAGAAACGTATCAAGACGAGGTCGTTAAAATTTTTCTTTTCGTATGACATGTCAAAATTCGAGCTTCATACCTTGCACACACAAATCTAAGTATAATTCCACTCCCCCATTGCCGAATTCAAGAAGAAGAAAAAAAATTCACATGTCGGATCAAGTTTCATTAGATATGGCAAAGCACTTCGTTTTTAGAGACGAGGTCTAAATTCGTGAAATTTTGCTTGCATCACGTTCGAGCATGAGTTTTACAGGAAAAAGTCTTGTGGCAAGAATGTATAGAGTTTTTTCATGGTCATTATACACACCATTGAACTTTTTTCTCGGGTTTTACACACCGATCAGACGGTGAGTTTTGAACCACATGGTACTTGATGCTGCACTTTTTTTACTTGTTGGGGCTTCGTTCCTCGTCGATGTGAGTTCTGAAAAAAAGGGAGTTAAGGTAGCCATTCCAGTGATGAAGTTAGTAGAAAGTAAGATTGAGAAAAGATATTTCATTCTGTCTGAAGCGTACCTTAAAGGCTGTACTTATAAGCTGATTGTCTCCCAAAATGGGTAGGATTTGGTGCCGCGAAATCTGAGATTCACTGTTGTCCGTAGATGGCAGTTTTCGTATTGCGTCATGCTTCCCTGTTCCAAGGTCGGTAGGCCAAGATGGCAAAGACGACGAGGTCGGTACCCCCGAGGACAAACGCTTCTAAACCTGTTGATCCGGCATCATATCTGTATAGCAGGTCACTTCATGACCTACACAGAAAGAGCTAGACACGTGTCAATTTTGGTTAGTTCATCATTTTTGGGCATATCAACTACCCCCCCGAGCCTTAGTTCTAAGCACGCTTATAGAACTCAAGCTAGGGTTTTTGAAGGGTCACGTGTACAATAATTAATATGTCGTTCTATATTTCGAGGAGACAAGAGCTGTTACGGCGTAATTATCACACGTGTTGTTGTTTCGACAATCGAGATTATTTATTATTCAGTCGTCGTTTGGTTTTCAAGACATTAAATGATGCTTCTTCAGGCTCTTATAAATAGTGAAGATCGCCATTTGATTTTCTTTTAGAGTTTTTTATATATCTTTGAAGCATCTCTGGGCAATTCCCAGCATCCTTGTGTGATTTCCGGCAACTCCTTCACAACCACCATTGTCTGACCTTTCTTCCTCCAGCAAGTCGGTAATTTCTTTTCCCTTACTACTTTAATTGTTCCCCTTTTCTTCTTCTACATTTCTCCTTCGTTTCTCATTTTTCGTTATGTCAGATTCTGACACTCATTCCGACAGTAGGAAGATTAGAGAAAACATAGAAATGGATAGTGATAGGGCTTCCTCCTCCGGTGGGTTCGACCATGAGTCTAGTAACGAGTCTGACGTGGTGCTTGTGGAAGCCCACCTTGAGTCTAGGAACAAGGAGGTCAGTACCTCGGGCCAATCTCAAAGAGAGGAAGGGGAGAGTGTTATTACTGAAGAGGTGTTGAAAACCCTTAGAAAACAGTATATGTTCCCAAAAAAGTGTCTTGTAAGGTTCCAAAGAAATCTGATCGCCCCTCGGACATCGAGCGGGGGGAGATCTGCGGTTATCTCGAGTGGTTCGAGATCGGCGTGCGATTTTCCTTGCACCCCCTCCTAAATGAATTCTTTAGTTGGTTCAAGACTTGTCCTGTCGAGCTAAATATCAATAGCTGGAGGCAACTTATGGCCTTCTTAGTGTTAGGTCATAAGAACGGGGTTGAGGTAAATCTAGGCCTCATCTGGAGTAACATAGACATGAAGTACCTCAGGTCAAAGGAGCTTTATTACATGTCCTTCGATAAACGGTTCAGGCCCCTGACCTCGGTACCTACTTCCAACAAGACATGGAAGAAGTGGTACTTCTTTCTTGGAGGAGGTTGGGAGCACGAAGATTTTGAAGACCAGTTGAGTCTCTTTCCTCGGCACACCGGTTTCAAGGGTGAGACCTCAGATCTGTACTGGATAACTTTTCTTCATTCCCTTTCTTTCTCTTGACTGACTCACTGTTTCCCTCTGTTTTTCATGTTGCTTTACAGATAAGAAAGCTTTGAGGAAGCCGACCTTTACCCCTGAACTTCAAGAGAAGTATCGGCAAGTGTTGCAGCCCCTCAACCGATCTTACGATTGAATTCTTTCTCCACAGAACCTGATGGAGGCAAACTTGGTGAAGAACAGGGCTACCGCACTAAAGAAGTCGGTACTATCTGGCTATACTCTGAGTACGAAGAAAAAGGCCGGGGGCCCATCCGCTTCTACTGTTGCTCCCCTTCCTCAGAAGAAAATGAGGGCTAATACCGGGGCGTCTGAAGCTGCTCCTACTGCCTCCTTAGAGGTAACCGTGGAACAGGGGGCTCCAACTTCTTCTTAAGAGCCCCTTCCACCTCCATCTTCAAAGGCGGGTTGTCACCCCGTAATAGGAGGAGGCCGAACCTCGTCCCCCTCGCCATCACCAGTGCAACTTCAAGGGAAGAGGTCGTGAGGCTCGCTTTCGAGAGGTCATGGTCTTCGTCCTTCAAGAGTCTGAACCCGCACCAGATTTCCATTAACCTCATGGTAGGCCACCCAAGGGTAAGTGCTATTCCCGAAAGATTTTTTTTTTTTTTTTTTTTGCTAACTCTTTTGTTCTCATTTACAGGCTACCCAAGCGATGGCCGCCATTTTGGACTACCCTGAAGACTCCGAGAGGGTGAATCGTCTTCAGGTCGAGCTAGAAGCGACCTGCGCCGAGCTCGAGGCCTCTTGAACTGCCACTCGTTCCCTCGAAAAGAAATACAATTCCCTTGAAGGGAAGTACAAGGAAGCGGTGGCTGGCATGGGCGTTCTTCAGTCCTAGAGGAACATTCTTGCTCTCCGCTTGGAGTCAATGAAAAAGGAGTACAAGGAAACGAAGGCTGTGGCAACTCTGAAGCTGTCATCCAACGTAGAGGAGGCCCGAGCAGCGGCTAGGGAGTAGATGAAAAAAGAGCTTATGGACGAGGTGAACAAGTTAGGACGCGAATTTGTGGATACTGGATACCTCCTCATCAGGAAGAGGATCCAAAAGCTTTACCCGGACCTGGACATCTCCGGAGTGGATGGTGTAGAGGTGGAAGATTCAGAGCCAACCTCTCCCAAGCCTACCCCAGTCCAGCCAGTTGAGGGTGCCCTTGCCAAGGATGTCGTGCATGCCTCCGAAGTTACCCCAGTTACTTTAGACTAGTTTTTTTTTTTTTTTTAACCTCCAGCCCTTTCGGGCTTTTAGTAATGAAAAGTAATTTTGGTTTATCGTTGTTCTTTCATAACTGACTCTGGTATCTTCTAGACCCGAAACACTTGTAATTAACAAGATAATCAACAGCCCTCCAAACCTGAAAGCATTAACCCGCAGTCAGGGCTCCATACGTGAAACACTTGTGATAAACAAGATAATTAATAACACTTCAGACCTGAAAACATTAACCCGCAGTCAGGGCTTCAGACGTAAAACACTTGTAATAAACAAGATAATTAATAACACTTCAGACCTAAAAGCATTAACCCGCAGTCGGGGCTTCAGACGTAAAACACTTGTAACAAGCAAGATAATTAGTAATTAACTTGACGTTAGAGTCCCAGACCGGAAATACTTATAACAAGGAAGTAACGAGACTACCTCCGGCCTGAAAATGGACCAAATCTGGAGATCTATGAATTAAATTGGGACCATGCCTACGACACTTGTAATAGATACAAGACTCATAGGAGTCTTTTGAGATGGATTAGATCTGGAAATCTGTGCATTAAACAGAGACCATGCCTACAACACTTGTGCTCGTAGGAATCTTTTGAGATGGATTAGATCTGGAGATTTGTGTATTAAATTGAGACCATGCCTACAACACTTGTGCTCATAGGAGTTTTTTGAGATGGACCAGATCTAGAGATGTATGCATTAAATTGAGACCATGCCTACAACACTTGTGCTCGTAAGAGTCTTTTGAGATGGACTAGATCTGGGGATCTATGCTTTAAACTGAGAGCATGCCTACAACACTTATGCTCGTAGGAGTCTTTTGAGATAGACCAGATCTGGGGATCTGTGCATTAAATTGAGAATACTTTCTAGAAAAATAGAGATTTTATTGATATTATTTTCTCAAGTGCTTGGTATTCCAAGGTCTAGGAACGGACTTGCCAGACATATCCTCTAACCAGTAGGTTGTGGGCCTGGCAACTTTGACTACTTTATAAGGCCCCTCCCAATTCGGGGAGAGTTTTCCCATGGTGGGATCCTTGGTATTAGGAAAAACCTTTTTTAGGAAAAGATCGCCGAGCTGAAAATTTAAGGACTTCACCTTCTGATTAAAGCTTTTGGCCATTCTGCGTCGATATTCCTCTGCCCTGATCCCGGCCTGCTCTCTTCTCTCCTCTTAACAGGTCGAGGTTTTCTGTTAATTGGTGATCATTGGTCCCTTAGTCAAAGGCCTCTGATCTTAATGTGGGCATGCCGATCTCTACTAGAATAACTATATCGGTACCATAAGCTAGTGAGAACAACGTCTCGGGGGTTGGAATTCTCTTTGTGGTTCAGTAGGCCCAGTGTACTCTTGGGAGTTCCTCAACCCACTTCCCTTTGGCTTGTTCTAGTCTTTTTTTGATGGCGTCGAGAACTGTACGGTTAGTGACCTCTACCTGCCCATTAGTCCGGGGCTGTCATGACAAAGAGAAGTAATGGTTGATATGTAGGTCACTACAGAACTTTTTGAATACCTTTCCTGCGAATTGCGTACCGTTGTCAGAGATGATAACACGGGGTATGCCGAACCTGCAGATTATGTTTTTTCATGTGAAGTTTTTCACCTCTGCTTCAGTAATGTGAGTTAGGGGTTCTGCTTCTGCTCACTTGGAAAAGTAATCAATGACGATGAGCAAATATCTTTTGTTCTGTGGGGCCTTTGGCAGCGGCCCTACGATGTTCATCCCCCATTGGGCAAAGGGTCATGCATGGACTGGCAATGGGCATGAGCTCATGGTATGGCTGATGCTGATATAAGGCGAAGCGTTGACATTTATCGCACTTCTTCACGTACTCTTTGGCGTGTCTGAACATGTCTGGCCAATAGTAGCCCTGAGTCAGAGCCCGGTGGGCGATGGTCCTACCTCCGTTATGATTTCCATATATTCCTTCATGAATTTCGGCTAGGACGTACTCGGATTCTTCTAGGGATAAGAATTTTAGGAGAGGCTGGGTGTAGGACCTACGGTAGAGCTTCTCATTTAAGATGAGATACCGTGCTGCTTTGATCTGTACATTCTGAGCTTGGTTTTTGTCCACTGAAAGTTGCCCATCTTTTAAGTACAGGAGGATCGGCGACCTCTAGTCCTGACATTGCTCTGAGGAATGTGTGGAATGAACCTCCTCGATACTTGGCTTAGCTTGGTAAGAGATCCCTACCTCGGAATCCCCTCCCGGTTTGAGATGAGAGGCCATGTTTGCTAAGGCATCGACTCTGATATTCTGACCTCTTTCGATCTTGTGGATAGTGAACGTCGAGAAAGATTTCTTCAGCAAATCTACTAGTTCTGCATATCTGATCATTCTGTCATCTTTGGCGGTAAACTCCCCCAAGACCTGGCTCACCACTAGTTGGGAGCCAGAAAAGGCCTCAAGACTCCAAGCTTCGCAATCCAGTGCCAATCTCATACCGAGGATTAATGCTTCATACTCGGCTTCGTTATTCGAAGCTCTGAATCCCAGGGTAATCATTTTCTCTATCGTAACTCCATCAAGAAATCAGAGTAGGATGCCTAATCCAGAACCTTTGTCAGTAGATGATCCGTCGACATAGAGTTGCCATTCCGTCGCATCTAGGCCGACTCTGGACTTATCCTGCAGAGTTTGAGTGAATTCTGCGACGAAATTCGCAAGCACTTGGCCTTTAATAGAGGTTCGGGGTACATAGGATATGTCAAACTCTCCCAATTCCATAAACCAATTAACCAGCCGCCCTGAGACGTCAAGCTTGTGCAAAATCGCCTTCAGAGGGTAGGACGTAGGGATCACAATAGGGTGCACTTGAAAATAAAGCCTAAGCTTCCGGGCAAACATTACTAGGACGAAAGCCAACTTCTCAACCTCGGGATATCTTTTCTCGGTATCTAGGAGTGCCTTGCTGACATAAAACATGGGCTTCTGAGTCCCTCTTTCTTTTCGAACAAGTGCTGAACTCACGATGTTTTCTGACACCGCAAGATACAGAGAAAGCCTTTCCCTTTGTATCGGTTTAGATAAGAGCTCGGGGGATGCCATGTATTGCTTTAATTCCTCGAAGGCTTTGTCGCATTCAGAGGTCCATTCAAGGACTTTGTTCCCTCTTAGGGCTTTGAAGAATGGGAGGCAGCGATCAGTGGATCTAGAGATAAACCTATTCAGAGTTACACTGTCATTCAAGGCTTGGACGTCTTTCTTGGACCTCGGCGGTTCCAGCTCTGTCAGTGCTTTAATTTGTGAGGGGTCAGCCTCTATTCCCCTTTGTGAAACCAAAAAACCCAGGAATTTCCCTTTAATGATCCCGAAGGTACACTTCGAGGGGTTCAACTTCATCTTGTGCTGCTTCAGTATGTTGAACGTCTGTCGTAAGTGCTGGATATACTCGTCCTTCTTTAAGCTCTTGACCAACATGTCGTCGATGTAGACCTCCATTGTGTTGCCGATCAAGAAATTAAACATTTTGTTCACCAACCGCTGGTACGTAGCATCGACATTCTTCAGTCTAAATGGCATCACCCTGTAGCAATAAAGACCCCATTCAGATATGAAGGCTTTTTTTTCCTGGTTTGGGGGGTACATCTGAATCTGATTATATTCTGAATATGCATCTATAAAACTCATCAGCTCGTGGCCTGCGGTTGTATCTACCAGCTGGTTGACCTTGGGAGGGGAAAGCTATCTTTAGGACACACTTTGTTGAGGTCGGTATAGTCGACGCAGACCCGCCATTTGCCGTTCCTTTTTTGGCAAGGATTGTGTTAGTGAGTCATTTTGGATAGAACACCTCCTTTATCATCTTGGCGTCCAACAACCTTTGGACTTTGTCGTTAATGATTTTGTGTCGCTCATGAGCGAAAGTCCTCCGTTTCTGTCTGATCGGTGGATAGTTCGGATCAATCATCAACTTATGAGTGATGAGAGTGGGGTCTATTCCTTCCATGTCCTTAGTTTCTCAAGCAAAGACTGACATATTATCTTTTAAGAACTCAACGATCTCCTACTGCTCAGACAAGGATAGCTTTGTGCCGAGTTGTAAATAACGTCCCCCTCCTTCAGAACTCACTGATACCTTAACGGGCTCCTGCGTTGGTGTTGCCAAGCTATCTCTCCCTCTAGTGCTTAATGGCTCGTCAACCTCGGAGGGGCATTCCGTGGCCTCGCGAAGTTCAAAAGATGTAGGGCTTTTTTCCTTTTGAGGTATCTGTGATTGCTATTTGTGTATCTTTTCCTTTAATGCCACAGCGTGGCACTCCCGAGCTGTTGGTTGGCAACCTCTGACAGTGCAGACCCTATCATTCTGAATGTACTTCAAGCATTGGTGGAGGGTTGAGGTGACCGCCCCCATCTGATGAAGCCATGGTCTTCCTATGATGATGTTATAGGGAGGCTTAGAGTTCAGGACCATGTACTATGAGATTAGTGTCTTTTGGGAATCCCCCTCTCCCACAGTGGCCGAGAGATCTATTCTGCCCATTGGTGAGCTCAGGTTTTTATCGAATCCCGCCATTATAGTGGTGGTGGCCTTAAGATCATTGATATTGAGCGTCATGTGTTGGAAGGGCTCATAAAACAGCACGTTGGCAGAGATCCCTGTGTCTACCAACACTTTTCTAATTTTGACATTCGGGACTTTAAGAGAGATGACGAGGGTGTCACTGTGAGGGTAATGTACCCCAACGAGATCCAGTTCTATGAACTGGATATGAGGCGCAGGCCTTTGTTTTTTCTTAACTGTGGAGATCTGAAGGACACTTGGTTTGGCCCTTGCTTCTCGAACATAGCGCTTTCTTGCTTTGTTAGACATCCCAGCCAATGAGCTGTCGGCATAGAGGACGAAATTGACTTGATTATTTTGGTGTGGTTGCTCGTTCCGAGCCTCCCTTTGTTTGGGCCTCTGATCTTGTCTTTTTTGCTGCGACCTATCGTTTTGAGAATTTTGTCTTCCATCTTGTCAGATAAATTCATTCAAACGTCCCTGTCGAATCAACTGTTCAACTTCTTGTTTGAGGATCCTCCATTCATCAGTGGTATGCCCGTGATCCCTGTGGAAGTCGCAGTATTTGCAATGATCTCTGGTGTCCAAACTACTTTTCAAAGGCTCTGGCCACCTCAGATCTTCTTGAGCCCGGGCCTGCTGAAGAATGTGGGTGAGGGATGCGTTCAATGGTGTGAACACCCCAAACTTTCCGGGATTGAGATTGCTCTAAGTTCTGGGTGTCGTCCTCTTGTCTGGACTTCTTCCCCTTTTCTTGATGCGGTTGGAGTCCCGTCTCTAGGTGTTATCATCCTTCTAAGCCTACTCCTTGGCCTTTCGGAAAGACGTCTTTGTATTCTCCAAGTTTATGTACTTCCATGCTCGCTCCATGAGTGATGCCATGTCAGCAAGAGGATTCTTTGTCAAGGAGTCATGGAATCGCCCGGTGCCCTAGTCCCATATGGAGGGCTGCTACTAAGAAGCTCGGGCTGCAGTCCGTAACCTCCGTGAACTCGGAGTTGAATCAAGCGATGTACTCCCGAAGTGACTTCCCCTTTTGTTGCTTTATTGATAGGAGAAATTTGAGGCCCTTCCTGAGCCTTCTACTAGTCAAGAACCAGTCAAGGAACCGTCTGCTGAGCTCATAAAAATTAGTAACTGATTCCTGTGGGAGACTGTGGAACTACTTCAGAGCGGCATCCTTGAGGCTTGTCAAGAATGTACAGCACAAGAAGGCGTCGGTAGCCCCATGCAGAGCCATCGTGTGCTAATAATGGGAAAAATGGTCCCTAGGGTCTTCCGACCCATCGTACAAGGTGAACTTCGGAACAACAAATGTTTGGGGGCGCTCCTTCGTCATTCTGGCTGGAGTGAATGGAGTGGTGAATCTTCCAAGCAGCTTTGCAAGCTCGTCCTACTTTGGAGGTAGGTGGCCCCCCTTGGTAAGGGCAGCTTATTCGACGAAATCTGCTACCTCTTCTGCCCTCAGAGGTATTCTGGATGGGGCTGGCTGATGTCGCCTTGGCATTACGGTCTCGGGTCCCATGTGCAAAATGCGCTCTTGCCCGGTAATGGTATGATGCCGTTACCCTCGGAGTAAAGGAGCTAGCGTCTGTGGCGGCTAAAGATCTGGCGGCACCGGGTCAGACCCCAAATTCGCAGGGCTCAGAATCCTTATCCTGCTATAGTGATGGAAAGTAGGACGAGGATTCGGCATTCCTCCTCCAGGGACGTGCGACGGCTGGGGGTCACCTCCGGCATGAGCGGAGCCTTGGGGATGCGATGGACGTGCATTGGGATTCCCCTCATCATGAAGTCCGTAACCTCCGTCCGAGATAGTAGGGAACTGAATCCCTTCATCAGGCACGCCTGGTGAAGGATGTGCATGGAACCTTTGCAGGTTCTGAGTTAGGGAAGTCAAAGCCTGGGATATGGCGAGGAGTTGCTCCTGCATCAGATCAGATTGTCGTCGAATCTGATCAAGCTGTTGTTGTACATGATCAGGGACTTCCTCCTTTTCATTCTCGGCTGAGGGATGGTTTTGGGAACCTGGCCTTGGACGAAGATTAGGAGCCATAACGAAGAAGGTGCTTTTGAGACAACAAAATTAACGAGAACGATAGTTTGATTCCCACAGACGGCGCCAAGCTGATGCTGCACTTTTCTGACTTGCTGGGGCTCCGTTCCTCGTCGATGTGAGTTTTGAAAAAAGGGGAGTTAAAGGGCCGCCGGGATGGCTCCGGCGGTAGCCACTCCGATGATGAAGTTAGTAGAGAATAAGTAAAATTGAGAAAAGATAAGTCATTCTATTTGAAGCGTACCTTAAAGGTTGTACTTATAGGCTGATCGTCTCCCAAAGTGGGTAGGATTTGATGCCATGAAATCTGAGATTCATTGTTGTCCAGAGATGGCAGTTTCCGTATTGCGTCATGCTTCCCTGTTCCGAGATCGGTAATCCAAGATGGCGAAGATGACAAGGTCGGTACCCCCGAGGACAAACGCTCTTGAACCTGTTGATCCGACGTTAGATCTGTATAGTAGGTTACTTGACCTGCACAGAAAGAACTAGACACGTGTCAAGTTTAAATCAATCTGTTATTTTTAACTTATCAGTACCATTCCTATTTCTTAGTTTGATTCGTAGGAGGACGATAACTAACACCAACTACTCCAGTTTCATGCCCAAACCTCCGGCTTTTGATTGAAGGAATATAGTATTTGCTTGTTTGGAAGAAAATGGCTCGACGGTTAAGTACTGACATGATTACCATGAATTTTTCTTTTGAAAATCTGCAATTCTTTCTCCAATTTCTCATTTTAAGTGATGTGGCAAACTGGCACTGATGACTACTAGGTATTGGAATGACAAATTTGATTCAAACTGAGATTTGAATTTGGTCATGAGTTTTATATTAGATGCCCACTCCAAATTGAAGTTAAACTTGGGCATAAGATTTTTTATTTTTTTATTTTTTAATCTGAGTCAAAGGTCCAAGACACTCTGAAATGAAAAAAAAAAAAATATATATATATATATATATATATACACAGATATAAATATCGATTTAATATTTTTATAATGATGCTAAATATAACAATTTTTTATGTTATTTTTTTACTCTTAAACACAAGATTATAAAATTTAATTACATTTATTAAAGTAATTTCAATCATCTTTATATGTACGTGCAAGAAAATAGGATAAATTTTTTTTTACTATGTTTAGCATTTTTCATATTTTTAAGGGAGTTATGCTGTTTCTTCTAATCATTATTATGTTTGTTTTTTTTAATGGATTACCAAACCCATAATGGCTTGTCTGCCATTAGCATGCAATACAATTGGGCTATCATGTAATTTTATAAATAGCAATAAATTATTTCTAATTTTCAAGTAAGGCAAGAGTGGGAAACATTGTCATCCCATCTTTGTTTGTATTTAGAATCTTAGGTGAATGAAATGTGAAACTATATAACCATTTTTTTATTAAATATTTTATAAATAAAATGTTCAAAACATAAACACGTGTTTTAATCAGTATTCATTTATATTTAATTAAATAAGTGCATAAAATTCAATTCTTTTGATTACTGGAGCCACAGTACAAATTAATTTTGGGATAATTTTACTAATCTTTTTTTATGTTATTTGATAATTATAAAAAAAAAAATTATCATTTTTTTATATTACACTCTCTTTTTTGTTAAAATTGATTCTCCAATGCATGTGTCAAATGTCATGTCAATTCCAAAAATTGACAAGAATGTAAAAAAGTACTACTCCAATGACATGTCGTTTGGCTTGCCAAAAAATGGTAATATTATTTTTAATGTCATATTTGGTATTGGAAGTTAAATTTGCAAAATGGAGAAGTTCTAAGGTGAGGTTCACGTTAGAACTATTTCACTTTTTTATTCTAAGCTACACTTGACTCATTTTGGTTACTAATTTCTGACTGTATAGGAGTGGAGTCCACAATGTCATATATTGTGCTCAAAAATAACATGAGCAACTCCAATAGGGAGATCCATTTTTGGATCCAAAAAAACTCTTTTGAATGTTGCTACGGTATTTATGCATACACCAATTGCTTCTAGCATTATACACCACTCCAACAATGGTATCCAAAGGAGTATGCATTTAATATTTTTATCTCTTTCCATCAATGTATCTCTTTCTCTCTCTTCCAACTAGCTTTTGAATTCTCTTTCCATAGTATCCATATTTACATCCACTTTTTTGCTGGAACGTGAATAGGATGGGTCCTCTCTTGAAGTATGAATAGTGCATTAATCGGAGCCATATTGGTAGTTAGAAAGGATGACTCTCCTCCTAAAGTCACTCTTGGAGTTGCTCTTAGCATTGGAGCATAGTAGTCAAAATTTGGCATTTTTGTATTGTAACAAAGACAAAATATAAAATTGGCATAGATAAAATGACATAAACCATGGGAGAAGCCAAAATATAGAAGACGGATGTTAACATTTTACCCTTAGAAATAATTACATTGATCCTTTATTGTGATATATGACTTAGGGCATTTATATGAAAAAATATGAGATGTTAGTATAATATACAAGGTTATTTTAATTATATAAAAATATTTGATTGAAATTCTAACACTGTTAAAGACGAATTTTGTACCGAAATTAAAATCTTGCATTGTCAATATAATAGAGGAGGGATCAATATAATTAAAAAAAAAATACCCCTTATTATCGGATAACACGAGAGAAATTACTAAAATTATACTACTGATTGAATCATTTTTTCAACTGTATAATTAAAAATCTTGTGGGATCACTAATCATTTAACATGTAAAATTCCAGATTATTTTATTACTTTGAAGTGATCATGTTTCAATAACAAGAATTTGAGAAATAAGATGAAAACAATATGTATGTGGATTTGATCAAAAACTTTGTTTTTCCTCATAAGCAAAGTCATTTTATTACTTTGAAGTGGTCATGTTTCTTTTAACCCTGCAATCTTCCAACAAGCAATCTGGCTTCAAATAGTAGTAAGATTCCAGATTTTCTTTTCCTTCACTTTCTGGACCACCAAACATCACAAAGCTTTAATGATGCATTCTAAAGTTTAGAGACTGTGAGGAGGATTAGCATCCATGGTGGAAGCAGGACAAGTGGCACTAAAATGGGATAAATGAGAGTGCAAAGTGGCCCTGCCCCACCTCATTTATTTATTTTCTCCCAAAGAAAAGTGGTGGTTTAATCATAGAATTGCACTGAAGAGACAATTTCAATCTCTATCTCTTTGATAAAACATATTATATTTATACTTTTACAGCTATTCTTCTTTCTTGATAATTACTTCCATGTAACAATGCTTCCCTTTATATATATATATATATATATATATATATATATATATATATCATTGCTTGGTCAGCACAAGACTCACATCCAATCTTCATGCTACATAGATTAATCTAGTTTTTCCATAACACTTATAGGCCAGAAAGGGACTTCTAAAGTAAAGAATTTTCCCCATTGCTTATGTTCTTAATCTCTTTTTGCACTTAGCCATGGTCTAGAAAACACTGGCATTATGTTTCATTAATGAGAAATATTATACATAACGAATTTTCTCACTCTATTTTCTTACCCTAAAAGTTTATATACAATGTGATTCATGTTATATATATTAACGAAAATATGATTAGCTCCGAACTAATTAGAGAAGATTTTCTCTTACCTAAATATGTGTATGTCAAGATGTATGTAACGATTAGATGCATGTAACTTTCAATCATATTGAATCTTATTAAATTTAAGAATATTGAAATTATAAGAAAAATTGCATAATGTGATAATTTCATAAAGTAATTTTTCATACTTATAGCACAACTTGTCATAATAAAGAGCACATTGCTGCTAGCATACCTAGAGGTGTCAAATGAGCGAAATTGCACGAGTTGTGAAAGACTGTCCCATTAGTGTCAACATGCAGCCCTAATAGAGAGATGAGTTGTGTCAAGCCATGTCTATCACCAAAAAACTAAGCCCAATCCAGCCAGGCAGCATGGCCATTACAGGCCTATGGAGTGTCGTGCCTGGGACTCTTTTTCTAATTTTAGTCGTCATGGTGTCCTTGAATCAGGTCGTGCTCGTAGCAGCTTGCCTCGGGCTTGTTGAGCCACGAGGGCCAGCCCAAGCCGTCGTATCCGATCTAATTTACACCATTAAGGACGGCAAACTGCTACACTCCGAAAGTCATTGTCTTTAATGCGAGGGATTAGATATGAAAATAAAAAAGAGAAAATAAAAATTAAAATAAAAAATATATATTAAAACTCATCACGAGTTTGGAGTAGAGAGGTTGAAGGTACCCTTGTCCTACCCTAATTATATATTTAAATTACAAAGTTTTTTTTTAAATTTTTTCACATATAAAAATTTGAATATTTGTAAATGCACATATATATATATATATATTATTTGTATGAGTTAATTAGTTATAAATCTCTAAAAAAATACTTTATTAGTCTAAAATACACAATAATTCATTTTTAAGCTAAAAGATAACTAATTAAAAATATATATTAGAGGTCCTAAAGAGTGATGTGGCACTTTCTAATTTCTTATTATTGACTATAATACTCCTATATATGATTTATCCTTTTATCCAATCAACAATCAATTTTTTCAAACCTAAAATCTATCTCTCATTCCTTCCATTTTGCCGCAACACTTGTTCCTGCAATCTTAGGGATCCAAAACTTTCAATGACCTCCCTTCCTTCCACTTTGCAGCCATTCCCAACAGTAGTTGTATGACATCCATCTCACTATTGTGCTCAAGAAAGCCCTCGACACCTCCGCTTGTCCCTACCTCTCAAAAATCATCTGAGCATATTGCCATCTTTACAAATAATCTCATCGCCGACCACATCACCTTGTGTTTAAATCTCAAATGTCTTAGCAAATCGTTTTTTATTCTTGTATCTTGTAAGTTTGGTTTGGTTACTTTACATATTCAAGCTATATCTTAACCTCTCAATATCTATCACTATCAATCCATTTTCATCTATCAAACAATTTTCCAATTCTACTTTTGCTAAGGTCAAAATCTATTACGGCAACATGTGTCTCTACTTGATTTACAAGCATGATCTAGAAGTTTGAGCACTAGGACATGAAAAACTTCAAAATTATTTTGGAGACGCAAGTAACCTATAACTTCTCTTACAATTTCTTTAACTTTGAAAATTGAGAAAAATTTAACACTTTAGGCAAGATGGGGTCTAAATTCACATAATCAGAAATCAAGTGACCCACCTCTTGCAAAGGAGTTATGGGCAACCTTATAATTGGAAACATTGAAATCACCTTCTAGCTTATGGTTGCATCATCGTTGATGCAATCTTTGTAGTATTTTGGATAAAGTCATTGCCCATAAAACTGCTCCATTTAATTTGTAATTGCAAAAATCCACTTGATTCGTAATTGTTGCTTTACTTTTATTATTGCACACGGTCAGGGTGGGTTTTATGAAATATGAAAATTTTTACACTTTTATCAAAGTGTGAAATTTTATACTTTGCACACCTAATGAATTTTTAATTACCCATTTTTTAAATATAATTTTTTGTGAACAAATTTTCAAAGTCTTGAAAATCAGTCTTAAACATCTAACATGTGGCTAAAGGAGTAATAAAACTAATAACAATAGAAATTTTTTGATTTTTTTTATAAAAGTGTAAAATTTCACACTTTTGCCTAGACTAAGATTTATCCTTGCAAAAGTGTAAATTTTACACTTTTGCTGATTTAATGTTACATTTTCGTTGACAAAATTTTACACTTTTGAAATATTTGTTTCTTTCAAATTTTCATATTTAATATGAATCTTGTTTGATAGATCTCGATATTTAAAATCTAAATATATAATTTTTATTAAAAATAAATTTATAAATTTTAAGTTATTGAATGTTAAAATTTAATTTTTTTTGTACCTAATCTTAATTTCATTTATGTTCAAATACATTTTTAAGAAATTTTTTTGAAATTCTTTAATTTCGTCGCTTTAGAAAAATGATATTTTTGTCAAATTAATAGACCGTGGACTTGAACCCCATTTGTATGTATATATATATATATATATATGTGTGTGTGTAAATATAAATTTATATTTTAGAATAATAGTAATTGATTAGTTTTAATTTAAAAAAATTAATTTTTAAACTACGACGGAACAGAATGAAAAACATACTAAACGAGACGCGAGAGGAGGAATATAAGCTAATCTGTGTGCGACTCGAACCTGATTCTACTGTGTGGAAGATTGGCATCTTTGCCACCTCACCTACCTGATGTGGAAGCCTCTCGTGTTAAGCATGCCATTACAAAAATGGTTTAATTTACTGCGGCGGCGTTTACCGCGGGCGGAAACTCGCCGTCGCAAACAGAGGGTTTTGTCGAATTTGCTTTGGTCAACTGTCAGCACTAACCACTAACCAGTCCATTTGTCAACTACTGCCCACCCTCTTCGCCACCTTTACCAAATCTGATCCTTCCGAACCCACCCTCTTTTCTTTTTTTCCTTTTCTTTTTCTAGCCTACCAAACAAGCTTCTTTTTCCCTGCTGTGGAGCTGGATTTCAAAATTCTCAAATTCTTCCAATCCCAAGCAGCAAATGGAAAGACAAGAATCAGTTTAATATATAAATTAAGAAAAAAAGGACGAAAAGACAAAAAGCTTCTTCGTGACGCCCGATATGCTTTATTGAACTTTGGTGTTCTAGAGAGAGAGAGGATTGCAAATGCCTAAATTAAGGAATTAAATTTTGGAGAAGAAGAAGAAGAAGAAACAGAGAGATGGTGGTGAGGAAGTTTGGGAAGTACGAAATTGGGCGGACGATTGGTGAAGGAACCTTCGCGAAGGTGAAGTTCGCTCAAAATACAGAGACTGGTGAAAGTGTCGCTATGAAAGTGCTCGATCGCGGCACCATCATCAAGCACAAAATGGTCGACCAGGTTACTCTTTCTTTCTTTCTCTCCGTATTGTATTCCAAAATTTGTTGGGACGACTCAAGGTTCTGATACTCTTGTTTGGATAATCAGAAAATTAGACGGTTTGTATGTGTATATATAATTGAATTGTCGGGTCCATCTTTTATTTTCTTGATCAAAATTATCGAAAGAGACAATTGGACACGTCTAAAAGAGATCAACTCCAAGTATCCCCTATTTCGGCTAAAACTCTTCGATTCAACAAAACGTATTTTCTTCAAAGACGTGGAAAAATCAATGTGCATTTTTTGTGTGTATGTAAATACATATTTATTTAATTATGTTAATTTATTGTGCTGGACTTCAGCTTCAACCTTGGAGCCAAGGCATTTTTCTTCCGTCAACGTTATTAATTAGAAAATAGCAGTTCGTTTGGATAAGTAGGAGTGAAAGGAAAAGAGAGGAGAGTATTAATTACGAGAGAAAGGAAAGGAAAGGAAAGGAAAGGAAAGGAAAGGAAAGAAGAGGAGAGGAGAGGGCAATCCCTCTTTTATGTTCGGATAACTAATGAAATGAAACGAGATGAAAGACTAATATAATCCCTTAATGTTGTTTGGAAATAATAAAGGAGAGAAAGGAAAAAAAAGGATTTGGATGTGTATTTGGATGCCCTAGGATAGAGGTGTCATTTTTATTTTAGCTTTTACAATTTTAAAGGTAATATTGGTATTATTAAAAATTTATTAAATCATTTTTTATTAAAAATTTATTAAATCATTCTTTCATTTCCTTCCATTTCCTCCCACTTTTGGAGAGATAACAAAATTGCTTAAATAAGGGTTAAGCTCTCTCTCTCTTTCTTTCCTAATTTTTAAAACAAACATGATATAAGCTCCTCTTCCTTCTCCTTCCCTTCCCTTCCCTTTCTTTCCAATTCCTTCCATCCAAACATAATGTAAAGCTACAAATTTTTGGATGCCTATGGGTTTTTAGAATTGATGAATTGATAGTAATTATTGAAAATACTAGTCAAGAAGTTACGAATTTTTGAATGGACACAATCTTGAAACTCTTCATTAATTGTGTTGGATTGTCCTACATCGCCCGTCTCTGGCTCCTCTGGTCTATCTTTATAGCAGGCTGCCCCTCTCCTTAACACTTGGGTTTTAAAGAGCTAATTTAGAGTTGGGCTTTCAATTTCAACATGGTATCAGAGCCAAGTCAGAGAGATCCAACCTTGAGTTAGAGGAGTCGAGGCCGCTCACCTGTTTTCCCTCCGCAGGCAACGTAATCTAGGAGACGTGTTGGATTATCCCACATCGCCCGTCTCTAGTTACTCTGGTCTATCTATATAACAAGCTGCCCCTCTCCTTAACACCTGGGTTTTAAGGAGCTGAATGGGTTTCGCCTCCAATTTTCAGTACGGTATCAGAGCCAGGCCAGAGCCTAACTTTGGGCTAGAAGAGTTGGGGCGCGCTCACCTGGCCTCCCTCTACGGGCAATGTGCGCCAGGGGGCATGTTGGATTGTCCCACATCGCCCATCTCTAGCTCATCGGGTCTATCTATATAGCAGGCTGCACCTCTCCTTAACACCTGGGTTTTAAGGAGCTGAATGGGCTACGCCACTAATTTCAATAAATTGTGTTTTCAAAAACTGTTTTTTGTTGTCAAAAATAGAAAAAATAAAAAAATACACACGATCAAATTTTACCAGGAATTTTCCAAAATCGTTTTTGAAAAAATTTCTGTTTTTTTTTTTTTGCGTTTTAAAAAAATCGACTTCAATGAAAAATGAAAACAATCCCAAAACACATGTATTTTCAAAATTCTCATTGTGAAAATACAAAAATGAAAACAAAATTGTATTCAAATGAACCCTCTTGTAATTTCTTACCCGAGTTAAAGAAGTAGCTAGCTCATTTGGTGAATTCTTGGCAGGAGCTGTACCACATACTTGGTTAAAGTCTCCACTGAACCTTGAACACCATCTTGTCTTTCCAAAACTTTACCTTCATAACTAACCATAAGTTGCCATTGGTGCCTTTTTATGTGATTGAATGTAGCATTGTGATAATACTGATAACTAACAATATGGTTTCATCAGATTCCTTTTCAAGTGCTTGAATGTAGATTTCAACTTTAAAATTGCCCATAAAAGCCTCACTGATATAAAGATGCTGGGCTCCTTAATCAGCATTTGGTTGATACATAGACCTCAGACCTGTGTTCAACTCTCCCACCTAAGCTTGAACACCTTCAATTGACTCCCCTTCCCAGGCAATATTGGGTGATTGGTTGACTTTCAAGTGCATAGCATGTGGCATGATTCTGAAACAACAAAATTAGTGGCATTTGTTATGGATGCATAATAGTAGAATAATTCATTTCCTTTCCCATCCGTACCTTAATATTATTGCATCTTTTTGCTCTGCGTGTGTTGCATGTAAACATGAGTTTTCAATTTGCTGTTCTTAGTGATTAAACTCTCTAATGAGTAGCTTCTTTCTTTCTTTTTTTTTCCACCGTGCAGATTAAGAGGGAGATATCTATAATGAAGCTCGTTAGACATCCAAATGTTGTTCGCCTGCATGAGGCATGGGCTTAAAATCTTATTGCAGGAAATTTAATTTTTTAATGTCACCTTTATGCTTTAGGAAGGTGTGTAGGTTATTTCACTAGTGACTTGTGCTTCCTACTAAAATAAAATATTGTCCTTTTAGGTTCTAGCAAGTCGCACGAAGATTTATATAATCTTGGAATTCATTACAGGCGGCGAATTGTTTGATAAAATAGTAAGTTTCTAACTTGAGGTTTGGCAGGTCAAGATAGCTGACTGTATGCAGTCTAGGCACCGCTCTTTTCTTTCACATTCAATAAATGTTGATATTAAGCATGTTTATGTAGGTTCACCATGGGCGACTTAGTGAGGCCGAATCTAGAAGATACTTCCAGCAGCTAATTGATGGAGTGGATTATTGCCACACCAAGGGAGTTTATCATAGAGATTTGAAGGTGTTCCTTGTCTGGCATCTAAAAAACTATTGTGTAACTATAGTTTCATGAAATTCTTATCATTGGTGTCTTCTATTGGCAGCCTGAAAATCTTTTACTAGATGCACAAGGAAATCTAAAAATTTCAGATTTTGGGCTAAGTGCGTTGCCTGGAGAAGTAAGTTTTTTTTTTTTCATAACATTTATTATTTTATTGAGTTTAACACCATGAAAGTCAAGAGACGTCATATCAAATGTTGTTACTTGGTCGTGTTCATGCATAGGGAGTCAGCCTTCTCCGGACGACTTGCGGGACTCCTAATTATGTTGCACCAGAGGTAATTTTGAGGGTGGCTTTTTTGAAGTTAAATGTAACTTAATGTGAATAGCTAGTTTCTTTGTGTCTAGTCATTCATTTGCATTAAGCTATCCTAACAAGTATGGATACGGACACAGGACATGGATATGACACGATGCAGACATATCGACACAAGATATTTAAAAAGTGTGGAACACGGACACGTCAAAGACGCATTGAATAATATTTTTATATATATGATCATATAATCTAATTCTAACATCATTTCAATTAAATTATAGGTAAAAAAATTCACCAATCATCAAGTGAGAGCTATACAATCTCAATTTCTCCAGCATTGAAAAAAAAGGAGAGATCACTCATTCCCTAACAATCCAAAAAAAAAACTCCAGCATGTTCCAATATGTTGTAACGTGTCCCAGCATGTCTGCATGTGTTCAAAATGTTCAAAAAATAAAAAAGAAATCGGATACTCATTTTAACATGTTGAACACATGTCCAAGTGTATCCGTGTTCCAAACGTGTCCACCATCAATAATTTGGCCTTGGAGAGCTGTCTCTGACTCTCTGCTTCATAGAAGCTATCCTCTTTTATTTTTTATTTATTTTTGGTAAATAGTTATCCTCTTTCATTTATTAACTCAGTTTTGTTATAGGTACTCGGTCACAAGGGATATGATGGTGCTGTGGCAGATGTTTGGTCCTGTGGGGTTATCCTTTATGTTTTGATGGCAGGCTATCTCCCATTTGATGAAATTGATCTTACAACATTGTATAGCAAGGCATGAACTTCTGTCATATATATAGAGCTATCTGGATTTCTCTTTATACACATTTTTTTTTTTTTGATAAGTAAAGTAAGAAGAATGTGTATAAAAATTTCTCTTTATACACATTCTTATTATTTGGCACAGATAAAGAGCTATCTGGATTGCATTTACCTAGTTTACTTTTTTTATTTTTTCTGTGATGAGAGTGGAGAAGATCCATACAATTTGGCAAGCTATTACTGTTTCAGCAGCTTGTGTACCCACTACTTGGTTTTAGTCATTGAGCTATAACCAAATAATTATGTGGAATATAATACTTATCTAAGACAGGAAGTGAAAATGCTCTTGCCGAAATATTTTTGATGTTCCCTTGGCTGTTTCATAGTTCTTAGTGATTTTTTATTTTTGGGTACAAAATTTTGTTGTTGACCATGAAGTCATTAATACTTGCCTGTATGGGCTCAAGATTCTTGTTAACCTATTAATTTAAAGTATCCCGTTCATTTCATTGTTTTAGAGATAAATCAGGATTGTTACACTCTCTCTGCAGATTGAGAAAGCAGAATTCTCATGCCCGTCATGGTTTCCAGTAGGAGCAAAATCTTTAATTCAACGGATTCTAGACCCAAATCCTGCAACTGTAAGTAGTAGTTGTGTGACAATATATTCATTGGATTTGTTTTGTACTCCCTACTGGTTCTTTTCATTGATTACAAGATATAACAAAGACAGAAAGGAGAGATGTGGGTCTTATGAGTTGTTCTATACAATGACCAATAAACAAGTGAATGCAATACGATTTTGGAGAGAAACAGGTTTCATCTTCTAATATGGATAGAAGTTATCTGACGCAACAAATAGTATAATATGAGGATTGTCCATGTTGCTCACATGAAACATATATTCATACTCATACTTTATCTAATTGGAAAGATCTTAGATATGCAAGTATCACTGGTAAACCTGCTAACATTGACCTGCATTTAAGTTTATGCTGATGAAATTCAAGTTTTTTTTGTATTTTGGTAAGTAAAAGATTCATGAACAAGTGACCAAGGGGGACGAACCCACATACAAAATTCAAATTTGTTTTTGATTGCATATTTATCTTTGTTTCCTTGGATTTGTACTCACCATGCCTAGGCAAGGTGGCATATCCATCCTTCCTAAAATTTAATCTAAAAACAATTTACCAGAACAAAATGGCCTTTGCAATCTTGGCTTTTTTGTTTAAGTGGCACATCTAGCAGTGTGCTTAGCTTAGCATTTTGATGCAGTTGGCTTCAAACAAGCGAATCATTTGTTAATAATATTTCTAATAGCTTGTATATTCTCACGGACATTGTATGCATCAGTGGAACTTGCTAGAATGTTTTTCAAAGTTGGACAAAAGCTGCATCAATATCCTAAATGAAATTTTTACTTCACCTTGGCAAAAATTTTATCCATTAATTTCAGCTTTGACCATCACAAATTATGGACTGACATCCCTTTTAAGAACATTATTTTAATTTTTATATTACAATCTAGGTTGAAGGGGAAAACTTCTTCCCAACAGGTGTTGCATGTGCTGCAAGGCAGGAGAGTCCCCTAATCATCTTTTAGTCCTCTGTGAAGTTTCAAGGGGAGCTGTGGTCTCTTATTCTTTTGCTTTTTGGGACACATTGGGAATGCCAGCCTTGGTTCGCACACTTATGACTTGTTGGGAGGAAGTTGTCCTTTGAGTAGAGTTCATAGGGTGTGGTCATTGGTGCCACATTGTTTAATGTGGAGTATTTGTAAATATTTGCACTGACATTTTCCTTGCCCTGTGGATTCTAATATGATGTGAAAGTATGAACATGATCATTCACTCTCTCTGCAGCGTACTCGGATTGAGGAGATCAGGAATGATAAGTGGTTTAGAAATGGTTACGTTCCTGTCAGACTTCCTGAAAATGAAGATGTTAACCTGGATGATGTAAATGCTGTTTTTGATGATCCTGAGGTTGGTAAGACTTCCAATTGCGATTTTTCTTTCCTAGACAATATGCTGTTCAGTGAAATAATGCAAGCATTCTCTAATTTATACTTCTAGGGAAGATTGGTGGCAAGTAATTTGCTTCTAGTAATGAATATTCCTTCTTTACATGGCTCCTGCTCTCAATCCACCAATTGGCAGATTGACAGTTAATCCTTCTAATCCTGGGCCTGCCTATTCAGCTAAATTGTTAAAATAAAAAGATTATGGATGACCCTATGCTATCAGATTTTATATTTTGTTAAGAATTATTTAGAAAGTAGATGCTTCGAAAAGACTTCTGGCATAATCGTGGTTTTAAAAATAGGTTGCGACTGTTATGTAATGCTGATGTGTAATGGTTCGAGGGTCCTGATTCCATTACAGGCTGCAATTGTAGTAGGAAGCCGTTTCATATGCATAGCGGCCATTATGGCCCACTTCTATTATGTAATTGCTGTTACGTACTGTGGTAGCCTTTGATTGGTCACAACAGCCACCTGTTAGCTTGTGAACTTAAAAAATCCATTTTAAAGCCAGTTTTAATTTTCTGTTCTTTGTTAACTTAAATCTACCAAATTTAGCATTTAAGAGAAATTGTTGAGATCAAATTTTGAAGCAAAAATTGCATAGAACTGAGAATAGAACATTTCGGAGGTAGAAGACTTATTTTTGCTCAAATCATGTTATCACTTGATTGGGGTTGGATTCTTTATTTCTAAACTGAATTCTACTTAATTCAAGGTTGGGAATCAAGTGTTTTTGGTTAGATCTAAATATACAATTTAGGATCATCAAATAAATGTCAAATTATTTTATTCGAGTATAATTTTTCTATCTGATATTCTCTGTTGCATATGCTTATCAAAAAGTAAATAAATTATGGTCATAAAAACAATGTGAAATCTAGATGAAAAAGACAGTATTCCCCCAGACTGAGTGAACTACCAAACTGAAAGTCATTTATTATACAAAGTATTCTTTATAGACTTAATAAAATTCACTAAACATCATTAAAAAATATTGATTTATGTGATTCTAGGTTAGAACATGTGTATTCCTACTGTTTGAGGGAGTTGTTTGACCAAATAAAGAGTTCATGGCTCCATTACTCATTCTGTTTATGTAGCATGTTTAATGCCTATTACACATCACCGCAGCCTGCAACACCGCAGCCTGCAACCTTGATGGTGTCCACAACCCTGAATTAAACCTTGGGCACAATCCAAAAACTTCAGTAACCACTATTAAAGTACAACCCTCCAACTTATTATGTTTTATCTTCTTTTAAAACAAAATAAATATTTACTTGTTCATATACATGTGTAGACAAATATGAGATTAAAACACATGCAAATATATGCATTACAATTACATCCAAACTTATAAATGCTGAAATACCTACTTATTGCATACATAAATGAATTTAGAACTCTGATATTAGAAAACATTGCTTCATGCTGTTGTTGCTGCTCTCGGCCTCACTTGCACTTTGCACTTTAGTCTTTAGTTACTTGGTTTTGCTATGTTCATTAATCAAATTCTTGAAGGCTGCTTGTTTTGATACCCTCTTATATAAGATAAAAAGGTCACCCGCTTTACAATAAGCCTGCGAGAGGAGAAAGTAACCCTTTTTAAAACTGTAGTTTCTATTAATCACTAAAAGGTAATTTGCTCTTTTAGCTGATTATTTAGAGGGTGTCCTTTCATGTTAAAGAATTATGTCCAATCAGGTTATTTGTTAAAATTTGTTGGTGGTTTATTATGGGTTTGTTTTTCTTAATATTCCCAGCATATTGATGGTGTATTGTAGGAAGAACGTGTTAATGAGCAATGCAAGGATGAGAACGTGGGTCCTCTGACTCTTAATGCATTCGATCTAATTATTCTCTCTCAAGGCCTAAACCTTTCATCGCTGTTTGCCCGTGAGCAGGTATGAGTTACGAAGGACAGCTATACTACAGTCGTTTGCGTTTAATGCTTGAGAAATTTCATTCATCTCAAATTTAAATAATTTTTAGTTCATTGTTTTCCACATTTAAGTGTACAACATGCTGTCCTTCAACTGCCCGTCCTTTTTCAAATTTGCCTATTTTTAGTTCTGCCATTAGTAGCACAGCCATCTCCCCTCACTTCAGTCATGGTAAATATCCATGGATCCCAATTTTCAATGTAATTTCCATGGAGGTTCATGTACTAATTTGATAATATAATGTATTTTAGCATTGTAGTTTGTTAATATATTTGGAATTTCTTGCCTTCTTGACAGGATTCTCTGAAGCACCAAACACGGTTTGTTTCACAAAAACCAGCAAAGGTTGTTCTATCAAGTATGGAAGTTGTTGCACAATCAATGGGTTTCAAGACACACATCCGTAATTATAAGGTTGTCCAATTGGAGTTTGCTACAGTGGTTCTTTAAATTTCGTAAACCCAAGTCAGTTTTGCACTTGTCCCAAAAAAAACAAGAGGTTTCACGTTGCATTGCTTCTTATTCATTGTCTTTGCAAATTGATCAACTAATTCAATTGTATAAGAACTATTGAGGAGTTCATGCCGTGTCTTGTTTTTTAAGGATTCTTTTCTAATGAATTTCATGAAGAGTGATCTCATCAAATAGCATCCTCAACTCAAACTGAAATTTTGTGTTATTTTTTCAGATGAGGGTGGAAGGCCTTTCAGGGGATAAGATGTCACATTTCTCTGTTATTCTGGAAGTAAGCTCTCACCCCTGATTCTCCACTCACTGTTCAACTTCTTTTAAATGTTAATTATGAATCCTTTCTTTTAACAGATTTTTCAAGTTGCTCCTACATTTTACATGGTGGACATTCAAAGAGCAGCTGGAGATGTTGGCGAATACCTCAAGGTCAGTGCTCAATATGTTCTCACTACCAGATAAGTATATTTGCATCTGATATTGCATTATGTCGCTTATTCTGTCTGCTCGACATAATTACTAAGAGGACTTTCCTCCCCCATCTTTTTCTTTTTCCTTTTTCAAATATGACAATGCTACTATAAACTTGAGCTTATATGAGACTATGTTTTAACCATTTGATGATTTAAGGATCAAGTTTTCATTCATTCCAATTACTTTATGTCTAATTCTTAAATCATCCAATGGTTAAAACACCCCACCTCATATAAGCTCGAGTTTACAGTAGCATTGCCTCATTAAATAAGAAAGAATTTTGGTTTTTGCTTCCTTGGGTTCTGATAATTGAAACACTTATTATATGTTGCAGTTTTACAAGAATTTTGTTGACAATCTAGAGGATATTATCTGGAAGCCGCCAAATGAATTGTGCAAATCGAGGATGAGCAAGACTAAAAGCAAAAAGCGTTGATTTTGTTTTGGAGAATGCCATTGGCACTCCCTTTTGGCTGCAGGAGGCTCCGCGTTAAAAGTAAAATTTCTCAATTGTCCTCACATGCGAAAGTAAGTCATTGCATTCATTTTCAATCAAAGGCATTTAATGTAATTTTCCTTTTAAAAAAAAAAATAGAAAAAGTGAAGTGGACCCTCTTGGCAAAAAAGGTGTACAATAGGAGCTCCCTTTTGTTTATAATGGGGTGACCCATTTCTTTTTCGAACTGTAGTGCTCAGGTATTGCAACCTTTGAGGTTGCAGGTTCTAAAGTTGATACCCAACCCCTTGTCCCCTTGAAAAAATATTGCACAGCTCTGAATCAAAACTTTCAACAGTAAGATCGATGGTTACATGTACAAGAACAATACACTTTTGTTCATGTGGACACTGATCTCACCGTTGGGAGTACGGTGTTCCAGGAGTATCTAAAATTTACTCTGTCCCCTCCCTCCCTGCCTCCAAAGAGAGGAGAAAAATGCCTTCCTCCTTGTTTAACTAATGTTTGTAGATTATATGGAGTGTAACTCTTACCACTGTAATGCTATTTTGTATTTGTTAATGTATGAGTTGTTTTGCCTTTCCTGAAAATATATGCCTCGTTTCAGTAAATTTTTTTATATATATCTTTTGGGTTTGGTTTGTGTATAAGTTGACAAAAAAGGAAAAGAAAAGGACACAATTTTTCTCATATAACATTAAAATTAGTGTACTGAAAGAGAATACGCACAGCTTGAGATTGGATTTTGTACAGTTTCATTCATTTACAAAAAACAGTTTATATACATAAACAGAGTATGCTATGTATAGAAACTAAATAACATAAAAGTCAAGAATTGAAAAAACTGATCTTGCACAAATCCTGGCATATATCAAGGCTTCCGTTAGCTGTGAGTTGGCAAATTGATGGCATTTGATTCTTCCTTGATATCTTCCTTGATATGCACAAAGCTTTTCTCACTTTGGAATTTCGCAGAATTTTGAAAAGGATTAGTTATATGCAATTTTATCTCCTCACAAGTAGAGATTGTTTTCGTAAATTTAACGTATAAAATTAAATTTTCATGCTAACTGAGGAACAATGATTGTCTTGCTTCATGAACTTGTGTTCTTTTTTTTTCCTTTAATTTTTAATAACAAATTATCATTTCTGGCACTGTCTGGGGGTGGCAGCAGTCCTTTCTCTAGGCTTTATTGCATCCCGAATATTATGTCCAAATCCAACAGACCTTTGCTATCTACACACTGTGGAGCTTATTTTAATCTTGAGCAAATCATTTCAATCCCAGGGTCCTTTTTGATACTGTTTTATGTGAACTAATTAGAATTCAGAACAGTACCGACAGAACTGAAAGAACAAGACTAAAGTTATACCTGCCTCGGCCTAGTTGGCAGCAGTCACTACAAGTTTACAAGTATCAAACCGTCCTATGCTTGGGGGATGTTGATAAATAGTCATGAACGAGAAGCGAACGTGTTTTGCTTGCAAATCGACCTGACGACAAATTATAAACATGCTCAGGTTGATCAAAGCATGGTTCTCCCAATTCAAGCTTGGGTAGATTGATTGAGAGATCTGGCGCTGCTGGGTGTTTATAAAATTACAATGGACATTGCTAATTGGCCTTACTGAGAAATGAGAATCTGAGATTGTGCCGGGATTGGAGTGATGATGAGAAATCGTATTGAGGGGGTTCTGGCAGCGTCGTCAAACCAAGCGAGCTTCATTAGCTCAGCAAATCATTTGAAGCTATAGCCGTCTGGGAATAATTTTATCCACTTGGAATCTCTCGATCCCGTAGGAGTGAGAGTCTTGTGTACTGGGTTAACTTTTTTTTTTTCATCCATCCATATTTTTTTTATTTTTTTACGGTTGGGAAACGCTATGTACTTGCAGAAGCTACTGATGTCAGAAAACCTGGAACCTCAAATCCTCATAAATTCTATGCAGCATGGCCTTGTAAGCAAGGCAGCAGAGAGTGATGAATTTAGTGGATTTAAATGGAAGGCTGACTGGAGTTTTTTTTGGTAGATCATGTTGAGTTGGATGATCAACATTTTTCATAGTTCGTCTTCTTCGCTAATTAAGACTAATACGCAAAAGGCTTTCAGTTCGTAATGAAAAATAAATAAGAAGTTTAGGTATAACTGTGGAGGTGGTTTGGGCAAATCTGTGGGTCGGTGGGATAGCTGATTTTTTAATCTTTAATTTTTCAAACTCAAGTGATTGACAAAAAAAGCAAAAATTGTCCTTAAAAGACAGTGGTAGCGTCTCATAAGACATTAGGTTTAATTTTTTTTTTTTCACAATTAAAACATCTCTTACACTAACATAAAGTAAAGTTGATAAATTTAGTTAATAAAAATTTGAAAAACATGTTTTACGAAAACACTTTTGTTATAAAGGTGTTTTTGAAAAGACACTTTCGTAGTTTAAAAAAAAATGTTAAAGATGTTTTCTTAACAGATACTTTTATATCAAAATTGTCTTCTCATAAGATATATTTTAACAATAACATGAATTTGAAAATTTTGTTTAAGAGTGTTTTGATTTGAAAATAATGATATAAAAATAGAAACAACAAAAGTGTCTTCTCATAAGACATTTTTTTAACAATAACATGGGTTTGAAAATTTTGTTTAAAAGTATTTTGATTTGAGAATAATGATATAAAAATAAAAATAAAACAATATTTGACTCCAAACCATTTAAAAGAAACATCATTTTACATGCGTACATGTCACAATTTTAATAGATCACATATAGATACACATATAATACATGTGACTATTTAATTTTAACAAAAAATTAAATAAATTAAAAAATACATATATACATATATATGATCCATTAAGATTGTGTCTAATAACCAAGCATTATCCTAAAATATATATATATATATATATATAATTATTTGGTTAAGAACTAGGAATAGGCCATTATGACACGAATCAGACACAGTTTGCGTGTGTTTGGCCTCCCGTGAGAAGCTTTTGCCTTGGCAATCGCAAAATGGAAAACATCAATAATAATAACAAATGATGACACTTAACTGCCTATTCCAAACAGCAAACTCTTCCTGTGACAAAATTCCACCAATATCAGTAAAAGGAGTTCTTTTCTCTGTAAAAAGATGAAAAGATAAGAGAGTGGTTACCTCTTCTCATGTCTTCCATTCTGCATAATAAATCGATAATCTCCGTTCTTTTAATCAATAAATCCACCCAATATTCAGTTACATGTATCCGAACCCTGCTTCTATTAGTAGCTTTACAATAAAACAAAGATCATCCAGCCAAAAACACACACTAAAATCAAATATCCAAACGTTGGTCACCATTCCCAAACATGTCACTGCTACTACATTTTATAATTTAGTAGCCAAAAAATGCAGTGAAATGCAGATTAAAGCATATTTAGAACACAAAATAAATACAAATATCGTTTCCTATACTTCATCCAATGTTTCCCAAATAAAAACACACCTCCTAGCTTTTCCAATTCAATAATATCTTTTCATCTACATCCCTTTTAACAACCACAAAACCGAAACACCACTATAATTTAGTTAAGTAAATCTACTTAAACTGTTCAAAGAATTTAGTTAAGTAAATCTACTTAAACAGTTCAACACTATAGATGGAGACTCCACATTGGAGTTATATCTTGAATGCCACCCAAAAAATCATTTCTGGTCACTTTCAGACCCTGCTTATGTAAGGAATGCCTGTGAGTCTGACCATGCCCACTTACTCGCCCACTCAAGAAAGCCCAGCTCGCAGAAAATGGTATTTCACGTCTTATGACACCTTCAAGCTCCATCCCGTTGAAGTTTGTTGTCTGGGCAGGTACATATGCATGCACATACCACCAATGGAGGACGATGGAAAGAAGGAAAAAATAAAACCAATAAATGTTAGGTCTTGGTTCATAAATGCCTGGAATTCCAATGGCTGATGTGGGACTGTGGGAGCGAAGACTAAAAGCTATGATGGCGCATTTAGAAAGTAATCAATATAATGGCTTTATCAGGAAATATACCAGTCTCGCCAAGACACTTATACGTGGCTTAACTTGGGTGTATGAACTTGAAGAATTTTCAAATGCCTAAGCTCATCAGGAAGTTTACTCTTAACTTGAATATCAAAATGACCAGGTCTACAATACAAACACTTCAACTAATATTTAGGGGGAGAGAGAGAGAGAGAGAGAGAGAGAGAGAGAGAGAGAGAGAGAGAGGCTTAAAAGATCTTCATCAATCAAACCCATTCTGCTGGTAATTCCAATGAATAAAATATGATTCAAGCAGTCCATGCTGTAAATCTATAAAAAGCACACATTTGCAAAGGTAAAACTGAATCAAGTACAAAGTAATGCGTCAATTTTCCACACCAGAACAAGATCAATGGTAATATTAGCCCCAATTAAAATTGAACATAGAGAAAAGAAAATCCCGTTAAATCCTATGATTCTCCCATAATGTTTCAGCCAGGAGATCAGCTTCTTGGACATAATCCTTGAAGAGCTGTAAAGTTAGTTGATTATTATGAACTCAATTTTAAACAATTAAGCAATGAGAAAACTAACCTCCTGATCATAAATTGTGGTCCAAGCTCCAGTCCTTATGGTTTGAAAAAGAAGCTAATCCCTGAAACCTCAAATGCTCTCCTCCATACTCTTAAGTTGTTCTCCACATAGAGACATTTGTACAGCATTGTTAGGTCTGTCTCCTGGTTCTCTGGTTCTCTAACAAGCACTGCCTCGTTGAAGGCAACTCATCAAAAATGCATTAACAAAAAAACCAACATCTAAGTAACAGAAAAAAAATTGGAAAACCTAATCAAGCTTTAATCCCAATAAATAAAGTGCATAAGCAATTGCAAGTCTGAAGTGAGCATGAAGTAACAAGTTACATATACATAAAATTCGGTGTTATCAAATGCTTCAAATAATTTATATTCACAAATGAAAGTACAAGGTGATATCCGAAAAACTTCTTTGATGGTAAAATATTGACGGAGTTCAACTGTTATCTTAACAGAGATATTTAAAGGAAAAGAATTGCAGGAAGAAGAAAGTATCACAATAAAAAAAATTGATTGACAAACTCAAGTATATTTGCAAGCATTGATGTGTCATGCACTCGTACACCATTCCATAACTAAGAAAATTTTGAAACAGTATTGCTAACCAAGTCAAAACTGAAACTCGTAAAATAATATCAACTTCAGTAGAGAATGTAGGTACCAAACAAAAATAGAAGTACAAGATAGTATAGCTAAACATAATTTTACAATAATAGTAGATGGTAGGCCTACCAATGCAGGGTCTTCATCAGACACTGATTTTCTTAATACTTAGTATTAATGAGACTTTATTGAACTCTGCAGACTTAATGAGGTATGGTGGATAAAAAGTTTTGAAAACAGTGGACAAAACTTACAGGATTGATGGTTAACTACGTCCCAGAAAGTTGCAGTATCTGACTTAGTATAAAGACACCTAACTCAAAAATACAGATAAACTTTATGTCTTGGAGCATCCAACTTAGCTAAATGTCTTAACAGTGTCCTTAAGTGAACCCTTGCCAAGATGCAAAAGTACTACTAGTTTCAACTTGACTTTATGGTTGCATTTCATAAAATATTGAGCAGTCACCACCAGAACACCAATGCTATATATGTATTACTATTATCTAACCTCCTCCCTTTTATTTTTTATTATTATTATTAATTTGGTCACAATGACCTAACCTTGATTAAACATTAATGACCAGAAAAAAATCCAAATCTCAAAAAAAAAAAAAATTTCATATACAACAATTTCATGGAAACATCAAAGTCAAGGCTTAACAAATTAAGGACTAGCCTGCTCATCCATTAGGTACAGAAGATATCACAAAAGACTGCTAAAATCCCCACATGAACAGTGCCCATTAACAAATTTGTGCAGCCGCTTACTATCTCGAATGATGATTTCCCTTGCTGTAATTACTGAGATTAATTTAATAAATCTATGACAATCCCTACACATGCTAATACTCTTAGTTACCCGTACTGGTGCAGCATTTGGTGAGTTCAACAACCCAAATGCAACAGCTAACTTTTCGCTGTGATGAACAGTAGATACAGTTGTCTCATCATCCTTTTCATCTGTTACCTCTAAGTCTCCTTGCGACTCATATCCAAGAGACATTGCTTTTTTAAGCAAATCCCCCAGTAACTCATCCACCTCTCGACAAGGAGGATGCAACTGGTCATTAGGCTTAAATGAATAAACCTTGTCTTTAATGCTAATCCAGCTCCAATCCTTTAATTTTCCAACCTTTTCATTTCTCATCATTTTTCTCACTCTAGAAACTTCCTTCCATCTCCCTGCCGAGAGGTACATGTTCAACAACAGGACATAAGTCTCAGGGTCTTCTGGATTGAGTTTGAGTAATTGTTCAGCCGCATAAAATCCCAACTCTAAATTCCCATGACTTCTACAGCCTGCAATCAAGCTTGACCATACAAATTCATTGGGCTCAAGATCCATCTTCTTGACAAAATCAAAAGCATCATCTAACCGACCTAACCTCACAAACATATCAATCAAGCATGCAAAATGGTCCATCACAGGCTTGATTTTATACTCATTTTTCATCATCTCAAAATAAGCCAGTGCCTCATCGACCATTCCAGCATGGCTACAAGCCGAAAGAACACCCACAAAGGTAATCTTATTTGGTCTAACTCCTGCTAATCTCATATCCTCAAAGAGCTGCAATGCTTGTTGAGAGTGGCCATGTTGTGCAAAACCCGTAATCATGGAGGTCCAAGATATCAGTGTTCTTCTAGACATCTCAACAAAAGCTTTACTCGCTCTCTCAATGCTACCACATTTATTATACATGTTCACTAGGGCCGTTCCTACAATTACATCAGACAAAAATCCAGTTTTAATGGTCTGAGCATGAACTTGTTCCCCTTGTTCCAGAGCCACCAAACTACTACATACAGTTAATATACTTGAGAAGGTAAATAGATCAGGTTTCATGCTAGATCGAGTCAATCTCAAGAAAATGTTTAGTGCCTCGGTTCCACTACAGTGTGATGAAAGCCTATCCTCTGCAAGATCCATCATCTGGGCGTGCCCTGCAATCATAGCATTCCACGTAACCAAGCTGACTGTCTCTAGTCCATCAAACAACTTCTTTGCGTCAGCAATCCATCCACATTTCAGGTACAAATACATGATAGAATTGGTAACAGGTAGGTTTGATTCGTACCCTAGCTTAATGCTCAATGAGTGAACCTGCATCCCTACACCCAAGGCCTGCAATATACAACACAAACTCAATACACTAGTCAATGTGAACTCATTTGGCTCACCACCCTCAGAAAGCATTCCAGTGAAGAAACTCAAACCCATTGCAAAATCACCATTATCACCACAAGCAGATATAACTGCAGTCCAGGAAATCACATTCTTTTCCCTAATCCTCCAGAATGTTTTAACTGCAGAATTCAAGCTGCCACATTTGGAATACAAGCTACAAAGTGCATTGCCAACACTCGTGTCATAATCAATCTGGTGTTTTATAATGTACGCATGAATTTGCTTCCCCAATTTACTGGTGTACAATGAAGAACATGCATTTAAAACAATTCCTAGAGTGTAACTTGTAGGATAAGCACCAACTTCCAACATTTCTTGGAAAACCCGGAGTGCAAGCTCTGGCTGCGAATTGTGAACATAACCCGTCATCAAGGATGTCCAAGTAACAACATTTCTTCTCGGCAAATTATCGAAAACCTTGTGGGCGTCTCCCATGATCCCACATTTGGCATAAACATTGACAAGAAACGTCATGAGAAACAAATCTTCATGCGTTCCAGTCTTTATGATGTGGGCATGAATGGCCTGAGCTTCTGAAACTGAATTCTTGTCAATACATTCTTGCAAAAGCGGGACGTAAATAGAAGATTCGACCTTGGTGTCTTCTCTTAGAATTGAAAGTGCTTTTCCAAAGTCCAAACATATTGGGTCCAAAGCCTTGTCCAATTGGGTGGTATTATGATTTCTCTGAAAACGAAGAACAAATAAATCTAAGAGTAATTCAAGCTTTATTGACAAGAATTGTACAAAATCTACATAGCTCTTTCAAACATATTAAAACGAATCGATGCAAAGCATGACTGAGCTTACCTTTTCGATGGCAAGTGAATTCGTGGATTGTTTTCTGAAATCTGGTTCGAGCTTGAGAGTGCCGCCTACAACAACTGTAGGCAGAGACGCCATGAAGCCGATATGTGTGTCAAGATATCATCCGTTATGTGAAGTTTCTTTGCGCTGTTCGTCTCCACAGGTCATGATCATGTACACCATTATCTTATGCTATCTCTTTGGACAAAAATGTAGTAGAGAAGAGATATCATGCTCCTCTGTCACGATTTGCTGGGCCAGAAATGCGTGGCCAACAAATATTCGGATATGGTTAGATTTTATTTTATCCATGTGATTTAACATGTGATACTAATACTCTTTCTAGTTAAGTAATACTAATACTACTCCTTTGGAGTGGTGACTCTAATGGTATAGATTGAGGGACGAGGTCGAATTTAGTTTATGGATCAAATTTTTTTTGCTAAATATTCTATCGTAATTTTAAAAATATAAAATTTAATATTAATTAATAATATTTTGATAAATATCTATATTTAATAATATGAAAAAACTTGCAAAATAGACATTGAAAAAAAAAACTTCGAATAAAGTTCAATTTAATTTGTCTTCAATTCAGAATTCAAGTAATAGTTTATCAGATCAGGCTCTTTTCTAGTCTTTTTCAGTACATTTTTTCTCAGATAAATCTCAGTCAATCTCATGTGAGAGAAATGCACCGGAAGAGTATCCTAATTTGGTTATATGCGTGTGTATATATATAATCATGAGGTGAGAGGCTAGGGCTAGTTTTTTTTTTTATTCGTTTTCCTTTCTTGTTCATTTATTATTATAAATGTACATTTACTATTATTATTATTCTATTAATAATAAATAACTACGGCATTATTAATGAGAAATATACGAAGAGTATTGCTTACAAATGTCAATATAAACTGACCATTAATGTTCCATAATTACCTTTGTAATTGTGCTAATCAAACGGACAAAGAAGGAATAATCCTTTTTACCAATATAATTATTTTTAGGACCGAAGTCTTATTGCAGTAGTATAAATACTCGTTTTTTACGCAATTGACAATAAAATTATAACCATTTTTAGAGTACAACATAATACCAAACTAATTATATATATATATATATATACACACACACGCACACACGCACTAATGTATGTATATATATCTCCCAGCCCAATGTTTCATGATACATAATCTTGTGTGTGTGTGTGAAACTAGTAATTATTTCATCTTTCTTAAAAAGATTATTCACGCCGGGCATGCCTGGCAGCTTTATAATAGGCTCTGGTTTAAAATACAAATCTCACAAAATGTAGCCATTGCATCTGACCAAATGGAGACGAAAAGGTTGTTCAGTACCTTCCAAAGGTTTATACATTGGAGCATCAATAAAAAATTAACATTTACATATTTTCATTGAGGATGTAAATCCAAGTTTCTTCGGTGTGCTGCGGACAAATCCAGCAAACTTGCAATATAAACCTTTCAAGTCTTTGCCTCTGGCTCTATCGACATGAGTCTCTCATGGCTACATGAATCTGTAAGGCACACAGTTACACAAACAAATGATGAGAATGACCCAAGGTAAAGGGAATTTATACATGATATATATGATAGAAGCATCACTGCTAGAATTAATTTGTAACATATGAGATCTGAATGCATTTATCAATGAAAAATGAGCCAGGAAAAAATATCATGTTCCTAAACAAGATTATATACATTGATGTAGATAAAAATGTCAAGTTGCCTAAATTAGATTCGATCAATATGACAAGTCAATGTCGAGCAACAACTATTTCTTTGCATTTGATGGAACTTAGAACATGAGAAAAGAAGCCTATAACATTTTTTCAAAACTATTCAAATATGACTCCAAGGGCCAGTGCTTAGTATAATGTTAAAATGTTCTGGTTGTTGAAATGTGAAAATGTAAATTCGAGTCTGAGAACAGTTACTTTGTGCAAAAAAATTGTCAAAAAATAAGTTTTGCTCCAAATCTACCCTCCTAGCACCCTACATAAGCAAGACCAATACTAGATAATGGTCTTTTTATTCAAACGCGTCTCCTTTAAAATACTCGCATGTCCAACACTTTCTATAGTTGTTCCTTGCTTTTTTAGTACTACAAAAAGAAAATGCGACTGCGTTGATGAACAGAAAAGTAAACTTCCTAGAATTAAGATTCAGCTTTACCCATTTATCAATATAAGTTCATGTCCTACAAAAACTACTTGTATGTGTGAATAATTTAAGGAACTTAGAAGATAAAACAAGATTAAGCAAGACTAATAACATTTTATAAAGTTATTCAATCATGTCTTGTTTAGTACACTCACGTGTCCACTCGTAAAACACTTATTTAGTTCCTCCTTGCAATTTAAGTACTGTAGAAAGAAGACGATTATAACTTGCTAAAAAGTATAACCCATCTCTCAAGTCCCAAACATGGATATTCTAAAGATTTTTATAACTCATCCTCATGGCTTCAATCTTATGATTAGTTGAAATATCCGCAATGACATACCAGGAACAGCAAAGGGCCTCCTTTAGTCCTTGTACTTCATTGTTTCTTTCTCAAAACCTATTGTAGGAAATTGTTTTGCATACTCCTCAACGTCATGGCGGAGCTTTGCAATCTCCGTTTGAATGTGGGCATCTTCTTTCATAGTTGCCACAAAGTCCTTCAACTTTGTTCCTGGTTTTATAATAATCCAAGACGTGTGGTAAGCTCACAATAGTGACTAAGAAATTTATGATCACATATCATAACAAATAAAGATATTGATGTATATCTAAGAGATGAAAACAGATCAAGAACCTTTGGCATCAGCCTTGATCTTCAAGGCCAACTTCACAGCAGCATCAAAAAACTCAGCTACTTTAACGAAGTCCTCCTCGATAAATCCCCTGGATGTGAGTGCCGGCGTTCCTGAATCATCAAATAAGCAGTTATTAGAATAAAGTAAATAGGTTGCAAGTATAAGTTCAAGATGATCAAAGAAGAGGGGCTCTACCCATACGGATGCCACCAGGCACCATGGCAGACACATCCCCAGGAACAGTGTTTTTATTGGCTGCAATGTGAACTAATTCCAAAACCTTTTCAACTCTAGATCCATCAATACCCTGTACAAAGAAATTTCCAAAACAAAACATTTACTACCTTGCATGTGCATAAAACTATCTACAGCTCAGATGTAGATGTCTACTTAAGCTTCTGATGGAGGGCCACATAATTTTCTTAAATCAAAGAGTGTTGAAGGTGCCTCTTATTCCTCAACCTAACTACAGAACTTATGGCAACAGGGTTATGGTTTGGAAATATTCTAGCTCCATTTATTGCATGGACCAAACTTCCTTCTAGAAAACTCCCTTTACAAGAATTTGCATATCATCATGACAATATTTCATGGATAAAATTATCAGTAATATGCCCAATTGTCCATCACTTCGGTGGAAATTTCTTACAAACAACAAAGCAAAGTTTTTGTTGAAGCTTTTGACCAACATGTGGAAAGGGAAAAACATCAACCACTGATTATTTGAAATTAAAACCAAATCTGCTGTTATAACTACACAGTGGCATGAAAATGATATTTTGATTAAGAACCAAAATTCTGAACCAACAACAGCTGCCAAAGAAAGAATAAAAATTATCCTCTTACCTTGTTTCTTAAATTCACCAAGACTAAGTGGTTCTCAGTTCCACCAGACACAAGTTGATAGCCCTTCTCCATCAAACTCTACAAGTAAACCACCACAACTAACTCAGTTAAAACAATACAATATCGAAGAGAACACCAACTACAAGAAATATGGTATATGAGCCAGATTGCAACAGTCCAAATGTTCGAAAGGTGCCCATTAGTGATACAGTACCTGTGCAAATTTTGAGCAATTACTAAGAACTTGCTCTTGATAGGCCTTGTACTCTGGAGTTGTGGCCTACAATCACACAACAGTTAGAATTGAATCAATATTGGCTTGGATATGATGAGATCCAATAAAATGATTACTTACGAATCCTATAAAACATCAAAAAGTGTAGTAGAATATGACAATGCTGCAGTTAGTTTGACTGAATGAAATGAAAAAATCAAAGTTACCAGACCTGTTTCAGTGCAACTGCTAAGCCAGCAATAGTGTGATTGTGTGGACCGCCTTGTAGTCCAGGAAAGACAGCTTGATTGATTTTGTCTTCATAATCATACAACACCTGTAGGATGGAACTCAAAATTGAAAAACTTGTTCCAGATAAATCAGTTGGAATCTGAATTTCCAGAAGGGAAAAAGTGAGCCATGACTGGTAAAAAATGGCACACAAGATGGCAATAATAAGTGTATCAATGCATGCATCTAACGTAAAGGTCATTTATTTCCTTTTATTCACTTGTTTCTAAGTTACAACTCACTTCTTGCCCTTTCTTGTTGATCTCTTTTACTCCCTTCCTGAAGAAGATCATTGCCCCACGCGGCCCACGGAGTGATTTGTGTGTCGTGGTTGTCACAATATCTGCATATTCAAAAGGAGATGGGATAACACCAGCAGCAACCAACCCACTAATGTGTGCCATGTCTGCCAACATGATTGCTTTCTGCTTGTCACAAACCTTCAAATCCATTGGGAATAAAAGAATCTCATTACTTCCAAACATTTAGATTTAAAAAGGAAAAAAACAAAAAAAAATGTTGTTGACTATGAGATTGCAACACTACCTTGCGGATACGTGCATAATCGTAGAGAGGTGCATAAGCACTTGCACCAGCAACTATCAATTTTGGCCTAAAGAGTGTTGCACTTTTCTCCAACTGTAATGGTTAAAATGAACTAACAATAAATAATTGACAGCTCAAACAAGTGAACTAACTATAAATAATAGACAGCTCAAAGAAAATTTTTAAGAAGAGAAAAATTGGTAGAGCTAAACCGGCACACGCTATCCACCCTGGTGCAAAATGTGAAGATATATAATAGTTTCAGTTCTCAACCAGTCCAAATAGTTATTTGAACCAGATGATTTAGATTTGAGAAAAAAATTGATGAATGTGTCATGAATCACAATTGTAAGCGGCCACAAGGCAGATATATTTTGTAAATCGTGCTTGCTACAACTGAGTTATAATGATAAATAATTATATGTCCACATGCATAATGCATTTAAATCCCTACTTTGAGATGAAAGCTTTGGTTTCCAACTCTCAAAGAAACATGCATTCTCCATGCTGCCACAAATCTAAGATCATTCAAATAGTAACAAAGAAAGATGAAGAAAACACAATCACACAAATTACACAACAATTTAACACAATCACATAAATTACACAACTTACATGGTTTGGTTTGAAACCTACGTCCACAGACAGACAGCTGAGAAATTTGACTGTGAAGAAAAAGAAGGTTACAGGATTGTGGCCCCTTCAAAGTCTCAAAATCCTAACCCTCTCACAAAAAATGAACTCTCTCTGTCAACACCCCCAAATTGGTCCTTATATGGCGCATACAGTTACAACGGGAAACTGAGACCAGAAAATCGGATGGAACCACATAAATATAGTGTTGGGTAGCACAAAAAAAAAGGAGCCAGGGCACTATCCCGAATTTCTAAGGAAAACTTTCATAAGGCCCACAAAAATACAAGGTATTGAGACACCATCATGACACTGGTATGAAAATTCTCAAAAGAAAGTGGAAAGTGGGTCATAGCAACCTATTGACATGCAAAGAAAAACCTTCCTATACAGTACACAAACATCTAATATGAAAAAAATCATAGTCTGTGAATAACGGAACATAATCCTAATTGACACCTCTAGGAATATAAACATAAATATGGTATGAATACCGAAGTCACAGCACCACTTGTGACAATTAGTGTTTTGCTTGCACTACAAGAACCACAAAGACAGTATAAGACCCTTAAACAGTAAAAGACTGTGACTACTAGCCCATAAAGGTTGAACAAAGTATGATGAAAATGTATAAAGAAGAAAACTGGAACAGTGAGCACCTTTATCTTCTTGCTTTGAATATTCACACAATTTAAGTTCTACAATAATAAGAACAACTTAATCACTCCCTCCTACCTTCTTCAATTTCTCAATTGAAGATAACCTTAACGCGATTATAATTATGACTTATTAAAAAAAGAGAGAGAGAGAGAGAGAAAAAAAAAAAAAACTATGTGCAAATAAGTGTTGCAATTAACTATAACTAACAAACGTGAAATATAAGAGCTTAAGTTTAGCTAAATTGGAACAAGAACTTCCGCAAAGAGAATTACAAAGTACCTGATCATAGTCAATATAACCAGTGCTCTCATCCAATCTGTATGGCATTGTCTCAAAAAATATTGAGACCGCAGATATCTTCTTGGTGTCAGTCTGAAAAATGGCAAAAGAATGGTGAAGACTACTGTATCATAAAAAAGCTGTTACTGTCTTTTGTCAATAAGAAAATAGAAAATAAATCCTCAATAATTTTTTAATGTGCAATGGAAAGCAGTTCAAGTCACAGGAACAGTAGATACCAAGCAAACAGACTGAAATCTGAACATAAGTAATATGCACACAGCATGCTAAGTGTGTGTGGCGTTTTTTGTTGTTTTTTGGTGTGTGTGTCGGGGGGTCATGAGTCTTTCTTGGTGCATACCCATGCAGAAAGTTACACATATGAATCTATTTCAATAGGTTTCAATAAACATACATGCATGTGTGTGTGTGTGTGTGTGTGTGTAGAAATGTTAATTTACCATTGGCTTCTTAACTCTGAAGTTACTAATTGGGTTTTCCTTATCAGCTTTCCTGAAAAATGCATTTCTTGAATTTTCATGGAAGGTAGTATTGGGAGCTTGATATACATTGTTAACCCATTCTCTAATAACTTGAGCTTTTGGAGCAGTGGGTTATTTAACATGGTATCCGAGCCTTAGTTGTGAGAAGTCTTGGGTTCAAGTCTCTCCATTTTCATTATACCTCGTTTGCATTTGCATTCTCTTCTATTTCGCATTTGTTTATAACTTGCCTCTTCACGTGCGAGTCCGGGCCATACGTGAGGGGGAGTGTTGAGAGCGTGATACACATTGTCAATCATTCTCTCATAACTTAAACTTTTGGAGCAATTTAACAGGTAGAACCAACCATAAGATACATGTGCAACACTAAATCAATTTTTTCTCGAAATTCATTCACAATGATTCATTTTTTTCTGAAGAATCATGCTCTCTAAATAGCTTCATGACTACTTACCAGAATTTAAACTAGAAGCGAGATGGTTAACTAGTAGTATATGAGAAATTCCAAGGCACCTAGAAAAAATGTGTAAAATAAAATAAAATAATTGAACAGTGAGAGGAAAATAAGGGGATTTCCTCCCTGTAAAGAATTAGTTCATATGCATATAATGTATGGAACTTTAAAATGCTCCAAGAGTTTTCATTGCAAACAGCAACTAGTGGAAACCAATATGAGTTCTCAATTACCAATATAACTGGAACTTACGCACCAAAAATACTAAAAGAAGAGCACATGTCAACAACTATTCATACATCTAAAATTACATTGGTTTTTCCAAAGGGAAAGAAAGGCATTGCCAATGTCTGTCATTGCTGACATTTCTACTTCTCAAGCAATAAATGAATAAATAAAAGCATAAGCCATCAATAAGAAGTAAATGGAGTTTGCATATGCTAATATTCCTGAGAGCAGGACAGTACCACCAAATCAAGCTCACAAAAGTTAATGAAGGAAAGTGGTAAGTACCTGATAACCATGTGAAAGATGTCCACCATGAGGAAGATCAAGAGCCATGATTCTCTCATGAGGTTTCAGAAGGGCAGTGTAAGCTTGAAAGTTAGCAGGGGATCCAGATAGTGACTGCACATTGACTGCAAGAAATAAGGTATTTATTGTTTTTAACAAAGCTGGGGTTAAGAATTCAAGTCTCTTTACATAGTGCAAAAAGAACTAGATAAATAAAATAAGTGAAAAAAAAGAAAAACTGAACCAAAGCCAGCAGTAAACCCAAGTAATTTTACAAATTCAACTCTATGATACCGGGACTCTCTCATTTCCCTTAAGAGTAGTTAAAACCACCATTACAGGATAGGCATACAGAAAAGAAAGAATATATGATACAGAATTTATGTCTTTGTTTACTTAGATAACATAGCTTCAGGCACGGAGAAGAACTATCAAGTTTTTTAGTATCATCAACTGGCCAATCAGCAACAGGAAATGTGAAAATTGAAACCACCATTTTCATGGATTTTGGCTGAGCAGTGGCAGGAAATCTCTGATTTTCCAGTTTTGATTTCTTTCCATTTTTTCCCATTCTCTCTTATTCCTTCCACTGGCTACTTTGGTAATGAAATTTCAAAAATGTAAGTTGGAAACTGTTGGATATTGAAATTATTCCTAACAGATCTGATATTTACAGCTGAAAAATATGACTCCATGATGTTAAGTATTTCAACCTACTAAACAACTGTATGCCTTAATGTTAAAAGAGTTTCCTGACTGGACTCCCATGCTTCACCATTATACCTCCGTATTCTGGCCATGTGGAGGTACGTAATCAAACATGCATATGTCCTGCAATTATGTCCGACACAGCCCCATAGTTCAACCATCTATAGCATACTCCATATTGAATAATAGTAAACAATATTTTATATCTACATCTTAAAAACAGTGAAAAATCCATTTTTCAGCTTCAGAGGGCTAGTTGTGGAACAATTCTGTGGAAGTGCTCGCTCTCAGATAAAGGTAACAGAAAGCTAAAATTACCCTCTATTTACTTTACTTAATCAGAGACATATTGAAAAGTGTGATTTAATTGGGGCATTATTTGTACTTTGCTTCTATGGCTTTATCTGCAACATTAGAGGGCTAAGATCATGGTGTGACTATTACGATTTATTTATTGTATCAATACTGGGCTATGGTTCAGTTACATCTCCAAACAGATTAAATGCACTATTTTTCAAACATTTCAGAAGAAAAAAAAAAAACTCACCCCCGTAAACTGAGGGGAAGATGACCATAAATCAAAATATATAATTGAAGGTTTTTCATCCCATGGGCGTGAAATGTGTGCATAATATATTTACCTCCCCATTTCACAGGATCCAATCGAAAAGCTTCTAAAGCACGCTTTTGACACAAGGACTCTGCCATATCGATGTACCTTGATATATGTAAATCCGATGTTATTTATTAATCATGAAAAGAATATTAGAGGCAAAAGGTATATATCAATCAGTATAACTTAGAATGAATCAGTATAACAGCTACAATTATTTTAATTAAAAAGAAAAGAATGAAAATGGATTTTCTTACTCATTTCCTCCATAGTATCTAGCCCCAGGATACCCTTCACTGTATTTGTTGGTCATGACTGACCCAACCGCTTGCATCACTGACACCGATGTAAAATTTTCTGAAGGTATGAGTTCCAGTCCCTGCAAACAAAATATTGAATTGCCAACTATAAACTAAACTTCAAATAGAACCGAAAGCAACTAATACAAGATTATATTCATAATCCAATCAAACAAAACACATATATTCTAAATCTATAAAACTTCAGTCATAATTGTTTAAAATAAACAAGACGAGGGTATGACCATATATACCTTCCATTGCCTGGCTTTTTCGAGTTCAATGATGTCAGCAATTTCCGGATCGATCTCTTCAAGTGGAGCATTCAATTGCTTTGTCCACTGTTAATCAAATTCATCAGAGCATGAATAAAAATTCCACAAATAAAACAAGATCTAATGAGTCCATCAATAAACTACAGATCTCGCGATAACCAAAAAAAAAAAAAGGGATGAGAGGTCGATTACAGTAATACGAGATTCGCAAACTGCTTCGCTCGGCAAAGAAGACTGGATGAGATATCAAAATAACACAAAAAGATTAGGAAATGAATAGTGATTATGAACTCTATGAATCACAGAATTTGAAAGTTCAAAGAAAAGACACACATCCATAAATGTGTATATATATACAAACCATGTGATAGACGGAAGAGCCATTAACGAAAGGTCGAAGAGGCTTATTGGCGGAAGAGCAGAGTCTCCGAAGAGCCATTGCCATTGCTATGTTTTGGTTCTCTCGGTCTTTCACTCTTTCCCTCTTTGTAACGCACCCAGTTTTCTTTCGGATTTTGTTTGGTTCGGGCAGCGGGGGGTTGGTGGTGATGGGGTTGTCAAAACAAATTTAGAAAAGTATAAATTAAGTCAAATATTTTAATTATTGACCCACAATTGTACGAGGCAACGTGAAAGTTGCTGAGGGTACAACCGAACAAAACTGGGCTGAATTTTCGTATCTTTTGCGGAAATTTTAAATGAATTCCTAATGGATTCATTATATCGGGTGATTCTCTATTCTCTAACACTTGTGATTTGATAAAATTTTATTTATATATATTATATATATATATACATTTGATTATACATAAAATAAATATATATATAATATCTGTATCAACCAAATCACAAGTATTAAACACCCTCATCTAATGCTATCATTCTTCTTATTTTAATCTTTCAACTCTTAGCACACCTTCTGAGTTGAGAACTCAGGAATGGCAATGGGCATTCCAAGAATCATATTTCATGGTACATATTTTTAATTTTTTTTTTTTTGACACATATAACATAATTATTCACAATTTTACATAGGTGTGGGACTGTATGAATATGATGGGTGTAGACCCATACATATATCAATAGATGTACTATATGTATCATAAAAAATGTGTCACAAAACATTACCTTTATGCTTCTTCTGTCCTATCTAAAAATTAAATTTTTTTTTTTAGAAATTAAAATTAATCAATTAATATAATTAAAAATACAAATTTATATTTATACATATATAATATACACATATTTAGATTTATATATGTGATAATATTTAATGAAATACAAAAATATTAAAAAGTATTTATATAATTTAATTATATAATTTAGGTGGGACGAATGTACCTTCTCTCATTTTAGCCTTAAAATTGTGTCAAATTTGAATTTTTTTCTCATTTCTATCCACATTTCGTTTTGATTTTCTCTCCAAACTCATCACATTTGAGCTTGAGGAGGGCAAATTATCATTCCTAAGTCATAAGGATTGGAATTTGAGACTCATTTGTAAGTCTAATAGATGATAGGTCCCACTCTTATAAAATGAAGAATTATAATGTGAGATAATTAAGACAGAATGTTTATCATTTGTTGGATTATTTTATGTTATACAAATAAAAATAATTTTTCTCTTTAAAATAGACAACATATACCACGACATAAGTTGATTATTTTGGTTCATGCACTTGATATACCACAACATAAGTTGATTATTTTGGTTTCTTTGGCAAATCTTGCACTAAACTAAATATTAACTCTGCCGCATAATTGCAAAGGGTTGAATTAGTTTAGTAAGTATAAATCAACGAGGTCTAAAAGTTTTATTCAAATGATGTTAATGTATATAATTTATGTAATTAGTGTGAGCTTGATTCTCTTTCTCTATATTGTTATCAAAAAATATATAAATGAATTAGTATTAAGTGTCTGTTTAGTTGAACTCTTGACAAGAAAAAGCATCGAGCTATTCTATAAAAAAAAATATTAAAAAATAATTATGGAATACAAAAGAACAAAATTAACAAAAAAAATTGATAAAAAAGGGATGAAAAAATAAAAGATAATTGAGTAATATTACATTGGTTTTCATCAACTTATTTAAGGAACATATTAATGAAATAAGTTAATTTTAGCTTAAAAAATATAAATCCTACTGCATAAGTTAATTCTAACTTATTACATCGAAATAAAAATTTTAAATTAAATGCTTAATTTATACTTGGAACGCTATAGGATTACCTTGTTTTGCGGAAACAAATGGGAAGTAAATATATATATATATATATATATATGTTTTAAAAAAGTTAGTACAGTCAAGTCTTTTATAATTAATAAATTTGGGAGATGAAAAAATTTTTAATTATAAATTTTTTAATACTTTTATTAATAAAAAAAATATTTCATACATGTATATGAATTTAGAGACAAAAAGAGACATCATATTCAATTTTTTAACGGCATTTCGATATTTTATAATAAAAAAATACATATAATGTTAAACTTAAGTCATATAAAAATTCATAATATCTTTTTGAACTAAAAACTTTATGTTTCTACGTTTAAATATTAATTATAAGAGGATTAACGATAGTTTTAAGATTTGTATTTCTTTTCAAAAATACTTAACAATTTAACAAAATTAGACCACAATAGAGTTAAGAGGCCGTTTGGATGGGTGTTACAATGTGTTAAATCCTGGACTAGTGTTAGAAAGAACTTAATTTTTAGTTTATTGTTGTTTCAATCTTATTTACCATATTAGGTTGGTTTTGAAAATATTTTTTCAAAAAACGTTTTTTAAAGAAGAAATCGTATTTTAAAAAAACGATTTCAACTATTTTAAAGGATCAAATTTTCTATAGAAAGCGTATTTTGAAAAAACATTTTTAACATAAAAATCTTTTTTTGAATATATAATTTCTCAAAAGAACCCTATTTCAGTTAATAAGTTGAAAACAATCCTATTCTAATAAAAAAGTTTTAAAACAACCCTAAATTGTGAAAAATTCATGTTACAATGGCCCCTACGAGATTTCACGTAGGCTGCATCGTTTGAGTCAAAAAAATGCGGAGTTAAATCCTAGACTCGTTTAAAAAAAAAAATAATTTATAATTTATAATTATTTCAATCTTATTTATCATATTATGATGGTTTTGAAAATATTTTTTCAAAAAATATTTATTTAAGAAGAAATTGTCTTTTACAATAACAATTTTAACTATTTTAAAAAATCGAAACGATTTCAACTATTTTAAAGAATCAAATTTTGTTTAAAAAGAGATCTTTTAAAAAGACGTTTTAACATAAAAATCACTTTTTGAATAAATGATTTCAAAAAAAAAAAAGTAAAAAATAATTATATTTTAATAAAAAAATTAAAACACTCCTTAAATTGGTGAGAAATTCCAAAAACGCCCCCCAACAACCATCAGGAATTCCTGGATACGCTTGTCAGAGCAGCGCTCGCGGCCCAGCACGATTCACCAATAACAAATGCCCTGCTTTCTGGTTTTATTACCAAAATCTCTGTCCTGCTTTCTGTTCGCTCCTCTTCTAATATATTTCGGTTTGTGTGCCTGTCAGACTTCTGTCACTGTTCTACCATATAATATATTTAATAATATAATATATAACCATATTATTATTTTACTTGTATTGTAGTACATTTAATCTTATATTTTTTATTTTTTATTTATTTATTTATTAAATTTTATAATATTCTACCGAACAATTACTACTACTATCTAATAAATTATAAAAAACAAAGAGAACATTTATATGTTAAAATTATTTTAATCAAACATTTAATAAATTATTATGTCATTATAAATTATTTTTATTAAAAAATTCATAATCTATTTTACATAATTTATTCTTTATAATAAATTTTTTTATAAGCTAAAATTCTCCTAAACTAACTCTTAGTTCGAAAATAAGATTAATACTATTGTAAGTCAAACTTTTTTAATCCAAAGTGTTTAGGCATTAAATAGTTTAAGAATTAAGTTTTTATTTATCTTAATTTCTTTATCTCTAATTTTTAAAATATCATATCTCTAATGTTATGCCATACGTGACATGTCCCATCATTTTCAAAGAATCATCATAACATATAATAAAATATTATTAAAAAATTAAATTGTCAAGAAATAGTTTATACCTACTAGAAATTATCATATATATTTCATATAAATCTGAATTTATAGAGCAGAATTTGGAGACTATTGTGAACTTGTAATCTGTACGTATCGCTTATATTAAAAAATAATAATCAAATAAGTGATTGAATATTTACTTTTTATAAAATATTAATATTTTTGGGTTTGTATTCTTATATATTGCTTTTCCCAAGCCCCAAAAATGCCTTTTTCCAAGGTTTTAAAAATAATATATTTTCCCAAATATAGACATACATGATAGCTAAACTTAAAAATTTATTCAAAAATCAAATACAAAACTCAATAACCAACTTAAGGTTATTTCAGTTGGGCAGAGTCTCCTTTTTATTTTAAAAAAAAAAAAGTGGTGAGTTCAAGTCATACTTTCTTTATTTAAGAAATATAAATATTTTTTTATCTAATTATAAATTAAGTTGATTAATTTGTCCATTAATAAATAAAAAAAACTAATGAAACAAAATCATAATCATCCATAATATATATATATAGCCATAAATTTGTTAATAAGTTTAGTTATAAGCTTTATTGAACTTCCTTGTAACAAAGCAGTTCATAATCGATTAAAATACATTTAGAATATTTTTTTAAAAAAGACCATATTATTGTTCATAAAATAATTGATGGAGAAAGAAATCAAGATAAAGAATTCAAAAATCTGACACATTAAAAAATATCCAAGTAAAAAACAGCATAAAATAGTATATGGAGAGAGAAATCAAGAAGAAGAATTCAAAAAATCTAACACAATCATCATTTTAATACTCAAAAAATAATTTAATAAAAAATCATTAAAAAAAGAGCCTTTGAAATATTCTGCATAAGTGGGATAACAATATACCACATTTCTTCTAGGATTGTTATATCTTATACGGGTGAGATAGATAAATAATATACGAATTGATTTATTCAATCCAATTTACTACATTAAATACGAAATTTTTATAATTCTTACAATATTTGGTAGATTTAATAGGCTTATGTTTAGGGATGGCAATTTGCCATGTCCCGCCCCTAATGGAGTAGGTATGGGGTGTTTGTAAACGAGGTCGGGGCGAAATCAAGGCATGACTTTTAAAATCCTGTCAAGTTTGGGAGGGTTTGAGGTGGGCCTGCCTCGACCCCGCCCCGTTTATATATTAAGTTTTTTTTATAGAGTAATGTTATTCATACTATAAATTTTTACCAAATTTTCTTACCTGCTGACGTGGCTGTTCGGGTGCTAGTCAATTGAGCCTCTTAGTATATACGTGTGTTAGTTAATTAAGGCTTTTAGTATTAGTCAATTAAGCCTCTTGGACTCGCCTAACATGACTAGCACTAAGATGCTGAATTCACTAGCACCAAAAGGCTGAATTCACTAGCACCAAAAAGGGCTACGTCAACAAGTAAATTTTTTTGGTAAAATGTCAAGGTAAGGATAACATTACTGTTTTTTATATATTTTTATATATACTATATTTACCAATAAATAACACTATATAAAATTAGTTTTAAGGTTTTTCATATCACACTCATATATTTTTTTTTTGTATTAGTTATTTTGGCAAAAAAATAATAATTTACTTATCAAAATAAAAGTTTTAACTTATTTAAAAAATATATATATCAGGGTTCGGGGCGGAACGAGGTAAAGTCGGATAATATAAATGGGGTCGGGGTCGAAGTCGGAGTAAACCTTTAAATGGAACAGGACGGGATGGGATCGGGATCGGGGACGGAGACAAAAAATATAAATGGGGTCGGGATCGGAGAAGGGTCACCCCGCCACGTTGGCATTTCTACTTATGCCTTCTATATATGTGTGTGTGTGTCTATATATATATAGATATATATTTGGGTTGCTTATACGAATATCATTTCAATTTGAAATAAACTTATGATATATTATTGATTGAGTGATTTAATACTTAATCTAAATTTTCACTTTTAGACGCAAGATAATAGGATCAACATATATATTTATTACCGTAAATTTTACTATATTTTCTAAAAATAAAAAAAATAGAATAAAAAATTTTATACACGCATTTTCCTTATTGATTGCAGGAAAATTGAATGAGATTCCAGAAAGTGGTTATATTGTTACTGTCTCAGACATTATGAATACTAACTTTACTATTATATGAAGTCAATAAACAATATTTATGATCTCATAAATGTCATTAAATTTTCTTTCAATTTTTATTGCACACAATTTAAAAAAAAAACTTAAATATTGAGGAAAGAAGGAAACTTCAATCAACATGATACATTGTTATCTTTAACCTGATTAATATTCTTACAAATTAATTCTCTTTTATTTAGACATTTAAAATCTAAGTAAATTTGTTATTATCCTAATTATCCTCAAATAAACTAAAATTTTTATTACCCAGATGACAGTGAAAAGCCAAAAGGTAAGAAATATACTTATAATATTAGGAAAAATCTATGCTTACCAAAAATAGTTTATCAAATGACGTAACAAAATTGTGTTACGTATGTATCAAAAAAGGTAAGAAATATACTTATAATATTAGGAAAAATCTATGCTTACCAAAAATAGTTTATCAAATGACGTAACAAAATTGTGTTACTTATATATAATTTTACTATTAAAGGTATAACAAAACAAATGAGATATTGTAAAGAAGTTGATTATAAAATTTAAGTCTTCTTGACAGCTAGAACTTAAAATGCGAGTTTGGCTGTCACCAGATACGCGTAAAACAATACCATTAAGAAAAATGTTATGTATTTTCACTCAGAAGTAACACTTTGTAATGCTTTTGAATTTCATTTTCACGTGATGTGATTTTCAAAGGCACCACAAAATACCACACCATATTAAAATACAAATAGAGATAAAAATTAGGAAAAAAATACTATAAAGTTCTTCAAATAAATTTTTTAATCCAAAAAATACATTTTATATTTTTTCGATCTAAAAGATCTCAAAAATAAACTTTTAATACAAAAAGTCAAATTGTTAACTTACATATTAACACCGTTAAAAAATATTATTAATTAGACCAAGATAACTTTCAAGATATATTTTAAAAAAACCTAAATAATAGATACAATAAATTCTTCAATCTAAAAAAAAACATAACACTTTTTATTTATCAAAAATGCCTAAAAAATAAATTTTTACTTTATAAAATGTTATGATTTTTTGGAATTGAATTTTTTTTATATATTTTTTAGTATTTTTTTTAAATGTATCTCTAAAGTCATTTTAATATAATCAGTAATTTTTTTAACGGTGTTAAGATAAAAGTTAACAATTAAATTTTTTTTTTTTGTATTAAAAGTTTATTTTTTGGACTTTTTAGATAGAAAAAATGTACTATAAATTTTTTGAAATAAAAATTTTATTTTAGAAACTTTTTAATATTTTTTTCTAAAAATTAAAGATATGAAACATTAATCAATAATATGTGCTAGTTCTAAGGGATGCGATTTTATTAAGTAATAATTTCACTTATTTTATTTTATTTATTTAAAAATGGAATCTATTTTTTACTTCTTTATGACTTTGCTCAAATGAACCTTTCTTTTGAAAAGAGACATATATCATAAATTGGACTATTTTATATTAAAATTTTTTTTTTTAGATTTTTTAGATAGAAAAGATATATCATTAATTTTTTTGATTGATAAAATTAATTTTAGGCACTTTTTAATATTTTTTTCATACATTTATGTATAACAATTAAAATAAAATATTATTTGAAAATAAGTTAAATCCGAATTCTAACCTCATAATCCTCTGTTAATATAAATTCAGAAATACTGTTCGTCAGAATTGGTATCTTATCTAAGTGATTCAACGATATACTTCTCAATTAGTTGGCTTTATTGGATTCTCTTATTTTATTAATTTATTTAAAAATATATAAAAATAAATTATACTTTTTACATTTTAATTTTACTCAGAATTTTACTTTAATTTTTATCATTTTAATTTTGTCAATTTCATTTTTTAATTTTTAATCCTATTTTAATTTTATTAAATTTAAAGAAATTATTTTTTCTATATATATTAAATGATCAATTGTGAAGAAACGATAAAATTAAAATGAAAAAAATAGAGATTAATGTGAAATAATAAATAAAATTTAAGAATGAAAATTGTAATTTAAAAAAAATTATTATTATTTCTCCTAATTTTTAAAATAATTTTTAACGCATCAGTTTTCACTAAATCTGCAAACGTAACAGATTCGGAGTCTCTCTCTGTCTCTCCATGTGAAAGAGTGCAATTGACTGGCAATACCAATAACAAAATTTTGTTACCTAAGAAAATTCCAACCCCCTCTCTAACCCTTCTCTCTCTCGCTCGTCCGCCATGGGTAGTCTGGAAATAGAGACATCGGAGAGAATAGCCACGATAGGCACTAATGCATCAAAACACAAAGAAATAGAAGAAGTAATCGACGAAAACGAAGAAGAGTCTCCGGTCGAAGAAGTCCGCCTGACGGTGTCGAACCACGATGACCCTACCCTCCCTGTATGGACCTTTCGCATGTGGTTTTTGGGTCTCGTATCATGCGCTCTTTTATCTTTCATCAATACCTTCTTCTCTTACCGAACGGAACCCCTCATCATTACGATGATATCGGTCCAAGTGGCGACGCTTCCGGTCGGCCGCTTCATGGCCAGAGTGCTACCCACGGCGAAGTTCCGGTTGCCGGGATTCGGTTCGAGGCAGTTTTCCTTGAATCCGGGCCCCTTTAATATGAAGGAACATGTATTGATTTCGATTTTCGCCAATGCCGGTTCCGGATTTGGTAGTGGAGCTGCTTATGCCATCAGTATTGTCGATATAATTAAGGTTTTCTACCGCAGAAACATCTCCTTCTTGGCTAGCTGGATTCTTATTATCACAACTCAGGTCCTTCTCTCTCTCTCTCTCTCTCTCTCTCTCTCTCTCTCTATATATATATATATATATATTCATACATGGTGGTTTCTGGTAGCAGGTGCTGGGATATGGTTGGGCTGGGATTATGAGGAAGTACGTGGTGGATCCAGCCCAAATGTGGTGGCCGAGTAGTCTAGTTCAAGTCTCTCTATTCAGGTAATTATCTCCAGGAAACGCTTTCGTTTATCATACTTAACCTGGTAAACAACGTCGTTTTGAGCAGTTAGTTGCACGTTGAAAAGTAAGAAGAGAAGTGCTAGAAAGAGAGCAGCATCTTGGGCTAGTTTAATGCACGTGACCTCCAGGTCTGGAACAATCTTCGGCGCCATCTAAGTTAAAAATATTGGGCACAACGGTTTGCAATATCCTCGCCACTCACTAATCTGTGCCCACATTGCGCGACGCCCCTGGCTGTCATTGTCTTGAGCCAACTGTTTCTCAAATTTTAGTTGATTATGGGACGAAAGCTTTCAACTGTCAAAAAGTTTGTTAAAATGCATCCCTAATAAACCTGAAAATAATACTAATCTTTACCATTATAGATTTAAGCTTCCAAACACTTTTTTTTTTATTGTGGCAATAATATTACATTACATACTACAAAAGTCACTCTAATATGAGTCTTGAGGTAGATAAGTTCAACCCAAAACTCACAACTAGGAGAGACAAGTGGAACTTAAACGTCACCTCTCTCAATGAAAAGGTCATGCGTGGCCAATTAGACGAGCCGAATTGATTAGCTTTCAAACACTTCTTCAAGTTATTTTTTTAAGCTTTCAAATACTTTTTTTTATTACATGTTATTACTACATTACATGTATTACAAACTTCTAGGCTTTTAGCATATAAAAGACTAAGATAAAATCTAAGAACTCCAACTATCACTACTACAAAAGTCACTCTGACATGAGCTTTGATACAGATTACAGACAATCCCAACCCAAAGCACATGACTAAGAGGAACAAACTAATCTCATATCCTGAGTGAGACTTGAACTGTGACCTTTGGTAGGAGTCATGAGTCACCAACCGGGATAGCCCAATTGTTTAGCTTTTAAACACTTACTACAAGTTGTTTACATGACAATAAACACATAGTGGCACACATTCTACCACACTCGGTATATATTGCAAAAACAGCCATACATTATTTCAGTCTGTAGTTCATTCCCTACTTTATGAACATTTTCAAATAACTGAACTTTCCTTATTTCAACAAAGATGATCTACTCCTTTGTGGGTTTGTTTCAATTTGATGTTACCAATGAAGAAGAAGAAGAAGAAGAAGAAGAAAGAAATGACCTAGTGTTAATTTTTGATTTATGTTGTGCAGGGCCCTCCACGAGAAAGACTATAATCGCATGTCAAGAGGGAAATTCTTCTTGATTGCACTAGTCTGCAGCTTCTCTATGTACATCTTCCCCGGCTACCTCTTCCCCACCTTGTCAACCATTTCTTGGGTCTGCTGGGCATTCCCCAAGTCGGTCACAGCCCATCAGCTGGGGTCAGGCATGCGAGGACTAGGTATTGGGTCTCTGACCCTTGACTGGTCAGTCATAGCCTCATTCCTTCAAAGCCCTCTAATCACCCCATTCTTTGCCATTGCCAATATATTTGTGGGATATTTCATAATAATCTATGTGTTGACTCCACTAGCCTACTGGAAATTTAACCTCTACCATGCCCAAAATTTCCCCATCTTCTCTTCACATTTATTCAATGCCAAGGGGCAGATCTATAATGTATCAGCCATTGTCAATGACAAGTTCGAGATAGACATGCCAGCATATGAGCAGCAGGGGCATATATATCTGAGTGTATTCTTTGCTCTTACATACGGCATTGGCTTTGCTGCTGTTGTAGCAACGCTCTCGCACGTGGCCATGTTTAATGGAAGGTAATTACTGGGAAACTATTAAATTTAGTAGTATATGTCAGTGCAAAACATTACTTGTACAAGCTTGATGTGATTTATTCACAAGCTCGTCCTCTAGTAGACGTGTGCTATTTCTCGCCTTTCGCCAAATATCAGTTTCAACTTTCCATACTAGCTTGTAATCTGTAAAAACAATGAAATAGTACAAACTGCAATTGATTCCATCAAAATTCAATGTGAAGCATACTGGACTTATCTTAAATGCAATGGAAACACAACAGATTATTCAATTTTGATGGAACATTGAAAAGCCTTGTAAAGAAAATGGTTCCATAGAATACGAGTCAAGTTAAATCTTCCATTTTTCTGTTATCAATTATTTTGTTGTACCTCTTAAATTTTTATCAATAAATTAACTAACTATTTTTAAATTCACTTAGAGAATAAAATATCATAAATAAGATTATTTAGGCATATAATCTTGGAACTTGATACTTTGTTTTCTAGAGATAATAATGTACTTTTCTAGCATTCCATCTCTCTGTATTAAGCATAGTAAGGCGGGTGACTTGACTGCTCTGCACAGGGACAGATATAACCAATTCCGAGAATCTTCCATTTTTCTGTTATCAATTATTTTGTTGTACCTCTTAAATTTTTATCAATAAATTAACTAACTATTTTTAAATTCACTTAGAGAATAAAATATCATAAATAAGATTATTTAGGCATATAATCTTGGAACTTGATACTTTGTTTTCTAGAGATAATAATGTACTTTTCTAGCATTCCATCTCTCTGTATTAAGCATAGTAAGGCGGGTGACTTGACTGCTCTGCACAGGGACATATATAACCAATTCCGAGAATCATACAAGGGAAAGGCAGATATTCATACAAAGCTGATGAGGAAATATGAGGACATACCCAACTGGTGGTTTCACCTGTTGCTTGGGGCGTCATTGGTTCTTGCTCTTGTACTTTGCATCTTCATGAAAGATCAGGTTCAAATGCCATGGTGGGGACTCCTCTTTGCTGCTGGCCTTGCATTGATCTTTACCCTCCCTATCAGCATCATAACTGCCACGACGAATCAGGTAACACCATTGAGCTGATTCCTCTTTTTCCTTGCAAGTTTATTTCTGCAGGATAATTGTAAGTCCATCTTGTAGTATTAATGGAAGTAATCAAATCTTAGAAAAACAGGGTAGCATATATATATATGCTTCTATAATGAGGCATGTCAAGAAAACATTCTCATTTTTCACTTCCCTTTCTGATGCCAGACACCAGGACTTAATGTCATCACCGAGTACATCATGGGTGTCATTTTACCAGGAAGACCAATAGCCAATGTCTGCTTCAAAACCTATGGCTATATAAGCATGAGTCAGGCAGTCTCCTTCCTCAATGATTTCAAGTTGGGCCATTACATGAAGATTCCACCAAGATCAATGTTCATAGTTCAGGTATTAGTTCTTTTTACAAGACTTACTATTCCAAACCAGAAAAAAATGAAGAGTTGAAATTACACATTCATTCCAAGGAAAATAATGGAACACCGTAATAAACCCTGCTCCATTAATACTTTCAAATCATTAATTGCTCTAAAAGCTTAAACTGTTAAAAAATGGGTCCAATAATGTATATTGAACTAACACCCACCCTCACGTGCAAACCCCCATCTTGCACATGAAGAGTATGCGGAAAGATGGCACACTGATGTAACAGAGTGAGAGATCGATAGCGAGAATGACCCCTGACATAACATGATGAGTGAGTGCCTTGCATCGAATGAGCGAGGGAGATACTTGAACCCCAGAGCTCTCATAATTAGAATTTAGATCTCCAGTTGTTCCAAAAACTTAAACTGTTAGAGAATGGGTCTAACAATGTATATCAAGCTAACAAGAACACTCACTAAATATCTTCTCACATTCCAAACGTTTTAACATATATACCAGTGTCAATCGGCAACATGGTATAGGCCCCAATATTCATTGTTACACGAATTCCATTAAAGATCCACAAACTCATTGAATTCATTTTTCATATTTCCTGCTGAAATATAATCTCATTGCTGTTTCACATTAGTTTATAGGAACTATCATTGCTGGTACAGTTAACATTTCTGTGGCATGGTGGCTGCTGACAACCATCGAGAACATCTGCCAAGATGAACTACTCCCTCCCAACAGTCCTTGGACATGCCCCGGTGACCGTGTCTTCTTCGACGCATCAGTCATCTGGGGCTTGGTGGGACCAAAACGGATATTTGGTCGTCTTGGAAACTATAGTTCTCTCAACTGGTTCTTCCTTGGTGGTGCACTGGGACCAGTTTTTGTATGGCTACTACACAAAGCATTCCCCAGTCAGACATGGATCAAACTGATTAACCTTCCAGTACTTCTCGGAGCAACAGCTGCAATGCCACCGGCTACAACTTTGAACTTCAATAGCTGGATCTTTGTTGGGACAATCTTCAATTTCTTTGTTTTCCGGTACCGGAAGAATTGGTGGCAGAGGTACAATTATGTTCTCTCAGCAGCAATGGATGCTGGGTTGGCTTTCATGGGGGTGCTTCTGTACTTTGCACTGAGCATGGAGGACATCAGTATATCCTGGTGGGGTGCTGATGGTGAGCATTGTAGCCTGGCTACATGTCCAACTGCCAAAGGTATAGCAGTTGGCGGATGTCCAGTGTGTTGAAGTTCAAGAGACACTGGTAAATATATATATAGAATTTATTATTTTCTTCTGAGGTTTCACTTGTTACACTGCAAGTGTGCATGTTTGATTTGTAGGGAAACATCTTTCTGTCCCACTTTATTTTCCTGGTTCTCCATAGACTATAGTTGTGTAGCATAGACAAAACAAACATTGTTACAATTATTTTCCCAAGGTTTTGAATTTACATCTATTTATGAAAGTGACAAACCAAGGAAACAAGGGGCAAGAAAACAAGTTTTCTATCTAAATCAACTATCTAATATTTAAAAATCTTGAGACACAAAATAATAATAATAATAAGAAGAGAATTAATTAAGAAAAAAATTCTCACAGATAAACAATTTTCAACATAAAAATAAGGCATGCATCATATTTCCAAAGGCTGTAAACTTTTACTTTATTCTTGTCGTCCTTGGAAGCTTTAGCTTGAGTTGACCCCAGCATGAAAGTAAGCCATCTTCATCTGGATTGTCATCTCTGAATTCTAGCTTGCAAAGGATGACGAATTATTCTTCACAAAAGTACATGTGCTCTCCCTAGTTAAAACTTGGAAATTTTTACATCACTCAGTGCATTTTTGTTATTAATTTTTGTGACCCGTGTATTTTTATGTCTACTTTACAGGCTCGTGCAATTTTTAAAAATGTTTTTTGAAGATACGTCTTTAAATCAAAAAATTTGTCCAAATGAGTCTTTTTAAATAACTCTTTTTGACTTAAAATGTGAAATCTTAATTAGTAATAAATTGTTTAACATAGAACTTATTAAATAAAAAGGTCACACTTTTGTTCAAAAATGTCTTTTAAAAAAATATATTTGTTTTAAAAAGTGGTTCAAAAGCGACTTTTAAAAAATGCATGATCCAGGAATTAACTAAAAAAAATTGCATGAATAGAAAAAAAAGAAAAGAAAATAAACTACTTAGAGTTGGCTCAAAAGTTCTTAAAACTTGTGTGTAAGGGAGGAATAATAAAATCAGAAAGAAGTGATTGGGTTTGGGCGAATGATTAGACTATTAGAGGTCGATATGCCCCGTTGGCTTGATTGACATGCCAAGGGAAACTTGAATTCTACTCCAATTTAATTAGATTAGAATACATCACTACCTTCTTCCATTAGTGAAAGTTAAAAATCTGAATCCAATGATAAATCACCCCCCCAAAAATTAAAATTTATTTATCATTTAAGAGTAGAGAATTTAAGGCTAGTTTTGTTTTTTTTTTTAAATACGAGGCAGGATCATATTGTACATGATCTAAGAATTCCAATTCTCAACTCTTTAATTTTTTATCAAAATACCCTTTGTATTTGAGGGATGGGAAGCAGACCACCAGTTCTAAGTTTTGAAATTTTTCTCCCTTTTCTCCTCTTATTTTTATCTCTTTTATACTTTTTATTTTATTTTATTATGAATGAAAGGATTAAAATGAATTTGAAATTATTGAAATTTAACATAAATTTGAAACAACACTGATAAAATAAAATAAAAATTGAAATAACAGAAATAAGGAGCCAGTCTAGCATGACTCGGCTTATTGATTATATTTACACACTAAACTCATATTTCCAATTTTCACCCCTAAAACTCTTTACATCTTCATAGAGAAAAACATTTAATGAAGAAATCATAACTCGTAGGGTGCATGCAAAAAAGAAATGTAAAATGAAGAAAGAATTTGAAAGCTATGTTATTTCTAAAGCAATCATTTTAAATATAATTTATCCATGAAATGATGGCACCATACATTTTTCATATTCACCGAAAAATATAATAATTTTAATAACATACAAAAAAAGTGAAATCGCACTCTATTTAGATTATGTCAAGGGAACTTTTGTTTACAATAGCTAAAAAAAATAGTCATTTTTAAATTTGACTCTTGGCAAATATGTGAATATCTTTAGTAATGAAAGATAGTCTAAAGCCATCTTTGATGTGTATTTAATGACATGGGTCAGGTTCTTAATTCATGCTTTTAACAATTTACAGGCAATGCCACTGTACATGAGCCAGGCCTCACCTTGAGTAACAGCTCTATAAAAACTCTTGCCACTCATACAGGGTCAAGTTCTTCAATATCAATACAACTTCACTTTTTTTCATATGGAACTATAAAATGACAGTATGAAAATCTATTAACTTTTTATAACTAAAACTACCAAATCAAAATGAGAAGTAATGAAAAAGTCTCGGTGATGATGCCAATTAATCATTATGTTATGTTGTAACTTGAAATACAAGAGAAATATCACCTCAACGGCAACTGATAGCATAAAACAATATTGGATAAATATTTTCAAGTTCAGGTAGCATGGAGACACCCGAGTACATATAAGTTCATGAAAGTTACAAAATGAACTCAAAAAACACACAAGTACAAACATGACTTCATGACCTATCTAACAAAATTGCCTTGAATTTTGCTTGTTATGACAAGGAAATAAGATTGATCCAAGTAAACGAGGAAATTTAAGACTCCTACAAAACCGTTCACAATGTAAAATCAGATCAATGAAATCCAACAGCATAAGTTACCAGGGACTTATCATTCCAGAGCAAATGATGCATGCAATCCAAGCTACATTTTGACTACCACCTGTTCTGCAGAACTTTTTTTCACAACTCCTCTAGCACACAACTCTTTCAATAACTCCAAAGCCTCCTTTGCTAAGCCTTCATAAGCTATGCCTTCAATAAGAATAGTGTATGTAGCTTCAGTAGGTTTACAACCCTTGGATACCATGTAAGCCAAAAAGTCAATGGCACGATCAGTCTGGCGAGCCTTACAAAGCCCCAATATGACAGAATTATAGGTGATTGCATTGGGCCTGACACCCAATCCCTTCAAATCATGAAAGAACTTAATAGCTTCATCAACCTTTCCTTCTCTACCTAGCCCTCCCAGAAGCGAAGAGTAGGTAATTATATCAGGTTGAAGACCCTTTCCCCGCATCTCGTCCAACAGCTTTATAGCACGATCTGTTTTTCCCACCTTTGAAAGCCCATCAATCACTGTATTGTAAGTGATCAAAACAGGAGAGCAACCTTTACTATTTAGCTGATTAAGAATCTCAACTGCAATATCAACCTTCCCATCTCTGCATAAAGCAGTGAGCAAAGTATTATAGGTCACAATATCAGGATAACAACCCCTAGACACCATTATTTCCAAATACTCAATTGCCCTTTCCATCTTCCTCTCTTTGCAAAACCCATGAAGCAATGGATTGTAACTCAAGGAATTGGGAGTGCATCCGTGCTTGGGCATCTTCTCCAGAATATCAATTGCTCGGCCCAATAATCCCTTTCGGCATAAGAAATTAATCAAGATGTTAAAGGTAACAACACTAGGAGAACAGCCTTTCCCTACCATCTCAGTTAAGAGTTTCTCAGCAGCCATCCACCGCCCAGTACTACACATGCTACGCAAAATAATATTATGGGTAATTACATTAGGTTGGCAACCATATGATGGCATGTTATTCAAGAATTTGATGGCTTCATCCAATCTCCCTTCTTTGCAAATCCCATTGATAAGAACATTATAAGTGACCACATCAGGTTTACAACCTTTACTCTTCATCTCATCCAACAGCTTCATCGCCTGCCCAACCCCACTTTCCTTACAAGTTGCTTCAATCAAAATAGTATATGTGATCACATCAGGATAACACTCCTTTTGCAATTGCTGACCAAGAACCTCCATTGCCTTCTTTAGTTTCCCACTATCGCACAAGGTACGCAAGATTGTGTTATACGTAACAACATCTGGAGCAACAACACTCATTCGGTCCAAGACCTTCAGTGCATTGTCAATCTCCCCTGCCTTGCAGTACCCACTAATCAACACATTATAAGTTATAACATCAGGAACAGCCCCCGACTCCTCGAGAATCTCCATAACCCTAGTAGCTTTCTTAGTCTTCTTAATTCGACAAAACCCACGAATCAAACTAGTACATGGAATAATATCAGGAATATCACCACGATAAACCATGTTCTCAAGAAACTTAAACGCTTCCTCTAATTCTCCATTTCTAACCAATTGACGGAGATAGTTATTACTCTCAAATTCTTCAAAATTATGCGAAGAATGCACCGGAATCGAAGAGGGGCTCCCACCACTCAATTTCCCTAGTGAGGCTTTTTCAAGATTCGACAACACACCATTAAAACTAAACGTTTCAACCCTTGAAACGGCGAATACACGACTTCGCCTGTGCTTTCGAAATCCCTCTTGTTTTCTCAACTCACCCCTATCAATAGATAGAACAAGAAAGCGAGCTTTATGCCCTACATAGACCTTCACTGAACTGGAATTGGAACAAACCTTAGCCCTCAAATTGGGGTTCTTTCTGCTCTCTCTTTGAACACGTTGAAATGAACAAAACCCTTCATGGGTTTGTTTTGTGGGCACTATTACATCCATGCCTATACCTACTAGCCCTCGGCGAAGGTTATAATCAAAAGTTTAAAGACAGAAAACTATACATTCTTATCAAAGCTAATAAGAACTATACATTGCAAATCGGTTAAACCGAGAGTGTTTGTAGATTGTAAAGGGGGTAGAGGTTCTTCAACGGGTTTTGTACAGTAGTAGTGTTGATTACATATATATATATATAGAGAGAGAGAGAGAGAGAGAGGAGGGGGGGGGGGGGGGGGTAGAACTTACTGTGGGAGCACGCAGTTGGGGACTCGGGGAGTGAAGATGCAGTGAAGAGAGGATGGACTTTGGAGGCCGCCTTGTTTCTTATCCAATTTTTGTCTTCAAGAGAGAAGGTCGTTCAAGTATGGAAGTGAGAGTGGGAGGCTCACAGGGCTGGCCTATTGTGAGGTAGCCCGAACTACCATTCGGAGGCCCAAGTGAATCGTGGTCCAACACATCATGTATATGATTTAATGGTTGCATTTCCTTAAACTAAGTGGCATTGACAAATCAATGATTTGATGGACCCAATTAGCGTGAGATTGTAACCCCTAAAGCCGGTAAGAGACTTGGGAGATGTAATTTTTTTTTTGTTAAACGTTCAATTATAAATTTAAAAATTATTGCAATCTAAAATTTGAATATTAATTGGTCATATTTTTTTTTAAGTAATTAAATTTATCAATATAAAAGAATTAATTAGATAAAAAAAAATTCAATCAAAGAATAAAACACTTAAAAATTTTATGATATTAGAAAAAAACTCAAAAAGTCTATAGAAGTTCTATTATGGGATAAAATTGAAATTAAAATAAGGTTGAAACAAGAAAAAAATTAAACTTAGGGGGGTAAAAATATAAACTAAAAGGGTGTATTTGATTTTTTTTTTTTTTGAAAAGTATGATAAAACTTCAATTAAAAAAACTTGAGGGGGGGGCAATTGCCCCCTCTCGTCCCTACATGGCTTTGTCCATGCTTACAAAGTGGTGACCTTGCGTAGGGTAAAGGAGATTAATTATACTCTAATTGTTTGGATATCTCATTTGCTTGACAAAAAAAAAAGTGGCACGAGAATGTTCCTAATGAAATAATTTGAGCCATCAAAAAATATATTTCGGCATTGTTACCGTTCAAAAATGCTATAATTTACTTTATCTGTTTCATTTTAAGAGTCTCTTAAAAAATAAATTTTAAAAAAATAAAATCCAATGATAAGGTTGTATAAAAAACCTCGAAAATAATGCAAATCAGTTTTAAATACGTGACGTGAATAATGTCATGGTGATGTTTCAATTTAAAATATATCTTACATGTTAAAAATTGATTTGCATTACCACTAAGATTCTCCATGCTACTTACCACTAGACTTTTTTCCCCTTTTTATGGGCACATACATTTAATACTTCATACTTTAGTAGAAAGTAAAATTTTATAAAACTAATCTCCATTCACATTAGCTACTACAATCACTTTAATCAGTAAAAAAAAGATAGTTTATAAATTTTACAATACTTTATGCTTTGACTTTTCAAACAAGACTATTATTTGGGGACATCAAAAAATGGAATAAGTGTCTCTTAAATTGAGACGGAGTGAGTAGTATTTTATTGGGTCATTCATCCATAGGTTCTTAAATAAATGCATGATTGATATAAGGTCCAAGCCAAATTTCCTTAACCTAAAATGTTTATCATTTTTTACTTGACCAAAATAACATTTCATGTGAAAACATGGAAGAAAGATGTTAAACTCTCGTTCCTGCGCCCATCCACTGTCATGTCATCACTCATTTGTTTTAGAAATTTTAAAATTAAATAACTTGAAATATATAAATTTATTTTTCATAAAAATTATATATTTGAACTCTAAAAATTGAGATCTATCAAACAATATCTTTATTGCATAGAAAATTCTATAAAAAAAAATTGTCTTTTTTCAATAGAGAATTTTTGTAAAAAATTATTTGTCCATGAACATGGACAGAGAAATGTCTCTATCCTAGGACAGAGAAATTTGATAAAATTCTCCAACAAAAAAAATATTATACATATTTTTAACAATGCATCAAACAATTTTTATTCCTTAGGAAAGTGGTAATACTCTGACATTGATAAAACAAATAAAATAAATTAACAAGTTTGTTAAAAAATTTGTATTTTTTCAAAAGATAAATTTCGTCAAAAATTCTCTATCTTCGGACAGATAATTTTGAGAAATTTCTTTAAAAAAAAAAGAATCATTAAACATATTTTTAAAAATGCATCGAACAATCTTTGTTTATTATGAAATTAGTAATACTCTAACATTGATAAAACAAAAAAATTTAAATATGGTGACGTCAAACTTCGCTATTTTTGTTTCTTTTGAAATTTGATGTAGTGAATCTTTGAGGCCTACTTGTGGATGTAGCCCTTGCTATTGTCTTCAATTTGTTGGTAGGGCTTTCCTTCGATGCTTGGGTTTTTAAACTACCTCTGAGTCATCTTCCGATCAAGCAACTAAATTTTTAGGATTTTCTTATAACCACTGAACGAGAAATCAAAGCCACTGTAAATCTCTCTATTGGAGCTTGCAATGCCTTGTGATGAAGCAAAACGCCATTAAATCATTGCTCTAATAACATATAGATTTTGTGTTTATCTCAAGCTTCGTCGTTCTGCTTTTAATCAAGATATTAAAAACTTTTGATATAATGTAGAAAGTTCTTCAATTAAACTATTTTGGTGCAAATTTTCAAAGCAATTTTATTTTTGAGACATTCAGATAATCGCAGAAGATGACAACAGTGACAAGAGGATCAAAGGAAGTACTCAAGCACCATAAACAACAATAATAACAGTAAAAGAAATAACAACCACTTGAATAAAGAGTAAAAGAAATATATTTTTTCTTAATCTTTGTATGTGTTTTTTTTACATATAACTTTAAAATCTCACACCTAACAAGGATTAACTCACACACACACACACATATATATATATATATATATTTTATGAATCAGTAAAGAGTATTGTAAACCAACTTACGCACACCAGACTAAGTCACAGTTATATTCACCTTTTAAACTCTAACAATTAATGATTGACCGACAAAGAACTTGAACTCGAGACATTTAAATTTTATCATCAACATTTTTACCATTAAACTATACCTCCAAATAATTATTAAGTCAAAAGATTCTCAAAAACTTGAAAGAGTTAGAAAATAAATTTAAAATTCGAAAAACGATTGAGATTGGGAGCAATGAAAAAAGGTTGGTACGTGGAGCCCACAGATATAGATAAAATTATTCTAGTAGGCTAAAATAGGTAAATTACTTTTGATGCCTACAATTTAGAGGGGGGGATTGAATTTGGGGCTTCAGTCTTCAATTTTTGCAAAAAGAGAGGGTGGGATGGGGGCGACTGACAATATGGGCTCTTTAGTGTTTTTATTTGGGAGTTTTGGGTTAGTGGGGCAAATTTGTTATTAAGAATAAAATAAGAATGTCATTTTATTATTTTTGGATTCAGTGTTACACAATTTAAAAATGTAGAGAGTTTAGCATATAATCACTTATTTTAAAGGATTTTTTATTAATTAATTCTATTTTATTTTTGTTCCAAGGATAAAATATTATTTTTTCGGCACAACTATTCTTTCTTTTAACTACCACTTTTAATTATTATTATTTTGGATACAAAATCACACAAATTTTAGTAAACCAATAGACATTCAACAATATTATCTTTAGTACTAAATATAACATCAAAGACTGCATTGTCAAGTTTTTGACCGGACTGATAAAAATGTGTTAGTACTGTACTCAAGGATGGAGTCAGGAAGCGACTAGGATCAGCTGTAGTCTTTCTCAAAATTTGACAAAAAAAAAAAATTTACTAGTAAAATTTTGACATTTTATAAATTAGTCAACCCCAAAATTTTACCTTTGCATAATTTTTATCTTTTATTTCTCATTTTTTATCCAAAATTTCAATACACCCAAGATTTTTATCTTAATTCTCTCATTTATCTCCCAAAATTTTGGCTCAATTAAAAAAATTTCACTAAAAAGCTCCAAAAAAAAAAATTTCGACCTCCGCCCTTGTCTGTACTATATTTTGATTATAACATTAGAACTCCAGGAATACTATGGTCTTAACGTTTAGTTTTAACGTTATACATGCAAGAATGTATTATAAATAAATATATGATTTATCGTCTCACCGATGAAAGTATTACTCTATTTCAAAAAGTTTTAAACATTTTTTTTTGTAGAGGGTTGCGTTGGTAAGTTGAGGAGGTCGGATCTCCACAACCTTATTAGTTCGTATAATATACACATAAATATATGTACTATACAAAATAATAAAATCATAAAAATTCAACTTTTACAACTCATCTTATCAAAATTCTTTTTCCCATAATGACAGAGATATCAATACTAGATGGTTGGAAAATGGTTATAAATGCTATGGTATGGGAAATACTACGAATTGGTAACGACACAAACATCTGAGCCTTTTTTATCCCTTGACTATACTTGTTTGAATTATCACTGAGAAATACTACAAAAAAATTTTTTTTTCAATTTTTTTTACAATTGAAAGACTGAGAATGAATTCACAACCCAGACACAACGATATAATTATTTGAGACATGCTCTACCACTGAGCTACTAGCCCATCGTGCGACTCTTTCACTGGAGCCCTATAATGTCAAAAGAGAGAGAAACTTCATCCCTCTCTTTCATTTTTTACGTCTTTGTTGAAATGGGCGATGTGGGATAATTCAACAGTCTCCATGTCTCTCTTATGGTGACATGAGGGTAAAAAAAGAGATTTTATCAATTTGTTCTTAGCTAATAGAATAAGTTCATGAGCTCGGCTTTACTTTATCGATAAAAAACGAAAGAAGACTTTTATTTTTAAATTTAATTCAAACGTAATTAATATAAGAGAGATTTGAAGATCACGTTTGAGGTAGTGAAAGCTAATAACATCTCGGAATTTTTGTAATAAATTATTTGATTAATAAAAGATTACAACCCACTATATAAAGAACTAATTTCAATCTTTGTCAAACATGGAGATAGTAAGAAAATGACCCAAAATATATATATTTTTTTTATTAAAAGTAAAATATTTCAGTAAACTCAAATTTAAATAATTTAAAACTTTAAAACAATTCTGAAACCACTGGCACTAAAAGTTCAAAATTTCTAAACAAAGTTCTTAACTAAATAATTTTTTTTTTAAATAATAAACATGCGTATTTGCTAACCCAATTGATTGAATGTTTACTAAATTTTCATGTGGTTTTGGATTGATACAATGGTTTGAAATATGCATATATTAGAGGCATTATTAAATGAAATGGTTACTCTACTTTATCATTTGAATAATGATTTAGATATAATTTTTTGAAATATATTTTAAAATTTTATAATTAATTTTTTAAAAATTGTGAAAATAAATTTGGATATGATAATTTAAATTTTAAAAAATTAAAAAAAATTTATTTTGAAACACGTATCTTAAGTTTTGAAATTAAAAAACTATTTTTAAAAATGTAAGTTCACACATTATGCATCAATTGTTGATCTAAAATTAAATTTTATTAATTAACATCTGAATAATTATTTTAGTAAATAAAAAAATATGTATATTATAATAAAAAAATAATATTAATCTTTAAAAATATATTAAATAATCTTAAAAAATCACGGAATATTTATCCATTTAGGTCACAATCATTGCTCACAGTCTAATTTACCTTATAATTATCCTTAAAATTTAACTATAGTGACAAGCCAGAAAGGGTAAAAGTAAACTTTTAAAAGTACGTGACATATATAAATTTCTTGAATTTTTGACCCGATCCGGGTACTTTTAAAAATTATTGACCCGACCCAAGCCCTTTTTAACTTATTTCCCGGACCCAGGTAGTTTTTAAAAGCGTGTAAATCTTTTACGCTTCTTAAGCTTTCGTTTTAAAAGCGTACAAAATTACTACGTCTTTAAAAGGCGTATTAAAGTTATACGCTTTTTAAAAGCGTATGAACATTATACGCCTTTAAAAGGCGTATAACTTTAATACGCATCTAGTTTCACTATTTACTCATTCCAAAGGCATCGTCTCATATTACGACTTTGCAGCAAGAACCGTAGCCGTAGCCGTCGCCCGTCGCCTCCGACTTTGCAGCAAGAACCCTAGCCGTCGCTCGCTGCCCCCGACTTTGCTACAAGAGAGAAAAGCCGTAGCCGTCACTCGCCGCCCCCGACTTTGCTACAAGAGAGAAAAGCCCTAGCCGTCGCTCCGCTGCTTTAGCTTAAACGTAATATTCCTTCCACACCCATCTCATAAGTTGTGCCATTTATCTGTTCTGATTCTGGGTTGGCTTTGATTCATTGATTGGAATATTCTACCCGGGTTTGATTATCTGGGTTTCTTAAATATTATCATTTTTCTAATTTCCATTTAAGTCTCTGTCATAAGATGTTTGTGCAGAAATTTCTTGTTCTTCTCGATTTTGTTATTGTTGTTGTTTTGATTAGTTTTGGGTTTGATTCGTTGATTGGAAGCCTTTAGCATCAGTTTGTGCATGCAGATTAATGAAATTTTCATGGAATTTTTTAATACTTGACTCTAAGTTGTTGTTGTAAACCCCGATTAAGAATTTATCTTGGCTGTAGTTCCCTATATTTTGTGTGGGTGAGTTTGTTTGTTTGTTTTTTTTTTTTTTGGGGGGGGGGGGGTGGTGTTGGTGGGATTGGAGAGAGATCCTCTGGCTTTAATACTCAAGTGTAGCCTCCCATGGATCATCCTTTAAGCTCTAACTGTTAATAATCGACACAAAAAAGATTCGAACTTGAAACGCTTGACTTTTATCATTAATATTTTTACTGCTCGGTCACATCTCTAGATGGTAGAATATTACATTATTTGATAAACTAATTTTTTTAACAAAAAGATTATAGTAATAAATTACCATTTGAGTAGAAAGATTTGAAAATTATAATATTTTTTTAGTACAATAATAAGAAAATTTTTTTTTATCTAAATATATACACGCATGTATTAAGTTTCGAAGCTGTATCTGAAAAAAAAATTATTATCATCTCAAATGAAACAAGGATTCTAAAATTATTATATTATTATATTAGAAATCATACAAGGATTCTAAAATTGTTATATTATTATTTTAGAAATCATAAAAAAAAAAAAAAGAATTCTATCGGAAACATTGGAAAAATGATAGATAAAAGTTAATTTGAAAAGTAAAAGATGATCAAGTTATGGGCAAAGGTTGATGCCTTAAAAACAGGGAAAAAAAATCTTACCATGATAAAACCAATAATATAGAAGCAAATCATTACTTTGTTCAAGAAATAGTTCACCAACTAGTAGATATGTTATAAATATTTCAGAATTTAGTAGGAACTTGAACATGAAAATGGACAAGAAAAATAAGAGAGCAAATCTGCAAGTAAAAATAAATCCTTCTTCTGACCTAACTATATTCTCTACAATTTTGGACATTACTAAAAAATAAAGCTCTATCTAGTACACAAGGCTCCTGCACTGGGACATTACTAGAGATAGCTATTTTTTTCTTTGAGTTGTCAGTGTTTAATCTTCTTTTCTGGCTTATTTGCAGTTTCCACTGCTACGTCCAGGTGAGGAAGAATTTGTTTATGAGAGTTGTGCACATCTAGGATCATCTCCAGGGTCCATCGAAGGTGCTTTTACATTTGTACCTGGCAGGTATGGCGCATAAACTCTATCTTTGTCTAAATTTGACTCTGAAACAGAACTTTGAAGTCCTCTGATGAAATTTTTTTATCATAATCTTTTTGTGGATGAATTTTCCATGGTAAAGCTGCATTTTCATTTGTCAGAGTAGTATTGGTTATGGATTATCATCGGCACTCTATTCGTTCATAGAATCTTACTTCTTTGTGAATATCCCATATTCCCATTCAATATTTATATATATAGAGCCTTCAGGACTACCAACATTTAATATAATTTATGTAGCCTACTGCCTTTCCAACTACCCTTGAGACCATGGGAATTAAAATAGACAGTTTCACATTAGTTTTCCCAACTTTATCCATTCCAATAGTGCCAGCCTTTATTAACCATTATTCAATTGCCTAAATGTGGTGGCAGCCTTAGTTTTACTTGTTGTACCTGACCTATAAGTTATATAGCAAGCAATGAAGATGACCAGGACATTAGAAATTCTGAAAAAGTAGAGGGTAGGGCTACTATGGATACAAAAATAAAAATAAAAATATATTTTATATGAGCATGGCGTATCTGAAAAACATATAGTTTTCAACTTATCAGCCTCACCTTCCCCATGTAAGGACTGATTGACAATAGATGCTTGAACAATTGAACCTCTATTATAAATAAATTTTAGTTGGGATGAAAATTTATTACATCAAAAAAGTGACACAAAAGCACAAAAAGAATTTCAAAAACTTTCAACAAATTTTATGGAGGCAATATGAAGTACTTCCATTATCACAAAACAAAATGCACAGTGCTGGAGGAAGAACTCAAATGTGAGAGAAACATAAAAAATGGTAGCATAAAAAACCAATAATAATCTACAAGTAAAAATTACTTTTGTATTGGAGAATGGGAAAAGCCTTGTCTAAAATTTTAACCCTAATAGTTTTCAACACCTGAATTCTAAGGAACCTGAGTTAAAATTCCTTAGAGGTTATTAGAAAATTGAGCACTCAAGATTAACAAAAAAATGTAAAACTATGTATTAATTAGTGCACACCTCCCAAAAGGGTCATGTCCTTTCTATCCCTGGATTGCATCCTACTGTTTTGCCAACCAATACACCATAAACCTTCCTGTAAAGATTTGCATTAGTAGATGAACTTACTAATCTAATTCAAGTAATATATAGAATATCGGATGCAGGAAATGATGAGATATAAATGTAGTCATGAGAAGGTACACAGAAAATCAAAATTCCACCCAAGAAGAGAGGGAGGAGGGAAGGAGGGGGAGAGAGAGAGAGAGAGAGAGAGAGAGAGAGAGAGAGAGAGAGAGAGAGAGAGAGAGAGAGAGAATTTAAGGGGCTGATTTAATAGATTTTTAACTCAAGAAGGCTAAGTTATATTTTATTTAAGTTTTGAGATCCATCAGTTTCTTTGCTTAATCTAGTTTTGGTTTATATACTTTATTTTTAATATGTTTGGGGTTTTATGTCTAGTGTTGAGTTGGGTTATAGATCGAGATTCATTCTTTATCAGTTATCTTTCTCATTGAGCTTCATTCTTTATTAGTTATCTTCCCATCGCAACGATGTTCTTGCATGTGATGGGTAGAGCTCCTTCAAGCAGAACATATAGATGCAATGGCTATCAAGTACTTCAACAAAATCATGGGCTTTAGAGGCCGGAAAATAGGCCTATGGGGCAAATGGTAGTGAAGAAGTATATTTAAGGACAATTCAACTTACTGTGGTGTTACAACTTACAACAGTGAATCCTATTTTCTGTGTAATAGGTAGCATTGAAGAAATAAGGATTTTGCAGCTTTTTGGAGTCCTAGTGTTTTAATTGATAGCTGCATGTTTTTTTCCCTTTTGGCAAGTAGGTTTAGTTGTATTGATAGGTTTGCAAGTCCATAAACAGGTTCCAATCATATATTCTATGAAGTTAACAAATCTGAGAATTGCACCTTCGAACATTGTTTAGACAAGAAGATTCTCTTCTTTCTTGAATGTGATGGCTGAGGCTTAAAATCGTTCTTTTGTAAGTTTTAGGTATAAAATATATCCTGATATATTTAACCAAATCAATGCTAAAATCTTTCTTGGAAGACTGGTTTTAATTTTTTTTAACATGCAGTAGGCGGAAGACGCCTCTTCTATATTGTTTTTTTTCATATTCTCTTTTTTTTAGAGTCCAAAGTAGGAAAGAATAACAAAGTAACAATAGGTGTATTTTGACAAAATGCCTCTTTGAAGAGGTGTCGTTCAGTCTTTTTAATTTTTTGTTTTATTTTTGAGTCCTTAGAAGTAGGGGAAAATACCAAATAACGATAGCCATTTTCTCTTTGGAAAAAAGGCATCTTCTCAGTCGTTAGAAAAAAATTGAAGGCATCTTCTCTCTTCACCAAAGAGGTGTCTTCTCTTTACTTTCCACTGCTTTGGGAAATAAATTTAAAATTGTGTGGGAGAGGAAAAATTGATTCAAAAATCCTTGGGTAGGATGAAAAACTCAAAATAACCATGCTAGTGTAACACAATATACTTACAAAGGGGAATAGATACTTGCGAGGATAAACCTTCAAAGAAAGTGAATTTTCAAAATGTAAAGTGACATTGGGAAATCCATCATCAACACTGCAATGGATAGTAGAAAAACTATTACATCAATTTACCTATAGTTATCAACAAGTACTGGAATCAGATAACTCAGAACAGTATAGGATACAACTTACAAGAGAGCAATTCTTCGTCTAAACATATTAAGCTAAAAGGAAATAAAGGCCCAGAGTAATAAAAGAATGCATTTTGAACACAAACAGCATCTCACAAGAAGAGATCCAAAAGAAGCCAACGAAATATAGCCACGCTTACAAAAAAAGAAAGTAAATGAAAATCTACCCAATATGAACTTAGAGGTGAATACAACCAGTTGCATTCGTAGTCTAATACCAGTACAGATTTGTAAACCATACTTTCTCAGATTCATAGATAAAGAGTCTATCCTATTATAAATTTAGATAATAAGCTTTGGAATATTGCACCATTCTTCATTTCCCTCATGTGATAAGTTTTTTTTAAGTAAAAGTATTTCTATTAAAAATTGCCTAGAGGCAGACCCATAGACAACGAGCAATCGGCACAAAAAAAAAATTACTGCCATTAACCTCCCAAAAACTCTACAAAGGAATCTATATACATGGGATATGACTCTAGTACCAAAAAATAAAAGCGGCTTTGTAAAAATATCTGAAACTTATTTTTTAGAAGGACAAAATTCAAGTTGGATCTCCTTGTCATTCACCAAACCATGAATGAAGTGGAACTTGATATCAACTTTTCCAATCTTTTAAATTAGAAGCATATGTTCCAAACTTTCAAAGGGACCTTACTTACTTATTCCAAGCGGAGGCTGCAGTTATTGCCTGTTTGTTTGTTATTCTCTCTTTTAGAAACAGTAGGATTTCAACCCTATAGTCTGCTCTTAGTAGTTTCGAGTTACCAAGATACCTGCTGCGAAATTAGTAGGTTTTTAGATTAGTTGTTGAAAGGTAAAATGTCTGTAGTCCTGTTATTTTATATCAGTTGTGGATGCTTCTGTAGCATTGTTTGTGGTTTAGGCTTAAGAGTAGGATTAATGTAAGTCTTTGATTATTTTCAAAGGCGTATAAGACTTACCCGGACGATCCATGGTGCGGGGAAGGGTTTGTAAGAGACAAATTCCCTTCATTGTCCACCAATGCCTCAAATAAGGAGGCATTGGTGGCGGATTATGTGGACTATGTTGGTCTGGATTTAATGAACTTATTGTGCTTCTTTAGTTTATTGAAATAACTTATTGTATGTTTTGTACTTATCTAATATATTTCTATTAGTAACATATGGATCAACGGAGAGAGTTACCTGATCCCGGCCCCAGCGATCCATCAGTATTATACTTACAACATCAGCATCGCTCCACCGCTATTTGGGAGGGCCGTGAGTTCAGCCCATTGCACTGTCGACGCATTGAGGCATCGTTACGTAGAGTAGTAGGTCGGTTAGACACACGGGTCCTTCGATGTTTGGTGAGGGCCGGTTTCTATGGGGTGCATCGTTGGGCTTCATGGCACTAGATTGGAGCCTCATCACTGCACTCATCGAGCGGTGAAGAGTTGAGACCCACACATTTCATTTGCCTGTGGGTGAGACGACCATTACACTGCAGGATGTTTCAGTACTACTTGGGTTGCCGGTTGATGGCGACGCGGTTACTGGTCCGGACGTTCAGAGGCCTATTCCCGAGTGGCAGCAGTTGTGCCACGACTTGCTCGGGATTACTCCACCTCAGACTGCTTTTGATGGATCGCGTCTTAGGTTGAGCGCATTGACGCACCATTTATCTGAGTCGAACCCCGATGACACTAACGAAGGATTTATTGCGACGTACAGTAGTACATACATTATGTATCTTCTAGGTGGATGCCTTTTTACAGACAAGTCATCTAGTAAGGTGAGAATGATGTTCTTACCTCTACTACGAGACCTTGACCAGGCAGGCAGGCTTAGCTGGGGTAGTGCGGCTTTAACATGTTTATACCGTGAGCTTTGTCTTGCCACGAGGTCCGAGGCTGCATCTATTGGTGGCCCACTTCTTCTTGTTCAGGTGCGAATTGCTAACATTATGTTTAACATTTTATATTCAATGTTTATAAAATGAAATAAACATTGAATATAAAATGAAATAAAGTTGTCATCCCATTTATGTTGTTATATTTTCTCTAGCTATGGGCTTGGGAGCGACTGCGTCATATTCGATTAGAGCGTCGCTCCATTCATCCACGGGTACCATCCCCACCGGCAGCTACAGCCTTACTTCGTGGTCCCCTAGGATGTAGGTATATTTAGTGATGCTTTCAATTGTTATAATTTACTTTTTGTTGTATTCTATTACTTATTTTTGACATGAGTACAATTTAATTGAAAATATAGTTTAACTTACGTAAAATTTGTCAAGTATAGGTGTGATGTCCCTCACTTCCATAAGGACACCCCTGCCCACAGTCTCCGACATTACCGAGACCAGTTGGATCAGATGAGGCCGGACTATGTATGTACACAATTATGTGATATAACATGTATATCCCAATTTAGAGGTCCAAAAATGGTATTAGTATTCAAACTGACAACATGTATTTTTTAATGTAGATGATATGGGAGCCATATACTGCAGATGTCATGCAGTCATGGCCTGACTATTGCCTCAGTGGTCAGGCGATTTGGGGATCACGCGTGCCACTGATTTTCTTTGCCATTGTTGAATGGCACTTCCCAGATCGTGTATTGCGCCAATTCGGTGTAGTGCAGAGCATACCTGTCGCGTGTGATTCTAGCCGAGAGCTACATGGTATAGACATGCGAGGGAGGCGTAAATATGATTGGCAATCGCATCACAGGGCATATATCGATCATTGGGACCACCGTCTCGACCACCTCGTTTTTGGGGATGGTTCAGTTAGAGGTTCTGCTCAGTGTACGGATGATTACATGCCCTAGTACATAATGATTATACGTAGATTGATCGGGCCAGTTATTCAGATGCCAGCGGTTGGATTCCAACCCGTTGGTAGCATTCGACATATGCTGGTATAATAAATATCTCTTATACGACCCACTCGTGTCTTGCGCCTACTTTTCATTTTTTATTCATGAATTTAATTTTTTCAGGAGGATACTATGATGCGCATATCTCAGATTTTTGATATCCCCGAGCGTATCGAGATTGATGGTACAGTTCAGCAGGACTTCTCAGATCTGGTCCGCCAGATCCATGACATGTCTATATCATGCTTGGCTGCTGTTGACCAAGCTCGACGATATGCGGACCGGGAGGGCCAGCAGCACGCACAGGCAGAGTCATCTGTACCCGCTACCGGCATGGATTCACACCATTTCTCCCCTATACCAGATCCCTATTTTTCACAGTATGTCATGGAGCCTGACTCCTTCGATATTTGGGGTGACGATGGGGTGGAGGACCATGTCGATGATGTTCCAGTGCAGGAGCCGGCACAGCATGGGATGGAGCAATAGAAGGACGATGTCCCCGTGCATGAGTCAGGATATATGGTGAGTTTGGGAATTAAATTAGCTCAACCAACATTTAGGTTTATTTTGATAATACTAAATTGAGGGACAAATGAATAGTTTAATTTATGATCGCACCTCATTGAATCGAGTATTTATTTGTCACTCATGGTCTTTTGGCTGGATATACGGGGATGGGGACACAGGCTGCTGACATGGAGGTGCAGGTAGAAATGCAAGAGGGTCCACCTGATGTTATAGTGTACAGGAGACGATGGACGGCACGAGCCAAACCACGTGAGCATGGACTATCTCACTGGCATACACACATTGATGAGGGTTCGTCACAGTTGACTCAGGTGACGTTGCAGCCTCCACGAAGCAGACCAGTATGACAAAAGAAAAAACCAACATGTGGCACTTAACTGGTAGGGTATATTATATTGAAAATTGTTGATGATAACAGCTTGAGTACAAATTTGCCAACCAACATGCGTTTGATTTCTTCGCTTCACTTCTTTTTTGTAGGAATAAGTGGAATGACTGTTGCTAGGCAGATCCAGTCAGAAACTCAAACTTCAGGAAAGCAAGCTCTTCAGGTATGTATCACATTGTAATCTTAGTTCAAACATGCATGCTTTAGTTTTTAATTTATCTACAACCTTAATAACTCAGTGATTGAGTCCCTCTAGTGTATAACCCAACAAAGCCATTCATCTTGTGATGCCCATACATTCTAAGTGTGCTCAATACTTATTCTTGCATCTTCTTTTAATTTTTTTTAATTTTGTCTCAGTTTTTTAAACTTTGTTGATCACAAACTTCTCATGTTTCGTAAATTGTATATGTGCATTGTTCAGCAACTACTTATAGTCCTCACGTTTGATTCCATCCACTTTAAATGATTTGGACAATTTAGTGTCCCATATTTCTGGCCCTTAATGATAGTTGTCCTATTTATCAATCAGGCACACATGGCTCTTAATGATATAGATGCTGCTGTTGAAAGTTTCAGGAAGGCATTGGAATTGGAGCCGAATGATGGTTTGTGACAGTTTCTGATCATGTATTTGTCTTAAATATGATGTATTATCACTTTTGTTTTTGTTATTATTATTTTTTTTTGGGGGGGGGGGTGGGGGGATGCTTCAAGTCTGATTAATAGGTGAAATTGTTTTCGAATCAACTGGGTAATTTCTTAACTATTTTTGAGCTACAGAATAAATTGTCATGATTTCTTAATATCTACATCGTACCATCTATATTTCTTGAGTGTGGTCAAACATAAACATGTTTTGTGAGAATACCAAGGTATTTCGTGAATATTGATTGTTGTCATGGACTACGAATTAAACTCTAAAACGGGTCACGGGAGCATTGGAGTTTGTATATTTACTATGGAGTTAGGGTTCCGGCTTCCAATAAAAAACACTAGAGATTAGACATGTTTTATGTACCTGTAAAGAATAGCTAACATGGGTCCTGACATCTTTCAGGTGGAAGAAAAAAAGAGCTTGCTGCTGCAAGGAAGAAGGTTATTTGATTACATTAATATGAAATTTATATGGCAATAAAGATTATTATCAATGAGGTTTTAAATATTGGAGTTGTTACAGATTGCTGATAGACGTGATTAGGAGAGAAAAGCTTTCTCAAGGATTTTCCAATAGTAACTGGGTAATCAAATGATTTGTACGGTGATTGATAGATAGAGTCAACTGGTTCAGTTGTTTTTTTTGGTTTCCGGCACCTAATCAGCTGAATGGAATCAGGTAATAAAGCATGTGCTTTTTTGTTAGTCTTAAAAAGTCTTGCCAATACACAGTGACTGGAAGACAGGAGGTGATATCTTCTTTTTTTTGTGGGGTGGGGGTGTTTACTGGACTGTCATACACCGTGAACAGGATGAACATATTTTCTGTTGGTTGTATCCAATTTGTACTTTTATTCAATTAGATATTTTCTGTTGCTAGTTTCTGATAGATTTTTTTTTTCTTCAAAATTTTACTGCCAGGTTTTGTTGGGGGCGAAGATTATAAGCCAGCAGATCCATTCTAGTAAAAAAAATGTACAAATAGTAGGCCTGAGCCATTTTTTTTTTATCAATTGGACAATCTATTTGTAGTTTAAATATGATTAGTAGTCTCAGCAATTTATAGCTGCTAACACTGCTGAATTGCTATTTGATAAAATGTTGTCCATCTTTATATGAGAGCTTGTGTTGTGGAACATAAAATTTAATACTGAATTGCTATTTGATAAAATGTTGTCCATCTTTAACTTTTTGCTCCCAAATTCATTGTCGTATTAATTATGGAAACTTCTTATCACTGAGAATTTTCTTTTCTTGTGAATTCAAAAATTTTATGACCAATATGGTAGTTAGAAAGAAAAATAAAAATTAGGTTTAGCATTGGAGTTGGTTTTAGAGTATTTATATTTTGGTAAAGAGACGAAAATGAAGAGACAGAACACTAGGGGTGGTATATAACATTTGGCCTATCCATTTTATGGATGGAATGCAGCCAAACCAAAAACAGGTACTCAAAAACAAACACCGATGTACCTTTCCCACCCTTCACCTTGATCCATTATGCTTGACCCATCAATGTGGGGGCTTCGATTTTGATCCGTTATTAAGCTCTGAAAGTTGGCCAATAAGGTGCAACATTTCTTCGGGGTAGATGGGGAGCTACATGAAGTTATGGCGTCACTTGGAAGGAGAGTGATACATATAATAGTCACCTCTTACCTATTAAAGTCAATCACCTGCATATGTCTGCTCTAGAGTATTTTTTTTATTGTCATTGTAGTCAAAACTGAGAAATGAAATAAGAAGTATAATGTCAAGTAAGTAAATAAAAAGCTTTTTCCTGCCCTGAGCAGGGCAAACTCAAGACTGCCACTGAGAACCAACAGCTTCTCACCTTTTGATTCACACAAGCTTAGTAAAGTATATAAGATCTTTATTTTAGAAAATTTTGGTATCAATTTTGGAAATTCTAGAAATTTCGGGGAGGTTTACAAAAATCTGAAAAGTTTTGGCAGATTAAAGTCAGAACTAGTGTTATGGGAGGAAAATAGCTATACAGCGGCTACAGGCTAAGCATTGGCTGGACCTCATCCAGAGCAGAGACGCCCATGAGTCCATGACTAGTCCAGCACTGCAATGCCTGACTAGTAGGTCTGATCGTTGAACTTAGGTCATATGATATTTTAGTAAAAGCAAAAGCCCAGCTCACGTGTATGGCTCACTGTCCAAACATGTGCTTCACAGAGAATAAGAGACACAAACACTGGTCAATTAACTGAAAATTGAGCTAATACACACCATTCTCTTGGTTAAATTCCATTATGTAGAAATTTTTCATCAATTTGTTGCTAGAGGTCATCAAGTCCACCAGATTTACAATGCAAACCTTGTGCACAGCTGACTGAACACGGTTCTACCAGTGACAGAGCCACATATACTTTTGAAACACCATTGTCTGAATTTAAACAAGCTGATTTACATATATGCTTCTGATTTTTTTTTTTATTAACACTCATTGAAAATCAATTCATAAAAACAAAAGGGATAACAGAACCATCCATTGAACACAATTGTATATGTAGGACCCATTAGAATGGGCTGAATGGAGAGGCAATCACAAAACCAATGTAATGGTCACAGATTAAATATAATCTTATCCTAACGTATAAAATGAATTTGTTTCTTTTTGTTTTGTGAAGTGCCACTGCCACCCACTTTTACTGCCTCCATAGCCAAATCTTTCCATTTCATAGCATTCTTTCTTATCGCTTCCCCTCTCACTCCACTTCCCATCAGAATATCCAAACTGGAATGGGAACGTTGATGCCAACCTGAGTCAGACCATGTTGGGCGTTAGAGATTGATCCACAAGTTCTACACAAAGCATCAATGATCTTGTCTAAGGAATAACAAATAACTATATAGCTGACCATTTTGGGGAAAAAAAAAAAAAGAAAAGAAAAACAACAAAAAGAGCTTGTCTTATTGTTTGCTGGAACAATATAAAGTACTTGTTTCTCTTAACAATGTTTATGGCTTCTTCTAAACTGTCAGCCTGAACAGGGGGGGGCCAACAAAGAGAAATGTCTTTTAACTATTCCCCATAAGAAGCAATAAGCAACCCAATTAAAAGAGAAGCAGTAGTTGTCTGCCTAACCAATTCCCAATGTTCCTTTCTAAGGTTCAGTATTTCTTCATCTCCATCAGCATATAATACCTAAACCGGAAGCCGTATTACAAAAGGAATTTAGGCTAAAGAGTTGATCCTTACTATTTAATCGGTTAATTTATAGAGAATTTAGGCTAGAATAATGTCTTTGACACGTTGATGGTCAAGAAAATAGGAAAAATGAAGAAAAAAGTAGGAAAGATCCAATTCAACAAAAGCCTCATGGTTGCTCGATTTTTTAAGCTACAGCTATCATGATGTACAAAGCATCCAAAGCATCCAGCTGGATTTTTTCAATGGTATATACTATATAGTATAGGGCACCAACAGTGACATTATCAGGATTATCAATCCCATTCACAGTCTCAATACCATCCAAAAAATATCATTAATCTTTTTCCGTCAAAATAATTTATTTGTAAAGATGTACAAAGCACATGATAGTTTTTTTAAATTAGGAACAACAGTAACTGAAGGAATGGTTGGGCATGGCTGCCATTTGCACTGAAGGTGGAGCAGCCACAGGGTTGGCCCAATCAGTCCTCTCCTCACCGCCTGTCTGTTATCATGCACATTAGCGATTGGAACTGTTGTCGGCCTAATGAATCCCCAACAAAAGCTAGAGTTTTGTCCTGCATCCTGAATGAATCATCAGAATCAGCATGCTGGTAAAATTGCAAAAAACCAAGAAAATAAATTAACAAAAAATTAGGCCAAAGCAAAAGGTGATGGCAGAGCAGCCAGAGGAAGAAATGTTGTCTGAAGCTGAGTGCAAGACTGCAAGCCAGTTTATAACATTAATTTTAAGGGGAGTGCAGAAATCAGTTTTAAGGGGACCCGTCACCAGGTTTCAGGGGAGTGCAAAAATGAATTTGATATTCTGCTGCTTACCTGCATAAGCTTTGAAGCCTTGTCACCCTCAAATGTTGTTTCCATCAATTTGAAGGACCAATGCCTGCTTGGGGATGGTTGTTAGTAGGACAAGAGCGACGATCGTGACCAATTTGCCTACATATACCACAATGATTATGTGTAGCGACTTCTCGGATGTCCATCTCGTTCCGAAGTCGTGATGACCTAGGACGACCCATTCTCCTTAGAAGCGCGGGATTGTGGCATACTCTTGGACCAGATGGTGTATCCCAATAATCCTCATGGTAGAGTGGATAAAATTGTGATTGCCATGTCCTCTCGTACGTGCCAATACTGTAACATTCATCCACAAATTGATGAAAAGACACTCTCAAGTCTGCCATAACTGCGATTGCATGGGAACAAGGCATCTTATAAATATTCCACTTCCCACAACTGCAAGTGCTTGTATAAAGATTAACCACTTGAGCATTACCCTTGGCTGTTAAAACCCTCATAATTCCAAGACCAGAGTTATATGGTGTTAACTTGTGACGTCCAGCCTTTTCCTGATTCCGACTAATCCTGGTTGCTGCGTAAGGAGTATAGGTATAGTTATTATTTACACCGTCCGAAGCTAATACCCGTCTTACATTGAAGTAGTAAACCACCCGCTCAAATATAAGCTCCACACATGCAGTGATAGGCAAGTTTCTTGCTCCCTTCAACACACCATTGAAGACCTCGGATATATTAGTCGTCCGCATCCCATAGCGACGACCATCATCATGAGCAATACTCCACTGATCTGCCGGAATATTCATCAAATATTCTCTCGCATCTTTATTCAGCTTGCCAATTTCTTCCATGACTTGATCGAATTTTCGGATTTGATGAGTACTTCCGGCAATCCACACCAGTTTCTTCAAGTGTGCATTCTTAAACCTGCTGTTAAAATTGCTTTGAACATGTCGAAGGCAAAAATGATGATATGCGTGGGGCGGTTTCCATCTAGAATTAGGGGCATTAACAGCTGCAAGGATCCCGTTGTGTCTATCAGAAATCAAACAAATACCTTCCCTATCCCGGATGACATAATCCTTCAAATGCTCGAGGAACCAACTCCAACTACTGTAACTCTCCTCATCAACGACAGCAAATGCAAGTGGAAAGATTTGATTGTTTCCATCTGCTCCCATTGCAATTAGCAGTTTCCCCTTATATCTCCCATATAAGAAGGTAGCATCTATACTAACAACCGGCCTACAGTGGCTAAACCCTTCAATTGATGGTTTGAATGCCCAAAAAATCTTATGTAATATCACATCATCAGCTGATGAAGTATGGAAAGTCTGCCATTTCACGATTATTCCATCATTATATTTTTTCAATGCACCCATAAATTTTGGCAAGAAATTGTATGAGGACTCCCAATCTCCAAAAACCCTTGCCACGGCTTTTTGCTTCGCCATCCAAGCCTTCTTATAAGAGACTTGGTAGTTAAATTTTTGCTGCACATAGTCTCTAATAACAGCTATTTTAAGAGATGGATCCGCTTTTACAAGCCATTGGATTTCAGCCCTAATCAATATGGAATTCAATTGCCTGTGATCCCTGTTTACACCAGGATATAAGCAAGTGTGAGGTCCTTCAAGCTTTGTTATTTCAAACCACCCATGTTTCTTCCTCTTACAGGCACGCATTCTCCACTGGCAACCACACTCATCATGCATTTTACATCGTAGAGACCATATTTTTGAGTTTGTTTCCACAACCTCATATTGTTGGTGTGTTCTGATGGAATACATTTGAATAGCATTTCTCAACTGATCCTTGTCAGCGAATATTAGACCCTTTGATAACTCATCCCTCATCGGGTCCCATATATGGCCATGAAGTGAAGAGCTACTATCTAAGGTTTGATTAGGCAACTCTATAGTACTGAAAAACGGTGACATAGGCTCATGCATTCGGGATTCTGCATGCATTCCATCAGAAGCTTGCCCTAGTACGGCTTCTTCATCTTCCTCATCATCTTCACCCAACTCATCCATCATCCTTTCTTCCTCCTCCTCCGCCTCCTCGACTGAGTTGTGTGGACTGAGGTTTACGTCCACCCCTCTATAAGCCCAGGACGAATCATCCGTCATAGCAACTTCTTGAACAACAGTTTCGCGATTCGGCATTGCATGCAACTGTTGTGTTCCATCATTATGAATTAAGTTTGACATATTTGACTGATGGGCCGGAAACTCCTCTATCATCGGTATATTTTGTGATGCATTCTCATAGTCTTGTGTTAGCAATCTAGTGAATGGTCCTGCCACCTGACTGGTTCCCCAATCTTGGTTCCAATTCTCTATTTCCACATACAAGTCGATACTACGTATCTGTTCACTCTCAAATATAGCACCAACCATTGCTTCAACAGTGTTATTGTCAACAATTTCCAATGGCATATACTTTGTTATTTGTGGTCCCAATACTGATGGAAATCTGCAGGTCATTTTCAAGTGACATGAATTTCGATCCAACTGCAATGCATTACAGACGCAATCCACCATTTCACTGTAAGTAACGTTATGATTCACTCTTACGCATGTTCTCGGAGTACGCACATCGTAAGAAAACCCTTCATCCCCATAAAATGTGCTGCCCCCAAGAATAGACATACAGTTGCGCGTTTCCGTGCCATTTATAACCTCCAATCTAGAATGGAAAAATTTAATCAATTTAAAATTTTCATCAATACATACAAACCACAAATATGTAAGTAATTGACAAAAAAAATACACCACTCATACAACAACTCAAACAGTAGCCTAAAACTTCAGCAACTAGCCCAAAAAAATCATCCATAAAGCAGCCAAAAACTTTACAAAACAGCCTTTAAAAGGCATCAACATAACATCATTTATTCTCACTAATATACAGAAATTACATTCCAATTGGTAACAACTTTACACAAATAAATTTATTGATTCAAGAATTTTTTTTTTTTTTTTTTCTGAAGGTTCTCCATCTAACTAAATTAACAAGTAATTTTTTTACATGTTTAATAAAATTCAAAATAAAGGAATTTAAAACTCATATATTTAAAATCCCTAGATTTTCAAAATCTGTTGTTTGGGATTAATTTTTTTTTAAAAAAAATTAACCTCTGTATTTATTTGTTAAGCTCAAATGCATATTTATTTGGCAATCTATACCTGTATCTCTAGAAGAATAAAGCAGCAAACTAGGTGCCTTTAGAACCAGGAGCTGCACAAAGGTAATAACCAGCTGCAGTAAGGGATGTCTGCAAGATTGCCATAATAGATCTGTGAATATTCAATTTGAAAATTAATAGAAATAGAGAGGTTCAATGTATGTACCTGTAATTTCAGTATGAAAGTAGTCTAACAGCAATTTTGATGCCCAAACCCGAACTGGCCTGTGCCTTTGTGAGATGAACTGAGAGATTCAGATGAAAAACCGTCAAACAGTTCACTCTCACCGGAGGGACTTCAGCCAACTAGACTAGGAAGACTCCAGATCCACTTGAGCTACTATTCCTTCTATAGATCAGGAAACGGAAGAGAGAAAGACTGGTGTTGGTGGCTCCAAGAAGAAAAACGGAAGAGAGCTACTGTCTCGTGGGTATATCGACATAAAAGCGTAACAGTTTCATGCGCCTTTAAAAAGCGTATTAGTTTAGTACGCCTTTAAAAGGCGTATGAAACTAATACGCTTTTAAAAGGCGTATGAAACGGTTACGTCTTTTAAAAGCGTAGTAATCTTCTACGCCTTTTAAAGGTGTAATAATCTTCTACGTCTTTTCAACGAGAAGGTCAAAAGCGTATAACATTTATACGCTTTTTAAAAATACCTGAGTTCAAGAATTAAGTTAAAAAGTAATTGAATCGGGTCAATAAGTTTTAAATATATCCGGGTCAGGTAAAAAATTCTAAATTTCCTAATGTCAATAAAGGTCTCTCCCCGAAGAAAATATGTTGGGTAGAGCTTGCACGGCATTGCTCAAATATCTTTGTACTTATATTATTTTTAAAGTTAAAATCATTATCTAAGTACATATTTAACGAATAAAAATGACACGTGGCTGTGACAGGTTGGGAAGGTAGCTTTGTGTTCTACACTTTTTCTCATCTTTATATGTGCTTTTTAGGTTCTTCGAATTTGCCTGATAAAGAGATAGATGCCTCGGAGACTGAGAGGGGCTTTATTACGAATTTAAAATGGACAAAACGCAAGGCTAGAACATTGACTACATGTTCGATTTACATTTGTTGGGAGGGGCCACATCACAAGGGGTTGCAGAGAAGTAGGCGCGGTCAGTCTTGAAGTCGACACGTATTCTGGTCGGTTTTGCCTAACAAACCATATAGCGCTTAAACACGTCTCTCTAATGGCGCGCCTGAGCTTTGGCCGCATAGCGGCTTTGGCTCCATTTTGGGTTGTAAAAACTTGGAGGATATTCTCGTAAAGTGTGTAAAACAAAGAGTTACAATTACAAATTCAGTCATGAGAAAATCTTTTTTGTTTTAATTTTTTTTAAATTACATTTATCTTCTCTTATGTTGTTGATAATTATATTAATTTTTTATAAAATTTTTAAAATTATACCGATTTCTCATTCTTTTATTTCACAATATATAAATATTCTCATCTAATTATTTTTTTTCTTCAAAATAACAAAACTGTCTATTTTATTTATTTATTCTTATAATTTTTCAATTTGATCAATTTTTTTTAAAGATTCTTTTTTATATAAAATAAATTTAAGGTAAATAACTTTTTTTTATTTAAAATTAAATTTAAGATTTTTATCATTATTTTTTTGAAAAATGAAAAAAAGGGTTAAAATTTTAAAAATTAAGAAAAATATGAAAATGATAGTTTTGTCAATTTGAAAAAAAAAAAATGACTGAAGAGATTTGTATATTATCAAGTAAAATAAAAAAATACAGTATAATTTTAGAAATCTCGTGAGAAGTCAATATAATTCATCTTTTTTTTAAATAAATGATAATTACAAATTCTGCTGTGAACATGGTATGAAAATAGGGTAAGTCATATTTAAATTTCTATCAGCAATTGACTGGCCTTAAAAAAATATATAATTTTGATCTTAGTCCTTTCCTATTTACCTATAATAAGAGAGACATTGGGCTATAGAAGTACTTGCAAATTTATAATGATTATTAATATTTGAAACTATTTTTTGTCCTTGCCCTTTTCATAAACAAAGCTTATAAAAAATAAGAGCATGTTCAAAATATAATTTATTCTTTAGAAAAATACATGTCTTCTATGTAAATTATGAACAATTACAAATAGTCTTTGTATCTGAGTAATTAATTTGATCTTCCCTTTGGTAATGAACTTGGTGCACCTATAGAGATATTCCAAATTTTTTATTAGTTTTGGGAGTCAAAAACCAACATTTTGTAAAAAATAATCAAGGACAAACTTGACATTTTAAAAATTTTAAAGTGGTTATGTCAACAACCAGTTAATTGTCAATAAGGGATGAGTTCTCATTGGGATAATCATTTAATTATTAAAATTTTAGTTATTTTATTTATTAAATTAATTATAATTAACATATTTCAAATAAGATATTACATTTGTCAAAATAATAAACACATCAATAAATGATTAGAATAATATTACTTCATTTTACAAAGATATAATTTTATTAAGTTTCCTTACACTCTTAACATGTAATTAACAAATTTTTTATGTAGGACAGATTTGGTACCTTAAAAATATGAAAAGTTGTTTTAGAGTTGTATTAGGATTGTTTAGTTTTTTTTATATTTTAATTTATTCGTAATTTCCCTAGTTTCCTAGTTTTATTTTGATTAGTAGAGAAAATATAGGAACTAGTAGTTTCCTCTTTGACTTACTAGTCTTTATTGTAGTAGGATTAGTATAAAAATAAAAGTTTTGGTTTACTGGTCAAAGTAGTAGTATTTTAGCACTATAAATATAATGTAATAAGTCTTTATGAAAAGTTTTTTCATTAATATTAATTCAATTACGAATTTTGGAGATTTATTTTCTCTTGTTGGGTGAAGAATCCTAATATTACTTTGTTACAAAAAAATATTTTTAAAGAAGAAGGCAGTATCCTACTTCTTCACAAACTTTAATCTGAACAAAATGAGGTATGAAATCTTTTATCCAAAATTCATTATAAACACAAGTTCAAGGGAACAATTATTGCATGATTTCTTGATCAATGGTCCCAATAATTTAAATAGAGGTCACATATATGAAAGGAAGTATATTGTCATATACAATTATATATGTACTGTTATCAAGACCAATGGTATAAGGACGATTAAATATTTTCTAAGTTCAAGGAAACTGTGAAATCTTACACAATTTTATTTATTTTTTATAAATCGATTAGAAAATATTACGAGTCAGTGTACACATACTAGACTAATTTATCATCTTAGTGATAATTAAATTTATTTTTTGAATTTCCGACGAGCCTTTACATATTTACCAAAATTTTAACCTAATTCCTTTCGGATTTCACGACTTATGCGCCGAGAGGTCAATGGCTCGCCGACTCCTCCCAGAACATTACTCTGATTTAATTAATTAATTAAACATCTGCTCGCCACGGTGAAACAGCAGCTGTCCCCAGGCATCGCAGGAACTGGTTTCGGGGGAATCCAAAACCATAGAATCCAAATTCATAACTTAAAATTAATATATAAAATTAAAAACAAATCCAAATTGATTACCTGCTAATCTAGTGGGGGCCGTCCTTCACAACCACTATATAAACACCTCTTCTCCTCTTCAGATATTTTCATCTCCCTCCTCTTTCTCTCTCTACAAGACCACATCATTCAATGCGCCTTCGTCTCTTCCAGGTATACAATTTTCCTGTCTCCCTCCATGAAACAAACCAATTTACTCTCTCTCTCTCTCCTTGTTCTCTCGCATTTTCTTAGCGATTCTTTCATTTGATGTTCAGTTTTGTGTAGTAGACAAGCGATTATTGTAAATCACACGTTCATCACTGATTTTAGTAATGCATGTATTCACGCTTAGCTTGAATGATATCGTTGTGGAAAATTCTGATTTTCACTATCAATTGTTCTCCGTTTGGTTCTTGCGAAAATGAGGGAAAGGGAAGGGATTTGAGAAAGGTTGGCTTCATTTTTCCGAGGCCGAATGGTGTTCGTGGTACCTTTTGTTCTAAACAATGTTTCTTTGTGTAAATTTTTTTTTTTGGATACTTTACGCAACATTTCAGTTTTGCGGTCTAAAATAAGTACAATTTGTTTGTATCGTCTTTATTGTAATTTGTTTTCTAACATTTGGTTCTTTCTTTTTCAAAGATTTGTAGATCCGAGAATGGATCTTGATGCGACGCTGATGTTTCTTTGATCGATCGATTCTCAGGTGTGGATTATGATCTTTATATTTATTTTTATCGAAACCTGAGGGTATGATATAGCTTGCCTTTAACTTTGCTTTGATGACTTTTAACTTATGAAACTTTATCTTACTGGATTACACTTATTTTCACAATGGGACATGAAGTATCTGTCTTGGAGTTGATGTTATGATTATGGATTTTAATTTTTATTCACCTGGCTTTTGATGAGATTTACTTTAGCCGTATTCTGTAGCTTCTATGGTTGGTTAATATTTAACACAGCAGCAGTGACTGTTGAGTTTGTGAGGTCAATCCATTGTTCTTTCTTCCTCAGAATGTCATGGATAATAATGTATAGAAAATCACGGATACTGAAATTTTACTTGGTGCTTGATTTGCAACCGTATTACTTACTGCAGGTGGTACTTGTTATAATGCACACTTGTGCATGTATACGATATTTATATATACATATGGAGGTACATGTGATTATGTGAATTTATGTTTTGTGCGTATATATGTAACATATTTTAATTTTAAATCACATTGTGCCATAATTTTCATGATTGTAGACTTCTAGCACGAAGGTCCTCACCGCCTTTTTTTTTTCTTTCTTCTACATATATTGTATTCTTCTTGAGACTGATTTTCCTCCCTTATTTTTCTATATAATCCATTTTTTATTGTACTTTTCTTTCTTGGCACCCGGGGGTGTTTGGGTAGGTTAGTTTATGCTCGCTACCACTATCATTTCTTTTATGATAAATTGAATATTTACTATATATACAGTCAGCATTCTTATAAGTAATAAGGATGGGAGATAATTTTTTTTTATTTAGTATTAAGTTTTCATATACTTTCATCAATCAAGAGATTTCCTTATATAGTTATATGTATATGATTTTTTGTGCAAAAAGAAGACTTTATATTAACACTTTTCAATAACATTTCAATCTTTCATAAAAAAATACATTTAATGTTTCAATTTAAGTTATTTAAATTTTTCTTAATATCCTTTTGAACTAAATAAGTTGTATTTCCTACTATTGCTATGTCGTAATTTTATCCACTTAAGATACATTTACTCTAGTTATGTGGACTTAATAAATATAATTACTCAGATATCTCATAATTGAAATATATGTAAGCAGTGGCGGATTCAAGGAGGGCCTAAAGGGGGCCATGCCCCCCCCCCCCCCCCCAATTTTCAAAATTTATGTTTTTTACATATTATTTGTATGAAGTTTTTCAAATATTAAGAGTTGGCCCCTCCAACTTTTTTGTAGTTTCATTGAAATCCTCTCTAAATTTTGCTTTTGCCCCTCCTGAGTGGTATTTCTGGATCTGCTACTGAATGTAAGTATATATATGACTATTGTTTCTCTCTTATAATTAGTATTATAAAGAATTTTTATGTAAAAAGTATTAAGTATTAGTTAATAAAATTATTAATTATCTACCATAGAACCAAGTTGGTTCCTTAAAAATGTATAAATTATTAAACATTATTAACTTATTGAATATCAATTATAAGAGGGTCAATTGTAATTCCATTTCAGTCTTTTGATTCTACAACTAGAATCACGTTACAACTTTTGTGAGCGCTTAGAGTTGTGGTATTATCATGTGGATAGGTTAGTGTCTCACCACTTGAGGTGCTTGCTTGTTGGAATAAATGTAATCGTCATCTCAACTCAACTCAACAAATTCTTTTTCCACCTATTTGATTAGAGTTAACGGGTAGAATTTGAAAATGTAGTAATTCCAACCATACTGGATACCATGGAGATAGTTTAGCAAATTAAGGTCTATATGGACAATGTTTAAAAAGTTACACTAATGCATGTGAAAGTATGGACAATGATCGGATTTGGGTTGTTTTATAGTGATACAACTACTATGGTGTTGTCCTAATTGATTAAAAGACTCTTAATACCCTCATTTAAGTGACTCACATGACTAGTCTAACACATGACATTTAAGTAAAACAGGACAAGGATATTACAATGCAACACTAACAACATATAACTAAGAACCACTTACAAACTATCAAAGATCCACCATGCTTGTGTTACGACTTACGAGCCTTCTTGAATAATAACGAATGTTGTGGAATCTTTCGCATCAATAGAGCGGACTTAGTCCTCTATGAATGCTCCACAATAACCCAAGAGAGAGAATTCTAGAGAGAGGAACTAGGAGGGGAGAGAGATGTATCATCTATCATGTAAATTGTAGGTTATAATTTACGTAGCATGATATATGTTATATTAGTCTTTCAACACCAAGTTGGAATAGGACTCCCAAAGTGTCCAATCACATATCAAACAGATAGGATAAAAACTAATCTTATCTTATCTCTCTAATTAACTAATATGGACGCACCCCGGATTATAGGTTCGGGACAAACCGGCCTACCCAAATTCTAACATTGACAAATTATGCAAGAATAAGGCTGCCCAAATTTGACTTGAATTGTATCTTTAAAAAAGTTGAAGATAGGGAATATGATGTAATAACAAGTTCTTTCTTTACCTTTTTCTAATAATATAATTAGAAGGGGCCACAAGCAATAAACGTGTTCCTTCTTCCATTATAAGTGTAATTTACTTTGTTACTATTATAATATACAATTAAAATTTCCTTTTCTAATAGTTCTAGTTCATTTTGTTACAATGAGTTTTTAACTATACTTCCTCATTTATGCCAAGTGTCAATTATGTAAGGCCATAATTGTGAGATAAAGTTAGATATAAAGTTAATGAGCAATGCTATTCAGTTTGTAACTAGAATTGCAAGCCGATTATACACAATGACATCTTAATAATTTATTACAAGTTCATGAATATTATTTCATGTGTCTAGTCGACTTGTTATGTTGAATTGAAAATCTTTTTCTCAAGTTAATAAGATGGAATAAATTGGACATGGCTCTTCTCCATTATCCTTTCCCTCATTTTCCCTCAAATACATGCCAGATCACCTATTGTTTAATTATTAAATAGTAAATTCATGATGTGGCATGCATCCAAGACTATATTGAGGGAAATTGAAGGGAAAGTATAAGGGAGAGGATCTTGGTCCAAATAAATTATATGATACATATGAAAAATTGATATTCTATAAACATCCTACACTAATTTTATTATTTATTTGTCATTAATGTGAGGTATAATTGTAATGTCTTTTTCATGCCATCATATATTTGTGAATCAAATTAAAGTAACCATCCCTTCTTCCCCCCTCACATATTTCTCTGTCCCCATTTTTTCCCTACGTCTCTCTCCCCATTTCTTCTTATCTTTCAAATCGTTCTCTACATTTACTGCATTATACATTATGCAATACAACTTTAAGTATATTAGAAGAAAACGCTTTAACATTTGAAAAAATGGAGTTATTCCAAGCATACTGGTTACCATGGAGATAATTTAACAAATTAATGGTCTTTATGGACAATGCTCGAGAAATGTGTTATGTAAATATTTAAAAGGTTACACTAATGCATGTGAAAGTATGGACAACAATCAGATTTGGATTGTTTTATAGTGACACAACTACTATGATGTTGTCCTAATTGATTAAAAGACTCTAATGCTCTCACTTAAGTTACTCACATGACTAGTACATTACTTAAGTGACTCACATGACATTAAGTAAACCATGACAAGGATATTTTACGACACAAAACTAACAACATATAACTAAGAACTAAATACAAACTAACAAAGATGGAATGAGTTGCTTAGCCGGCTCGGATAGCTTTGCTAGGCTTTTTGGATGCTCCTACATCAGTGGTGCTTGCTGTGGTAGGGAGGAAACTTATTTGATGCATGTGGTTGATGTAGGACAAATATGGTACCCTAAAGGATATATGTTTCAGAGTTATTGTAGGATTCTTTAGTTTTCAAATTCGAGCTTATCTCAAATTGGTTATTTTAGATAAAATATTTATTATCTTTATTGTTTTCTATTCAAAATAGAATTCTTTATTTTATTACGATTAGAATCAGGATACGAGTTATGATTTTCTAGTCAAAATAGTAGTATTTTAGCTCTATAAATATGATGTAATAGGTCTTTATTGTACAATTTTTTATCAAGAATATCCTAATTTCGAATTTTAGAGAATTTCTTCTCTTATTGGGTGAGTAATTCTCGTGTTACTTGGAATTCAAGGAATTTGACGAGTTCAATTCTTTTTCACGTTTTCATTTTACGTTAGTTGGTATCGGAGTGAGGATTTATATGGCCAAATGGCAAACGACGGAGACCAAAACAAAAGTCCCATTGATGTTGGTTGCGGGATCAATGTTGTGTTGGTTGTGATGGAAGAGCGGGGGCGACAATTGACACAAGTTGTTGATCAAGTATGTGAAATTCATGATCTGTTTCTCGAATTCGTTCTCAATGCTAACAGGGACTCACCAATCAATAGGAATCACGCTAAAGGATTTGTCCGAGGCCAACTTGTTGATAGATCTGTGCTAAAAAGGCATCCTCAATGGCAACTAGCCTTTGTGGATGATTCAAGTGATGAAGTATTTGAAGATTTTTCTGTAAGATCTAGAAGAGACATGCATGATAAAAGTCCTGATAGTTATTATAGAAGTTAAGCTTTTTAAAATTATGGAATGGAAACTAATCTACCATCGTTTAGTGATCATCTTCATATCGAGACAAAGATTAAAGACCTTAAGTTTGTGATAATAACTACTATTGTGGAGAAGGAAAAAGAAGAAAAAAATTCAGAATTAATAGATCAAAATGTGCATCTAGTGGTGCAAATAAATTCTACAATTTCTTTTATAGAAGAGGAGTAAGAAATTTTCATGGAAGTAATCAACATTACAAATGAGAATGAATACGAAGCACCACTAGATAATTTTGATGACTATGAGAATATTGAAAATATACTGGATCAAGAAGATGATTTCCGTGTTTCATTATGGGTACATTTTTGTCATCAAAATAAGGGCCTAAAATTACAGACTTCATGAAAGATGCGAGAGGAAATTTTTTTGAGAGTTCAATTGATTGGGTTACAGGCGAGTTCAAATACATTTAATTAACTCGAGGACAAGTCCTTTTCAAGTGGAGGAGTCTGATCTAGGACATACATGGTACCCGAAAACATGAATATATGTTTAAGAGTCATTGTACAATTTTTTAGTTTTCAAATTTGAGCTTATCTCAAATTGGTTATTTTAGAGAGAATATCTACTATCTTTATTTTTTTCTGTTCAAAATATGATTCTTTATTCTATTAAGATTAACATAAGGACTCGAGTTATTGTTTTCTAGTCAAAATAATATTATTCTTGTCACGACCCGCAACCCACTCTTTACGGATTAACGGACCACAACCATCCGACCCGGCCCTTTTGCTGAATCAGACCTATTTATCCTGTTATACTATCATCAGTGCAACTAACATGTAACTATATCATCATCATGTATAAACATAGCGGAAGACAATAATTAAAAAGGTTTACATGTTTATATCAGTGTACTAATATAAAAGTATAACCTGTAAAATTTCTAAGTCATCACCTCATCCCCAGGATGTGAATACACGGGAGTACTACAAGATTATACTATTATTATCTTTACTTGTCAAAAATGTCCAATCTAGTCGCAGCCTCCTATGGTCTGCTGTCCGTGTCAGTCCCTGAAATCATCATATAAATTGGAGTGAGCTAAACTAAGCTCAGTAAGTAAGTCCCCTACTCTGCCATGGGTACAAGATCTGAAATGAAATTGAATAACAAGAATATGATAGCCAGTCAATATTATAGCAAGAATCATAACTTATCAATGAATACCAAATGATCAGGAATAATAACAACAATCATAGCTCGTCAAAGAATATCCAATGATCAGGAAGATAGCTGATAATCAAAGAGCATCTAATCTGAATAACAATATCATATGCTGCAGATAAAAGCTGTCAAAGTACATACTCAAATAACACTGAATAACTGCCTGATCATTCATACAAGAACATGATCATATTAGGAATCTCAATAAAAAGATAGTGATGTCAAAATTGGTGGATGCTATAAACTAGGGAGCCCGGCTACCCCCTGTGTGCATAAGTACTGAGCTCAATCATGTAAAACTGGTCCCCATACTCGGGACAGGACCCCATATTGGGGACAGGACCACATACTCGGGTCATACTACGCATCTAGATGGAGTTGTGACTGAGCACAAATCTGGCACTGATAAAAATATCAAGATCATGCTACCTCAACGGAGAAGAATGTGGAGCATAATTGGTTCAAGGCAACATAATATAACTATAGCTTTTTACGGCTATGTTACCGAGCTGCCGAGAACAACATCATCTAGCCCCTCTTGGCTCTACGTACAAGTGTACAGAATGGTCCCTTGCACAAATGTACAGAATCTCATGATCATGATATAACATCATCAGTAGACATGGAAATCAAGAGCAAGATACAACATCATAGCTAAGCTATTCCATTGAAAAGCAATATCACATAGTGGAATCATAAAGGATCTGATATGATAATAAAGAGTACAAATGCATATAGAAGAACTATGACATGGCTGGGAATGTACTACATGCAGAGATCGGTTATTATTTACCTTTTACTATCCCACGTAATTCAAGTTATTCCTTTTTCTTTCGACGCTCCTGTCATTCGGAAACTACAACTCAGTCTATAGCTGTAATCAAGCTATGCTATGTATTAAAATATATCTATCATGGCTATAAGTATTTTATTTGCTAATTTGGGCCTTACTATAATTTTCGTAACTGTTGGGGGTCTAATTCGAATTGCCTAAAATTCTGGGTCACTTTACAATTTTAGAATTCCTTATTCGTTCAGAATAATTCCTGGAACTATTAATCCGCCATTTTAGCAATTAAATTATATAGAATTATCCAAAACTTGTGAGTTTTCAATGGTTCGACCCTCAGTTTCGCTATATTGTTCATAGTCAGTTTCTTGAAAGGAAATGAAGTGGAAATGGAAACGTCCCTCTTCTTTGTCCCGCATTCTTATCTTCTGCATGAGAAAGTTTAGCTTTAGCACGATAAACTTTGTTAATGGAAGCATTAAACTTAAAGCTTCTAAGTTAGCTGTTTTTGATGCATATAAAATTTGATTGTGTTTAGTATAAATTTTTTTTTTTTTCTTCACATCAATGATGTTTCTGACTTGAGGGATTGTTCATGGGTATTTTATTCAATACAGATTATTCCATCTGAGAAAGAAGAAAGTTTAGAGAGATCTGTGAAAAATCTAAATGAGAAGCTAACTTCAATCCTCCTCAAGTGTAACGCTAAAGATGAACTTTTGGCAGAACATGCAAAAATGGCACGAGAAGCCATTGCAGGTGATATACTGTTGTTATCTTTGTTTTGTTAAATGATGTTCCATACATATTGTTTTTGTATATCATCTTTTTTTTTTTTCCATGGTTCTTAGCATTTGCTTGCTTTCATTGATGAATAATTTCTTTAGGTTTCCTTTCTATATATCTACATGTATGCATTCATTTCTCACGATCTAAAAGGAGGTGGAGGAGAAACCCATTACCTGCTTCGGGTGTTCTCCCACTGTTCAGCTCCTATCTTTCTTCTTCCTTTTTGTTCTCCTTTGCGCCTCAGCTTCACGCTCTCTTCCTTGCTTCAGTTCTCTCTCTTCGTTTCTTGTTTTTTTTTTTTATTTTCTTTTCTTTTCTTCTACTTTCTCTTCTGTGCCTCAACTTCTCTCTCTCTCTCTCTCTCTCTCTCTCTCTCTCTTTATTCTTCCCTTAACCGACCTTAAGGTCTGTGGCTGCTGCCACCTACCCCCCTTTTTTTTTCTTCTACATGCTTCTCACAGCTTCTACAATGTTCTTTGACTTCCACTTTCTTCTGATTTCTTTTTCTTTTCTACTAATTCTTCTTTTCTTTTCTTTTATTTTTCTTCTTTCCCCATTTTTGTCCACTTTAAACACACACCACACATTGCACACGCTGCACACACAGCTCCACTATATATATTTTTGCTTCCTTATATATATATATTTCTTATCTATATACAATTCTTTATATACACATTTCTTTATGTAAGTTAAATTTTATGTCTCTATATTTTTGCATTAATATATGTTAATTTTAATTAATTAATTTATTTTTTCTTTAAATGTTTTAAATAATATTCCCTGTATTAATTTTTTCATTTCGGCTTCGGGGTCGACTCGTTTTGGTCATTTCTCAATTCATGTGTCTTATTGGACAATTGATTGTCGCTCGCCTAGTTTTACATTTTATTCATAGCTTACGGTTATCGCGTCATTGGACAATGTAATATTTCGATTTAAAATTTAAACTTTATTCATGGCATACTTTAGCTTACAGTTCGGGGTTACATGTCATGGCCCGGTCCAACCTGGATCGGACACTGCCTAACTCAGGTCGGGGTATTACAATTCTAACTCTATAAATATGATGTAATAGACTTATTAAAAAAATAAATTCATATGATGTAATAAGTCTTTATTATGCACTTGGGGCATGGTGACATATTAGGCTGTTAAGGCTAGGTCATAAGGATCATTCCATTCCAAGCCTACTTGTTGCGATTCCTAACTCCAATTGAATAGTGCCAAAAACTATTAAGAGGATTTGCCTTCATAACCCGAAAGTATAGAGTGTGTAACATTCTATCTTGAAACCTATTAAGAGGAGTGAACTCCCCTTCAAAAGTCCTACCATTTCTTTCTTTCCATGTAGACCAAGATGCACATAAAGGAACTAATCGCCATTCCCTTCTAACATCACAAGAGACTCAATTACCATGCCACATCTTGATGAAAGCACCAACCGACCAAGGGATTACCTAAGAATGACCAAAAAGAGTTAGTAGAGGATCCCACACACCCTTAGCAACCGGACAATGAAGGAATAAGTGGTTGAAAGACCCCCCAGAAAATTAAGCACATGGAACACTTGTTAGCCAAAAGAAGCCTCTCCTCTTCAAGTTATCCAACGTCAATATTGACCCCCCCCCCTCCCCCCACCACCATCCAAGAGAAGAAAGCCACCCTCTTGGGGGCCTTAAGAGTGCCAAATAGCTTTCCATGGGAAATTCACCACGCCTTTTCTAGCCACGTGCAAATAGAAAGACTTAACCGAGAAGTCTCTCCTAGCATTCACCTTCAAACAAAGAGCATCTTCTTTTCTCTATCCAACCAAATATTTTGAAGAAGTGCCAACAAAGAAACAACCTCTTCCGCTTCTCAATCATGCAAATTCATACGAAAGCAAGGAGCCAAGTACACCAATTCTCATTGAAGACCACATAATCTTTCACCGAGGCCTCCCTATTAGAAGCCACTTGAAATAGATGAGAAAATCTACGCTACAATGTACTTTCTCGACGCCAAAGATCTTACCAAAACTTAACCTTCTCTCCTTTGCGAACAATAAACCCCGTGAGTTTAAAAAATTCATCCGCTCCTTTTCTAATTGTTTTCCAAAGGCCCACCCCATAAGGCCCCTCCGCCACCCTAGAACACTTCATCACACCCCACACTTGCCTCAATGGTTGCCCTCCATCTTGCATTGAGCTCCTTCACAAAGTGCCAAAATCACTTCCCTAGAAGAGCCTTATTGAAGACCCTCAAGTCCTTCACCACCAATCCACCGCCTTTCAAAGGCAACTTATATAAGAGGTTAGCAACTAAGACTGTTTTGGGATATAAATACATTTAGCACGTGGGAAGACATTATGTTATTTGCATGACCTGCTAAGCATGATAACAGGATAACTGTTGTTTTCAGAAAATTCTCAAAGAGGTCATTATAATGTACGACTCAAGCTTCACAGTATTTGGATTATACCAAATGATAAATGCACAGATTAAATTGTCTGCTAGATTTAAATGTCTTGAGATGGTTACTTACCAAAACTTATTCATATTTTTAATTTGTTTTCTTAATCAGAATTCCATTCTCAAACAATTATTTGAATTTACACATGAAGAACTGATTTGGGCTTTTGACCATAACCTTATTGGTCAGTCAGTTTTGATCCAAACTTCAAACTACCCTGGTCATGGCTGAAAGAAACTTATTAAGAACTGCAACTAGGCATTGTACAATGGGGAAACTCTTTCATTCAGCGACCTTCATATATTTGGCTAAGTTTGATGTCTCTAAAATGCTTTTATGCCAGGGAGTCAAAAGAAAGACAAACTTTGGATCCCTAGAACACTTGTTCTGAATCTTTTGATGCCTTTTCAAGGATACGGTGAATTGCCTCTTTCCATAAAATCCATCATGCAACCAGAGAAGTGTATTATCCCTGCTAAAAGCTCTGTTAGACCAACCGTAAGTCAAGACTGTAGTACTAAGGAACAATTTGGAGATGCTGAAAGCATGTAAAAGTATATTAATTAATGATAAAAATAATGAGGATCTAGTGTTGTTACAGTAGGAAGGCGCTGTCAACTCTGGTTGACAGATAACACTAGTTTCCATTTTCCACATACCTGTCCTCTTTTATGAGAGGGTTTTGCATCAGTTTCTCCCTGTATCGAGGAGTCCAGATGATGAGGAAAATCATCAAGAGATTGGGAAGCATGTGGAATGATGTTGGGTGAGAAAGTGCAATGAAATCTCTCATCAAGGAGGATGATGTCTATGAAAATGATTTTTACATTAACAAACCATTGTCTGTAAACATTCGTATTTTCTTCTCCTGGTTGTATTTCTAACTCTTTAAAGGTGGTTTACTTGCTTAGAACTTTAAAACTTCAAAATGTTTTAATTCCTTTAAAATTTAGGTCATATTTTACTCAATAAAACATTTCTTCACTTTAATGGACAGTGATAAAGGAAACAATTAGCTCTAGAAAATGCATCACTCATCATTGTGAAATATTAGCATGTGACCTTCAGTCCCTCTCCTCTAGCTGAATGCCTTGTCAAACTTCTATTTTTTGGTAATTCTTTTCAACAAGCTTCTCGTACTACTTATGTTAACTTTATTGTTATATAGTTTGATGCAATTCAAGTGCTGTGATACTTTTCCCTATTCAGCCCTATTGATCTTTGCTAAGAGTCTAGTTAAATGCCTCTATTTTTTTTTTAGTATTGCACCTAGAGTTATCAGAAAATGCTAGTTTCCAAGTGTTCTGTGATCTATTGCATGCAACCCCAAATGAAGTACACATGTTCTAGAATATTAAATTTAGTGATTATATTTCTTTGTTTATTCCCTTATTTTTCCACTTTGTAAGGCAAAGTCTTATTAATAAATGGAATTTTATCAATTAGAATTTGGAGGCAAAAGGAACTGGGGAAATGGTGAACAGCCTTAAACAGCAAGATAACAATTCAAGTCATGCTCGTAGCCTCGTACAATATAAGCAGGCTTGTAAAACTGAATAAAAATCTTATTCAACATAAAGATAAAAACTAAAAGAAAGCTAGTCTTGCATTTGAGACTAGCTTATTACATTCTAACTTTTATTCAAGAAATCTAAAGATGCCAACCCCTAGGGATCATATTCTGGACTAACTGCCATACTGCATAGATGTTCCTGTTTCCATACTGTGGCAGTGCATGTTCCAGAACCATTGCTTGCACCCTTTTGAGTTATCTGTGGGACTCCTGCAATTTGAGAAGGAAATTCCTTGAGAACCTTCTCTAAATATAATTGATTTTTCATCTTGTAGCAGAGACAATATTTGTTGGAAACATTATGGGATACTGATCATGCGTTTGATTTATATTGATCTTGCCATCTTGGGAATATTTTTTAAGCCCTGTGTTGTGTGTGGCTTATATACTTAAGCTACATATAATGTGAAAATATTTTATCAAGTTTAAGCTATTTAAGTTGATTTATGAGATTTTCTACTCAATTTATCAGCACTTTTCTTTTTCCTACTGGCCTTTTTTTTTTCTTTTTTCTTTTTTTTTTTGGGGGGGGGGGGGGGGGGGGGTTTCTTATTTAATCAAGTCTAACCTAAATTCTGAAAAATTTATGGGTTTCTTTCTAATTTTTAAATTATATTAACCAAGTTTGATGTGTCACCATAATTAGAAGAAGAAAATTAGTTGCCCGGACCATGAGTTTCTTTGTGAAAATTTCCATGAATTTTTGTGAAATTTTCTGTTTTCACAGGCTTCCCAACTTCTGTTTGATTCTGGGTTACTTGAATTTGAACCATGCGATTTTTTTTCTTCTTCCTAACATGTGTGTCTTCTTCCTCTCAAAATTGCCATTTTGTTTTGAGAATTTTTCTCAAAGTTCAAGGCAAACTTTTCTGATTTTTTTTTGGTCCGGACCTTTTCCATGATGGGGCAACTTGCAGCTCAACCTTAGACTCAAAGCTTTTCTGAAAACTTCTCAAGCACTATGACTATTGGTACTTGCCCTGCTGCAAAATAAGCCCCAAAATTGGACGTTGTGATGATTTTTGGTTATTTGAATCTAAACATGACATCTTTCCCTTAAAAAGGAATTAATATTTCTAAGCATTATGGTAAAATAGATGGATCAAAATTGTGCAGTTACCCTAATTTTGCATGTATGCATTCTTCTTTGATTGTTGGGCTCAGCCTTCGAATTTGCAAGCTGTGTGCATTTTAAGTCTGGTGTGTCTAGGGTTCCTGGTCTCATTCAATTGTTTAATAGCTCTATTTCCTGAACCTATTTGATTTCTGAATTACTTTTTGTTGCTGAATAATTTCTCTCAAAACTGACCCCATGACATCATCTTGCCTCTTCTGGAAAGGATATATATATATATATATATATATATTCTCTGTTCTGCTTACTTCTTTAATAGCTTTCAATGCTGGGTTGCATGCTTCTATCTTCAACACTAAAGAGCAGTTCTAATCTGTGCCATTAATTATTGCTTGTGATTTCAATGAAGCTGTTACTGCCTTAAGTATTAAATTGGGACACAATAATGTCTGCTTATAGCTATGTCTGTGGAGTCTTGCAATGAAAGCTTTTCTGTTCAAATGAACAAAATTTACTACTATGCCACTGCTTGTAAAATTTCTGCGTGCACAAACTGGGGATTATGTAGGTTTCTTTGCTAAACTTGACCAAGGGAGTTCTATTATTGTCCCAGGGATTTTGTAGTCTAGAGACTTGCTTATTCTTTTGATGCAGTGATATTAAATTTATGTGATTCAATGTATGCTCTCATTTGTGACATGCCTTATGCTTTTAGTGATATGATATATCATTAATTTTTTTTATTGATACAGCCTATTAATTAATTTAAACTGGTCCAAACTCATTGATTTTAGGTGGCCAGCTGTAAATTTAGAAGTATTTATGAATTATGACGGTTGATTGTCTCAGTTATACCTTAAAGTTTCATTCTTATCATAAGATGAAAATATGGCATGGTTAGACTATTCGTAAAGTAATCTAAGTGCATCTCTTGCTCTTGTTGATCATGTAATGTTTTTATTGCATCTTCCTTTCTGTCTTTCTATAGTAGCCATTTCTCAGCAATTGGTGAACCTTCCTGTCATTTGTGTGCAGGCCTTTTTTGATACACAACATGAGTTCAGTTATAAGTTTTTTTCATTGAATGTCAAGTCCAAACGAAATAATGAGGTAAAGTAAATGGACCTTTTTGCTGTTACTTTGAATATTTCTTAATTTATCTTCATTACTTTTGTCATAGAGCAAATATTTGTGTTTTTGCTTTCATAACAATTGATTTTTTCAAAAAAAAAAAAATTTTGTTTCATATGTTTCATTCGCAATTTTGTCTCTCTCTGTTTAGGTCATTTCTTCTGATTTTCTTGCATACGGCTGGTGGTCAAGTTCATAACTAGGCACACCTTTGTCAAACAATCTTTACCAAAACAAATACATGTACTACTTTTATAGTCATTATCCATCTAAATTATAATGAAAGACATTAAAATAACTCAAATTCACATTTTTAGCTTTTCCTTTATCATTTCTTATCTTCACTTTTCGTAGTTGGTTTCTTTTGTCACTTCACACGTTAATGTCATTGATAATTCAAAACAAAGTCTTTGTGCGGAATGATCTGCAGTTTATACACCACTTCTTACTAATCTAAGCATAACCTTGTGACCACGGGGCCTTTCATTGTTAAGGAATTGATTGATATTCGTCCATGGTTGATCCATCATCTCTAATGCAGTTGAAGTCTGCTGCATTTTCACAGAAACAAATCCGAGATTAATATTTTGGTACGCTATTTGGTTTACTGAAATACTTAATTGTCTGGATTAAAAATTACCCCAATTTTGTAGCTCTTGCTGGTGTTTCATAGTTCTGTTGCTGTGGCTGGCAAAGCTGGAGATGGACAGCTGCATGCGAGTCCTCTCTGATACTTGAACTGTTCAAAAGAAGGGAATTTCTGTTTGCTCCATTTTCATCCCTTGTTCCATAAACCTGGGTTCAAAATGTTTCTGCTAAGGTTGATGATGAAATGACTCATTTTTTGACACATGTCTAATGATTAAAAGAGGGTATTTATGTTTTGTGGCATATATGAAGCTTGTGTTTGTTGTCTACAGCAATACCTTCTTATATAGTTCCATATTTTCTTCACGAATTAGGTTTACCTTCTTATACAGTTCCACATTCTCTTCGTGAATGATGTTTCCCTGCAACAAAGCCAATAAAACTTAGTTGAAGTGAAATTATTTTCTTGAAGAGAAAAAAAGGACAATCAGTGACCAAGGTTTTCAGGGTTGACCTTTCGATTTAGTTCTTGTATTTCATCAATTAAAATTTGGTCCTACAAGATTGAAAAAATTATGAAAGGATCATCATTGTCTTGGAGCATATGGAAAATTGTAGGTTGAGCATTGCTAGGGAATGGGAGTTTCAAACCTTTTTCATACGGACACCCCGAAGGCTCATTTCCAGTTGGTTCTCCAAATTCTGTAAATCTTTGACGCTCAAACCAGAAAGCTCTTCACCCATCATTTGCCTGTAATTGTCAAATTTATATATAGGATGAATCCTTCTAAGCCTTTACCTGTTTTTTTTTCTTTTCTTCAATACCCATGACTGAGGCACATATTTGAGATAATAGAGACCATTTCTTTTAACAATTACCTCGTTATTCTCCGAGACATTACAACAGTGTCATTTAATTGTATGCTTGAAGATCTGCCAGAAATTAACTTTTACCTCCAGATCAAATTCTTTTTCTGCTGATTGATAACTTCTATTTATGAGAAAAGATTGTTTTTTACAAGCTTATATATTTGGTTGACTTCGCATTTTCTGCCCCTCAATTTTGTAACTAGTGCATGTGAAAAAAGTTGTACGATAATTATGTCCCCTGATATAAGTACGTCATGTAAAGTCAATCTCACACTTGTTTATGGTATTACTAGAATTCTATATAAGTGCACAGATCTCTAGCAACTCCTTTTCTGATACATCTTTCTTAGCCTTTATCTATGCTGAATTTAAACAATGTATCATTTTTTTTAATCAGTAGAAGTCAAACAATATATCCTCTTGGTGCAGTGTTGTATAACTCTCCGTATTGGCCATGGACATTGTGAGAACAATGAAAGAGATAGTTGCAGTGTCTGTGGAGGTACGAATGACATGATTGTAGTCTTAGAATTTTTTTTGAGGCTTTTACCTTGAGTTTTTGTTGCAGCAAGTCTCGCTAATGACACATTGAGGAGCACGATAATTAATTTTCTTAAAATTGATATACTCAACTCAATTCAATAGAGCCTTAAAGGCTCAACTACTTGGCATTGGCTATGTGAGTTCAATGTTGCGATTCATCTCTATTAGGGCTTAGGGTTCAGGGTTCACATCCATCTCCATGTAATAGGTGATACCTTACTATCAAATTGCAAATCCTAAGTTCTTGAGGTGCAACTATATGTTTTATGTTGGCTGTTTACCCTCCTTTCTTTGGTCTTGAGACTAGCTATTTGAAGTGTAAATCCTAATAATGTTTTTATAAGTTTTCTTCTTGTTGTACAATGTTCTAAAATATGATGTAGATTAAGTGACGAGATTAGATCAAACTTTCAACATTATTTGCATAAAGTGATTGTCCTCATACTCCAACCCCTATTGTCATGCTTAGTAGGTGTTTGGCGAGGCGTATGCCATGCCCAAAATGGGGGTTTGGTAAAAATGGTAAGTGTTGGCCTAAGAAGCACGAACATGGATGCGAGACACAGATACGACACAAACGCGATGACAAGACATTTCTAAAAAAAGTAGGACACGGATACGTTAGGGACATGTTGAATATATATATATATTATTTTTTATATGACTATATAATAAAATCTAATATTATTTCAATTAAAATTAACATAAAATACAAAAATCACAAAAATATTATTAAGATATTAAAATAACAAAGTCATTAAGTAAGAATTTAAGAACTTCTTCATTTAATCATCAACATCCATGATTCAAGTTTCAAAACGAATTTACTAACTATTACATAGAACATATATATGCATATATATATATATATATATATAACCAATAAATAGAGGAGAAGAGGAGAAAAGGAGGGGGAATTGTGTACTAACATGTCTAAAATTTAGAAAAAATAAAAAATTTGGATATTTTTTGTGTGTGTCCGACACAGTGTCCGAGAGTGTCGGTGTTCAACACAGACTTGTGAGCCAAAATAGAGTGTATGTGCTTCATAGGTGTTGGCATATTTCTCAAAACTTTGTTATGGTTGTGGGACCCACCAAATTCTGTTTGCAAAACGGGGTTTGGAAACGTTGGAAAAACCTACTTCTCCAAATAGTTTGGGTTGTTTACAAGCATTAGAAAAACCTACTTCTCCAAACAGTTTGGGTTGTTTACAAGCATTATGCCCAAGCCTACCACTTACACATACCCAATAATATATGTACAATATAAAGGATAAAAGGAGAAATTCACAGTGCAAAATCACTTTTACACAATTTATACTGAACACCCAAATAACAAACTAATTATGCCATAATCAATACTCCAGAAAACATTCCCCAATAATCAATTCTTCAGAATCAATTCTCTTAAATCTGAAGATCCCCCAAACGGGCCCTTAGTGGCCTAATTTGCCATTGCACCATTTTTTTATTCATTAGTTCTATAATGAAATTGATATAGAGAAATGTAGAGTATAAGTAACATAATTCTTCTTCCTGGGCCTTGACATGGTTTTCTCCATGTGAAGTGAAGCAAACCTATATTCATTAGACATGGGCAAAACATTATGCACATTGTAGTCTAATATGCTACAAAAGGAAAATTTGGAATATAAAACCAAATTTTCAACATAAATTTCTAATTTATAGGGAAACATAATGTATCTTTCTTTTATTTTTGCACCAGTTCTTATATAATTTAGATTTCCTCCAAAATAATGTTTTTATATTTTTAAATTTATTGACCAAAATATTTTGATATGCATAGGGGGGCAAGGTTTTATGTCATAGTAGTAATTTATATTTAAGTAACATCATTTAAAATATTGGCTTTCAAGATCCCTAAATAAATTATGTGTACATTGGATGACGCTTCCAAACAAATTTGCTATTCGTCCCAATCATTTATGTACTTTACAGATGTTTATGGGAGGCCAAAGGATAACACGAGTCATGAAATAGTTTTCAAATTTTATTACTCTTAGTACAGGGGAGCTTTACATGGTCTAGTGGTGGAGAGGTTTCAACTTATGTCTAGATTAGATAGATTTTTTTTTTGTTGATGACTTGGGAGGAGCATTTTCGGATCTCTTAAACTGTTTTCCCTTGACTAGTTTCAGATCATGTTCCTATCCTTTTGGATGGGATAAATAGGGGAGAAAAGGCCTTGTGGATTTGGAAAAAGTGGTGGAGAGAACAGGGGTTTTAAAACTTGATGGAAGGATGGTGGCAGGGGTACCAAGTAGCACACTTAGCTTCATTTTGGCCACGAAATTAAAAATTGCAGAAGGAGGATCTCAAAAAATGAAACAAGGAGGTCCTGGGGAATCTCTAAGTGAAGAAGGCTAGAACTTTGCAAGGATAAAGTCTGTAGAAATGACTTGAAAGGTGAAATAGGAAGATTAGGGCTTTTTGAAGAGATTGGCTGGAGGCAGAAATCGAGACCTCTATGGCTCAAGGAGGGTGATAGGAATATAAAGTTATTTCTCTTATTTTTATGAGCATGGGACATTTAAGAGGAGTTTCAATGCATCGTTTATTACTTTGGTATCGAAAAATGGGGAGCAGCATTGCAGAGGACATTAAAGATTACATGCCTATTAGCTTAGTGGGGAGTGTTTTTAAGTTATTGGCAAAAGTCTTATACGTGCCTTTAAAAGAGTGTTGGGAAATCTAGGATTAGATTCTCAAAACGCCTTTGTGGGGGAAAGAAAAATTCCTTTTTTTTTGCATAAGCACATAAATTTGTATTACAGAACATTAAGAGGGTGAACCCATGTATAGAAGACAACTTTAGTTTCAATGTACTCAAATAAATAAAATTATCTATAAATAAGGTCGAGCCTCCTGAAATCGAAAAATAGAGGGAGCGCAAAAGAATTGCCTTTACATTCCATATCGGATATTCTACCCCATCAAAAACTCTACAAATCCTTTCTTCCAAATAGTTCACCATAAACACAATTGAGCCAATTGCCAAGCTTCCCTAATCTTCATTTGCATTTTCTTTCCTCTCCACCTAGCAAGAAAATCTTGAATAGATCTTAGCATAACTCAATGAATTCCTAAGAGATTGTTAAGCAACCAATTGCTTCAAAAATTTAAACTATTAGAGAATGGACCAACAAAGTATATCATGTTCTCAATGTTGGGTGGTTGTCATGAATTCACTTGGATCATTAGTAACCCGTTTGCGACCCAAAAAGGGGTCTGGAGCGCCCTTGGGCGGATTTTTTGACCTGGATTTGTTCTTTGCAATTTCCTGTAGCCTATTTGTCTAAACGGAAAAGGCTTTCTCGTTTGGACATGTGTAGGGTTTTCCACGCCGAGTTGGTTTTGGATTTGGCAATTTCGTTAACCTATATATTTGAGTGTTATTTTAGGGTTTCAATATATGATTATTGTGAGAGTGATGAGTTGCTTTGTGAGCCGTCTTTTGGTGTAAAGGGGATTTTGGGTTTGTGAGTGTTTTCACTTTTGTAATTATTCATAGTGGATTGATCATTGCTGCCTGTGGACATAGGCAACTTGCCGAGTCACATAAATTGTTTGATGTTCTTTGTCTTGCTGTGTTTGTTTGTTTTTATACTTCTTTATTTCATTTCTTGGTTCTGTTCCATAACACTCAACACTTCCCCTCACCTACAATCCCAGACTCGCTTGTGGAAAGGTAAAGAAATCGAAGGTAAATGCAGAGTAGAACAAGTACAACTTTACACAAACAAACTAAATGGGAATAAATGGAAATGGAGAAACTTGAGACCAAGACCTCTCATAACCAAGACTTTGGTACCGTGTTAAGTAACTAATTATTCTAAAATCTTAAGCTATGAGGGAATGGGCCAATAATATATGTCAAGATCTCAACAAAGACTGATCAATAAAATCCATATCATCCTAATTAGTGGGTAGTGGATTATCAGATGGTTTATCGGCTCTTCAAATTACACTAATTCACAATTATTTGGCGTCTTCCTCACAAATTGTCTACTGTCAGAATATTTTATAACCATATGCACCACCCAAAAAATGTCACCTTCAACGGAGCCTTGGTTCTCCAAATTGCATTCTAGTGGTTTTAATTGCAAATTGTAATCAAGAGAGAAAAATAATTCTTGATATCTTTTATTCATAGGTACAAGTATATATATACACAAATTGAGAGTCTATACTAGGAAAGCAGACTAATTAGGAATCCCTATAATTAAGCCTATCTATATAGTTAACCCTACAGGCTGTATATTCTAGAACAATCCTACATGTATATTCTGTAACACTCCCCCTCAAGCTGGAGCATAGATATTAATCATGGCCAGCTTGTTGCAAATATAATTGGCCCGAGCCCCATTGAGAGCCTTTGTGAAAATATCTCCTAGTTGTTCTCCAGTTTTCACATGTCCTGTAGAGATCAAATTTTGCTGCAACTTTTCACAAACAAAATGACAGTCAATCTCAATATGCTTAGTTCGTTCATGAAACACAGGATTAAAAGCAATATGAAGAGCAGCTTGGTTATCACACCACAACTTTGCTGGTATTGAAGCCTTAAGACCAACCTCAATTAAGAGTTGATATATCCAGATTATCTCTCATACAGACTGTGCCATAGCTCTATATTTTGATTCTGCACTGGATCGGGACACAACATTTTGCTTCTTACTTTTTCATGAGATCAAATTTCCTCCAACAAAAACATAGTAGCCAGTAGTGGATCTCCGGTCAATCTTGGAACCTGCCTAATCTGCATCTGAAAAACATTCGATATGAGCATGTCCATTATTTCTATACAGTAACCCTCGTCCAGGAGCTCCTTTTAAGTAACACAAGATCTGTTCTAACGCTGCCCAATGGTGAACTGTTGGGGAGGACATGAATTGACTTACAATACTGACAGAGTATGCAATATCAGGACGAGTTACTGTAAGATAGTTCAATTTTTCAACCAGTCTCCTATACTTTTCAGGATCTTCACGTAAGTCTCCATCTTTTGTGAGTTGTAGATTAGGAAGCATTGGAGCACTGCATGGCTTAGCCCCCAACTTTCCAGTCTCAGTTAATAGGTCAAGCACATATTTTCTCTGTGATAGGAAGATGCCTTTCTTGCTTCTTGTCACCTCAATTCCCAAGAAATACTTCAACACCCCTAAATCTTTCATGTGAAACTGGCTGTGAAGTACCCTAGTAAAGGCCTCGTGGAGAGAGGAAATCTCAGCACTAGAGAGGATCTGAGATTTAGCAATCTCAAATTGAGAATTAAGGCCAGCCAAGAAACTCATTACTGCCATTTGTTCCCGTTGAGCTTGCTGGATTTTGACATCAAGACTAAAAGGTAACAAGACATTCAATTCTTCATAGGTTCTTTTGAAATTCATAAAATAGGCCTGAAGAGATTGATCTTGTTGTTCAGCCCGGTAAAAGCCCTTACAAACTTCATAAATACGTGAAATGTTTCCCTTTCCAGAATACAGAAATTCTAAATATTCCATCAATTCTTTAACATACTCACAGTGATTAATCAGGCTAACGACCTCAGTGTCAATAGAATTCCTGATTTGCAAGAACAAGCGAGCATCATCTCGCAACCATTCCTGGCGAGTATTATTCGTTGGTGGATCTTCAGTGATATGATTGTCCTTAGAAATACTCCGCAGATAAATTCTGACAGTCTTACACCAATCGAAATAATTGGGACCAGTTAATTTATGTTCTATGATTTTGGACATCATGGGAATGACATCTGTCACAACCAAATTCTTTTGTTCGTCAGCCATAGAAACAGAACACAGAAGAAGCTAACTGAGAAGACCAGTAACAGTGAAGCACACGAACAGCCGTGAAGCAACAGGGCAACCAGAGTGTCCAAATGAATAGCAGCTAAGCAACCAAATACACAGAAGTGCTGGAGAGAGTGAGGCGACACCGGGAAGACTGATCGGAGATCGAGGCGCAGTCGCACGCGCCTCCACCTGTTGGCGCAGTCGCACGCGCCTCCACCTGTTGGCGCGTGAGGTAAGTGACGAAGGCAAAAACTTCTGGTGGCGCGTGAGGCTCACGCGCTTGGCTTCTAGTGATCGGACTTTAGGGACAAACTGATCAGCAGGTAAGGCTTTAGTCCTGGACGGCGGTGAGAATGGGTGGTCACTCGAACAGGGTGACCCAAGAATTTTCCCTAATTTCTGCTCACTGTGGGCAGAATGGCCGGAAAGAAAAAAAGAAAAGAGAAGAAAAAGAAAAGGGAAATAGCCGCAGGAAAATTCTCGAACCTTGCTCTGATACCATGTAATCAAGAGAGAAAAATAATTCTTGATATCTTTTATTCATAGGTACAAGTATATATATACACAAATTGAGAGTCTATACTAGGAAAGCAAACTAATTAGGAATCCCTATAATTAAGCCTATCTATATAGTCAACCCTACAGGCTGTATATTCTAGAACAATCCTACATGTATATTCTGTAACACAAATGAATGTGTGCCTCTAGGATGAAAGTCAGAAAGCTGGTTTAGTGTACAACCTTAGTATGGAGAAGGCCTATATGATCACTTCAATTGAATTGGTGATTTTTGTTATAAATGCTTAGAGGATAAGATTCAGTGTTAATTGAAGGTGGATGGAAATGTCAGTCAAATTTTCAGTTTTGGTGAATGGTTCTTTGGAAAAGCTTTTTCAGGGTGCAAGAGGTTTCAGGTAGGGGGATGTTGAGGATTCGGCTTTGAATTTGGGCTACTAGGTCAGGATTTTTCCATTGCCATATTCAGATTTACCTTTGGGCTCCTCATTTAAGGCCAAAGCAATGGTTGATAGGTTTGAGAGGAGGCTGGTGTGTTGGAAGTGGCAATATTTTTCACGAGGTGGCAGGATTACTTTGATCAAGAGTACATTGGCAAGCCCGTCAACCTATTTTATGTCATCATTCACTATTCTAGCCTCTGTGGGAAAAAAGGCTGGATAAATTGTAGAGACTTTCTTTGGGGATATGGTGGGTTGGAATAAAATTTGAACCTTGGTGTGAGAGGTTGAATTAGAAATTAAGGATTTAAGGACCTTCAATCAGGCTCTCCTTGGGATATGGCTATGGAGATTTTTTACAAAGAGTAATTCTTGGTGGGGCTTGTTATTGAGGCCAACTGTGTCTGTAAGGGAAGTTGGGCTTCTAAGGAGGTGGGAGGTCTCTATGAAACGGGGTTATGGAAAAGTCTAAGGAAAATGTTTAGTGATTTCTTTTGTTTGTAGGTTTTGAAGTTGGGGGTTAGAACTGTGAAGTCCTGGTTGGATCTCTAGAGTGGAGAGGTATCTTGTAAAGACATTTGCAACAGTCAAGGACATCAACAGATGGGTTTCCATTGAAACCTGTGTAATATTTGTGTGGCCGTTTGTCACAAGATGGTGGCCAAACGAGGCAGGCATGGGATTCCCATCTTCGTGGCATACTATGGCTTGCGGTTATGGTGTGCCTCCTTATAATGGCATGCTGCAGGTTTGCGGTTATGGTGTGCCTCCATATCATGGCATGTTGTAGGCTTGCGGTTATGATGTCCTAGTTGTGGATGTCATGACCCAGCAGACGAGGTGTAAGCGCGGAATGTGCCCTGCCTGCGGTCTCGATTCAATTAACACACAGGATTGAAGTTCGCAATTGCGGTTCAATGAAAACTAGGATACATTAGGTCACAATTTTGACTGGGAATAAGGGATTCACGTGGATTGGAGGATTGTGGTGTGAAAATATTTTATCAAGTCGTACCTAACTAGGTGAGGGCAGATGTCGCAAGTAGCAAATGCTAATAAAACCTGTCTTGCATGTGTAAAAGAGCCTATAGTGGCAAGTGCAACTGGAGAAAAATCAGCAGAATAATCCCCCAATAAAAAGTGATTATATTATATAAAATAACATTATTTCAAATATTAAACCTAATTCCTTAATGTTGTTTTAGATTCAGATTGAATCCAAAAATTTCAAATATTATTCCAAATCCGAACTTAGTATTTTTAGGATTGATCAGTTCAAACTCACCTGCAGATCTTGTTAGATCCACATTGAATTTGAGCTCTTGGTAGCACCATACTCAACTATGGGGAAAGGGTGCTTTAGGCTATTTGTCAGATGTGCGGCATGTGCCGATGAGTCATGTCTTGGCTGCCAGCTAGGTATTGGGCTCTTAGGTGATAAAAAGCCCTCCAGTGAAGGTCTGTGATGACATAAAACCAATTGGTAAGTGCATTTAAATAAGTACATGGGATATTCTTCTTTAATCCAAAAGAAAAGGTTACATAAAAAAATATCCTTGAGTCTCCGAGGGGGAATTTCCACCCCTTCAAAAATTCTATGATTCCTTTCCCGCCACAGACACCAAACAAGGCAATTAGGCGCCATCTTCCAAGCAATAGATATAAAGAATTGACTTCAGTACTTGAGTCAAAGATCCGAAAGTTACCAGGCATAAAATAAACATAATAACATGAGTCCGTATGCATCAATACATCATAAATCATTAATCACAAAAAGAGAAAGATAAATCATTATAATAGTTTGTGTAACAAAAATGCATAATACATGTCTTTCTGTATATCCTATAATAATAAAACCAGTGTGGACTCATTTTTGAGGTTCTAATTAGTGTCTGAGATGGGGCTTGAATTTCATGTTGTCAAGTGTCTGAAACACCAGTTGTCAAACGGGAGAAGTTGATTGTGAAAAAATTGGTACTTTGCTTTCTTAATCCATGATATTTTCAGTTATATCGCTTTAACCTGAATACTATTTAATATAAAACGTTTATGTTAGTAGGGAAAATTTTTTACCGGTGATTTTCTTGCAGGTTCTGCAGTTGTTGCCTCAGCATTGCTGCCTCCCTTTGCCATAACTACCAAGTACATTAACACAAATTAGTGACATACTGAGATACTTTTCAGCATGGCTTAATTGAAATGATAAGGTACCAATTCTATATAATAACTACAGACGTATTAGAATTGGAATACACAAGATTATCACAAGTTTGAGGAGAAGTATCTTCTGGAGTCGATGCTCTCTCTGAAGTTGTTGATTTACTTGTCATTAGTAGAAGTAAAGGCTTACTAAAGTAAACAATTAAAAGTAACGAGATAATATCATAAACATTAGCTGAATTACATGCATTACAGTTTGTGGCAACTTCAGATGTCTGTCTCCTTGTTTTGCATGTATATGGATGGATGTACTAGACTACTAGTGAGGTGTGAGGGTTTTTTAATGCTGAATCATCTAATATTCTGAAAATTATTTGCAATGCACTGTGGTACTTAGTTGAAAATTTTTGATTCCTTTGCTCATGTGGAGTACCTTATTGTGAATTTTTCTGTAAACAGATATGTATTTGGGTTATGCCTGTGTCTGCACCCCATTATTGAGTCTAGACTAATTCCCACAAATGCACATTTTCCCGTAAATAACCACGTGCACTAACTTTTTTTTTTTTCGATCAGCAAAAGTAAGATATATTATAAACAAGGAGCCCGAGAGGCCGAGAGGGGCTAACCCATGTACAAAAGAAGGGAAATGCTACAAAAATTAAGGCCTTAACTCCCCCAAAAGCTATCTAAGTGAGAAGGAAATTCCTCTTTACACCAAAAAAACCAAACTCTCAAAAAAGAATCCGTTAACACCCCTGTAGGAAGTTCCTTGTTATAAAAAATCCGGCGGTTCCTCTCCTTCCTAATATACCATACAAGACAAAGGGGCGCCATCTTCCAAATACTCTTCAATTCCTTCTTCATTCTACTAGCTCTCCGATTCCTCAAAGAGGCAGGCAAAACCCACCTATACCCAAAGAGCATCAACACCAAGTTCCAAATATCTCTAGCCACTTGACAATGCACAAGGAGGTGATCCACAATTTCCTCCGTCCTCTTGCACATGCAACACCGGCTAGGAAGTTGAAAACCTCTTTTTTTTATGTTATCCATGGTGAGAATCGCTCCTCACGCTGCTGTCCACCCAAAAAAGCCAATTTTTTTTTTATAGGAATTCGCCCCCCCCCCCCCACCCACATGGAACAAGAGCTCAAAAGAGATAAGAGCTCCTCTGCCTCCGCCTCCCCCACTTCCCAATCTTGAAGATTCCGACGGAAACAAGGACTCCACATCACTTGGCCCCCCACCATCTCCACACAATCCACTACCATCTCCTCATTAAAAGCAATACTAAAAAGAGAAGGGAACCTATCCTTTAGCTGCCTCTCACCACACCACAAATCTTCCCAAAACCGAACCCATGATGCCTGACCTACTTCAAACCTCACCACTTCCCTAAACTCCTCCCTACCTTTTTGGATTGCTTTCCAAATGCCACAACTATAGTGTAGTATATGGTTAACTAGAGCAGCTTATATGTTGCTGATGTGTAGGATTAGATAAAAAAAATAATCTAAAGAAAAACCACTGATCTTCTAGTTTAAATACTGCATATAGGAGTTGAGAATAAGTGAGTGATTTATAAAACTAGTGCAGTCTACCAGGAATTTGTAGTGTATCAAGTCTCTTGCAAGTTATCCTGCATTCAGATTGATTATAAATAAATTTCCATAGAAAATTGTATTCCCAAATTAGATAACATACATTCCAGAGCTTAGTAGCTGAAAGATCCTATATGCGGTGATGGTCCTGCTTCAGATCTATGATCTGGCACTTCCTGCTTTGGAGCTTGTGGTACTGGCAGTTTTGCTGTGATAAAATTGTGGTCCTCTCCTGGTAGAAACTCAGACTGCCAGAACTCAGATTTGAGCTCTTAAGAATTCCAAATGTTTTTATTTGAAGAACAGTTAATTGTGTAGCCAGTGAAGGCAATCTGATTGCTGGAGTACCATGAGAACTTTCTGACAAATTAAGTAATCATAAATCTCTTGTTTAATCCTTCAAATCTAAAAAGAAAGGTATTTTATTACTACGGATGCCTTCTTAATGGTCCAAATTTTGTGAGGCCCCAAAAGGCAAAATTTCATGAAAAAATAATAGAGAAAAACAATGGAAGATAATAAAGAAGAAAGAGGAAAACCATCCAACCTTTTTTCTTATTTTACTAAGAATCTCATGGAATGGGTAAATGATCTAATGTGGCATGAAAATAAATGAGGTGCCAATTGCAACAAGTCCCCTACCTAAGAAGCACGGATACGACACGACACGGACACGTAAATACGTTATTTTTCAAAAAAGTAGGACACGGACATGTTGGGGTAGGGACATGTTGAATATATATAATTTTTTTATATTTTTTATATGACACTATAATAAAAACCTAATGTTATTTTAATTAAAACTAGCATAAAACACACAAATTTAAAAAATATTATTGAGATATTAAAATAACAAAGCCATTAAATAAAAATTAAACAACTTCTTCATTTAATCATCAATATCCATGATTCAAGTGTTTGGGCACATGTTCGGGAAGTGTCCGATAGTGTCGGTTTTGACACGGACACGTGAGCTAAAATAGAGTGTCCGTGCTTCATAGTCCCCTACCATTTCCGTAGACATTTCATACATATGCAGCTAGGCTGTTTGGGATACAACGTGCTGTTTAGTCTATAAACTTGTGGATTCTATCATTATATGGAAAGTCTTCCACTTTTTCCATGCATATGTTTGAATCAAGGTAATTGTAACAAAATGAAAAACGAAAAACATTTCTCAAGGATGCCTTTTTCAATATGAAGGTAACCTTGCAGAAGAAAATAGATGGCTGGTTTCTAAATTTACCTTGACCTCGGAAGTTGGATTTTCCAATTGGTGATGTTCCTCTTTTGATTTGTTGTATCGTTCAATTATTGTCTTCATGCTGTAAAATTAGCATCAAATCATGTCAGATATTCTCTTACAATATTTTTGAATGTTTCATATTGAATTTTTTTTGTAACATAATGCCTTGCATTGGTGCATGAAGAATAAATATTGCAAGAAAATCAATCTATTCAAACAGCTTCATGAAACATTTCTATATATTATCAATATTTCCAGTTGTACAATAAGCTGTGCTAGCTCATCAAATCATTTTCAACATCTTTTAAAGTGATTACTTGACAAGTTTAAATGAGTTCTACAAGTAGGCACTGACATACAACTTAGAGCACAAACCTAAACATATTTTTTTTTTTATCAGTACTAAACATATTTTTCTTTTCCTTGTTATTTTGTTTATTCTTTGCACAATTAGAACAGTCTTGAAAGGTCTAATCAATTATTATTTTAGCTGGAAATTGGATATATGCATTTTGTAGAAATCAAAGTTTGAACTAGCAGTGCCACACTTGTCTTCGATGCACTTCACACATTCCTCATTTTGTCTCCCCTTACCATCCAATTTTCTTAATTGCTAGTTGTGGCATCTTATACTAGTGTCTTATATCGAAAAAAGACATATCTAAGAAGTCAGAAGTTGATACTTGAAAAATATTTTGAAGCCGAAGTAGTACTTCTTTTTTAGAATTTTTCTTTATAGGTTTCTAATTTGATGAAAACTAAATAGAGTAGGACTCGAACCTGAGTTACAATTGTGTTCTTTACCACATTGCCTATATGATGCTCTTTTAGCGAAGTTTATGATTATGCTTTCCTATTTAGTCTATATTAATCATCTAGAATTGACTTTGTAGCCTTCTTTATAGTTTATCTTCTTTTTTCTTTTCTTTTACCCTTCTGAATATGTTTTCAAAGAGGTGCTTCTTTATAAGCCATATAGTCATCATGCCAACTTCTTTTTGAATACAGAGATCCCCATGACTTTGCATCCTGTATGATGGTTAAGGTGTTTTATGGCATTCATTAGCATTGATTCCTATAAAGGACGGAGCGTTAGAGATTTCTGGCCTATCAACTTAGTGGGAAGCTTGTACAAACTTCTCGCTGAGGTTCTTTCTTTGAGACTTAGGGATGTGACAGGAAGAATAATATCTCCAAGTTAGAATGCTGTTGTGGAAGGGAGGTAGATCGTGGCTGCAATATTGGTTGCTAATGGGTGTGTTGATGTGAGGAGGAAAAGAAAAGAAAGGGGTTTGGTGTGCAAGCTGGACATTGAGAGAGCATACGATAATGTGAATTGGGGCTTCCTTCTTCAATTACCAGGTATGATAGGTTTTGGAGAAAAATGGAAGAGGTGGATGCGGTGCTGTATTTTTGTAGTTACCTTCTCTATTTTGGTGAATGGTTCTCCAACAAGATTCTAGGGGATTGAGATGGAGATTTGTTATCTCCATTTCTCTTTGTTATTGTTACAGAGGCTTTTAGCATGATGCTTGACAAAGCAGTTGCCCCGGGGGGGGGGGGGGGGGGTTGCTAAGGGGTTTTGATATTAAGATTGGTAGTGGGAGGAAGATGGATATTTCTCACTTCTTGTTTGCAAACGACACTATTATATCTTTTGCTAGGCGGAGGAGATGCACTGTCTTTTGAGATGTATATTGGTATGTTTTGAGGTAGTCTCAGGGTTGAAAGTGAATTTGATGAAGGGTGAAATTATCCTTGTAGGAGAAATGGGAGAAGAAGAGGAGTTAGTCGGGACTATGGGATGCGGGGTGGGCTCCTTTCCATCCACGTATCTCGGATTGCCTTTGGGTGGTTCAATTAGATTGGTCGGGGTGTGGGATATAGTGGTGGAAAGATTTAAGTGTCGCTTGGTAGGATGAAAAAAACAATATCTCTCTTAAAGTGGAAGGAGAAGAGGGGGGGGGGGGGGGGGGGGTGGGGGAGATCACTCTTATAAGGAGTACCCTAGAAAATCTTCCTACTATTTATATGTCCTTGTTTTTTATGCCTGTGTCATTGATAAAGAAATTAGAGAAACTTTAATTGGATTTCTGGGGAGGAAAGGGGGATGAGAGGAAGCTTTATTTGGTTGGATGGAATAAGGTAAAACTACCCTTAGGGAGGGTGGGTTGGGAGGGTTCAAGGATCTCAAATTGTTCAATCAAGCTCTCTTGGATAAATGGTTGTGGTGTTTTGCGGTGGAGCATCAAGTGTTGTGACACAATGTAATTTGTACAAAATATGGCTATGAGGAGGTGGGTGGTTCTTCAAAGACACTTGGAAGCATATGGGTGTTGAGTGTGGAAAGTAATCCCAATCTGACTTGGAGAAAGGTGAGGTAAGTTGGCGAAAGGGGAGGATAAAGGTTTCCTTTGGAAGTTGATTTGGAAATTCAGGGTCCCTACCAAAGTTGCATTTTTTAGCGATTCTTAAGACATACAATCTTTAAATGAGAGGTTTTGAATTCTCTTGTTAGAGCATTATGTGCGAGGAAGATGAAGAGATGGTGGATCACCTTCGAATACATTGTAAAATTGCAAGGGAAGTTTGGAATTCTTTATTTTCAATTTTTGGATGTCTTTGGGTGATGTTGGCTTCAATCAAGGAGGTCCTCACCCCCCGCCGGGGGGGTTAGAAGAGAATTCAGAAAGAATTGAAAATTGTTTGGAGGATGGCCCCTATATGTCTTGTGTGGTGCCTATCGCGAGAGAGGAATAGAAGAAATTTTGAAGGGGGAGAAGTCAACTTCTTGGAGATTCAAAGATAGTTTTTTGTGTACTCTTTTTTTTTTTTTTTTGGATAAAAGAAGAATTTCCTATGTGCCTACATAAATTTATAGATTTTTTGGAGGATCTTAAGCTTTGACTTTTTGTAAACGGTTCCTTTTTTTGTAAATTTGGGTTTGTCCTCCTGAGCACCCTGTTTTAATATAGTTGCACTTTAACTATAAAAAAAATCCATATTTAAACTTGTCCAAGTAATTATAAAGTAGTGGGTCCAGGCATGTGGCTCATGATAATTTTTTTAGTTTATATTGTTAAGGTTAAGGCCAAGAAATTTCCCATAAAATATACTTTATTTATTGATAAATGACATATCATATAAAAATTGTTGAGTGAGGGATGAGGAAGGTTGGTATCTGGACCATAATTTATTTTTTCTTGGAAAGGGTTTTATGGGAGTTGGAGAGTAGTTTGAGAATTTTTAGTGAAGGCCATGTAAAGGCTTGGAACTAATCGGATCTAATGGACCTATGGAGATCAGATGCCAGGCATTTTTTTGGATATCTAGGGAATTGAAAGCAAGACAACCTTTTACGAAGGAAAAGATATGTCTTGGGACCAGATGGGATCCCATTAAGTGCTTAAAGATATATGGTTGGTTAAATTGTTTGAAACACTAATGGATGAAGAATTTTGATAAGTGAGTAATGCAGCACACCACATGAAATGAGACAGATATATGGAAGTGCATTAACTAGGGAGAAAATCAAGTTGTGAGCCTTGTATGAATATTATGTTTGAGCCATAACTAGGACCAGCATGCTGGGAAGTTGAATCACTACAACTGTTTTCATACATAGACAATTAATGAAGAAGTATGGAATGAACAGAGAACTTGCTGCCTTCAACATGCATTGACTTGTGTAAATTATATGCTTTTTCTTAGAGAGATGATCTCATGGTTAAGGAAAAAGAAGGAAGGCAGAAATGTATTTGAATGATTGAGAAAAAGAAATGATTATTTAAATATTAGTGTAGAACTTTTGGAGCTGATATATTTCTGGTTACAATTGATTTAAATCAATATCTGACCTTGGACCCCTCTAATTCATGTGGATTGTCTATGAATCAATTGGTGATATGCTAGACGGGGTTCCATTTCTATGTTTTAGAATGGTAATGTGTGTAGGATGTTAGAGTCCAATTCATTTAGAATAAGTTGAACTGAGATGGACTATATGTTTACAACTTTAGAAAAGAACATGTCTACAGGTGCTACCTCGATACCAATGATGCGACTTTTTACAGGGCAAGTTGTTGAAATAGACACCAAAGCTCTCTGAAATTCTAGGAATAATGTCAAGAACTATTGTGAAGCTTCCAGAGACTGATACCTTGTCGAAAACATTCTCAGTATTCACTGTTTTATTTTTGGAAAGATTTTAAAAACATCTGGAACAACAAGATTTACAATCATTGATTTCTCCTAACACTTCTGATTTTCATGCAGTTACCTAACATCTTACTGGTTTTGATAAAGTTTCTTTTTCTTTTTTTCTCTTAAGGTTTCCAATTTGATGTTATATCTTTTTTTTCTTTTCGATATCACTATTTTCAAGTTCTCTATTGCAAGACTTTTTTCCTTGTCTTTGTTGTTTCTCAGTGCAACTATTCAGTTGGGCATAGTATTTCAACAGTTATGACCTGGAGGTATTCCAAATTAATTAATTTTATGTATTTGAGTGTGTGGCCATCATTTAGCGGGGCACTCTGCTGGGTATTTGCTTTAGGCATCCTATGGCATCAGGGGCATACCAATCATAGCAATAAGGAAATTGTGGCAAGGAAGGGTAGCAGTTACTTGATGGAATGAAGTGTCATCCTTGCCAAGTAACATCTTGAAAAGTGATGCTGAGATGAGAATGTTAAAGGGAGGAGAGTGGTGAACAGAAAAGGAGATTGTTCAAAGTAACCCCAATAAGTGGTGAGATGACAAAACTTTTAGATGATTTGGACATGTGCACAAATTACTACATCATTGAGGAAGAGAAATATGGTATTGGCTCTAAATAGATTAGAGTTCCACCAAGAACAACATGGATGGAAGTGACAGAAGCTTTGAAAAATCACTAACGAACAAGAGTGCAGCTCTCACCAAGATTGAATTGACAAATGTTAAATATGCAAGTAGTCAAAAACTGTTGGTTTATGGTATGGGTGGTGGTGTTATGGTGAGTAAGTCATTCTGCCTATGAAACAATTTGTCAATTGTAAGACATTTTAAAAGTAACCATAAATATCAGATGTATCTTAGTAGTAAGCATGGTCGATCAAGAAATACTTTGTTTTTGCCTATGCTACCAATTCCATATTGTGGTAGACCTTCTTTGCTGCATTAATTCTCGCTTTCTTGCTCCACTTTGAAACCCTGTTACGTCCTCATAATTATACACTGGTATACACTGTCAACAGCACATTTCATGCTGATAGAGAATTGGTTTTAGAACTATACAGTATACACTCTCCCATTCCTTGCACCTTACTAGATCTTATACCTCTATTCCAGTTATTGGTTTCCCGATGATCATGCCTGTGAAGTATGAAGTCATGTCCATATTGTAACAGTTGAAGTGAATCATATGTTTTCTTTAAAATTAAGATGACTGAAAATCATAATTTTATCTTGTGAGTATTTAATTGTCCTTTTGCTTTCTGATGCTATTAGCTGATTTCATCTATTTAATTATCCTTATCATGATTTTCTTGCGTAAAGGCCATAGTCCTCTCATCTTCAAAGAAAAGCGTATTTAAAGTAAAAACAGATTCTTCGTCTTTACCTGCAACCTTGTTTGACATTTCACATTAAGTTTTGAATTTTTATCTGTTGTTTAGTCTTTTGGAAATGGAATTGTTGCAGAAACACAGATTTCTTCTAACACAATGGGAACGGCATAAAAAATTAGAAACAATGAATCAAAATCTATTGATCTGCACATATGAGCCTTATTATATAATCAAATGTTTCAAGCTTAACTTCCAACCACAGTAGAAGACACAAATGTGGAACCTGAAGAAGAAACTATATATATCATGGAAAAAATTGTCTGGAAATGACCAATACTTCTTTAAAATCCAAATAATATATGCAGAAGACAAATCAAAGTGAAATAATATGAATTGATTCACAATTTTTAGTGAATAATATGATATTCTATTATTGTCTAATTATATCTTTTAAGTGCCATTTGTTTGAAGGCAATGAAACCTGTATGTCAAAACATTGTTTCTGTAGAAATACATCATTGATTGAAACTATGTATTCAGGTTTTGTGTCTCATGACATAGAAACGATTTGGATATTTTGATTGTAAATCTAGAACCATCCTCATGTTGAAAATTTTTCCTTCTATAACTTCCCATTGCATACAGTGTCAGTGAATTGCAATTGCATGGGTTGGCTGGTAACTTGCCTCATCCATCGTAATTTGGATTGGGTCAAAACTAGTGTGATGGGGTTTATGTGGGTTCGTGCTATAATTTTCAAGTCCTAGTTGGGTTTTAGAATACAGGCAACACGCAACCCGCATTGGTAGGTGATTTGCCTAATGCAATGACTCAGAAACCAGATGTCTTAGGTTTGCTCTCCCTAGGCTTACCATATGCACATGGCCTGTTTGATTGTGTGCATTCTAGAGATTAGTCTGGACTCCATTTAGGTTGGAGACACTATGTCGAAATTAAGAAGGAATATAGGTAAGCGGCATTATATTGGTGTAATTATATATATGTTTAGTGTTTACATATTTATATACGTACATAGTTTACCTAAGAACAAAAAAATCATCTAATGGGGTTAGTCAAGTAAACTTTTTTGTCCTATTCCCATTTTGAATGGGATTGGGGAATTGTAATTAGCTCAGGGCAGCTTTGGGTTGAAAGCCAGTTTAGGTTAGAGATAGGGTTACCTTAAATTATGTTAGCTTTGGGTTGGGACTGTTAATCCCGAAGTCTCCCCATTAACGCCATCCCAGTTGTTTGTACCTAATGATAGTATGCAAGAGCTAATCCTCTGAAGTGGTATAATTCACTTCTATTTTGTAGGAAAAGTTCCAAACATGTTATGCCCTCCGGAATCTTTTTACAGTAGGTGGTTATTGCTCCTTTCTTCTGCTATTTATATATTTCACTTAGATATCACGACACTTATGACTTAACATACTCACCCCTAAAAGTAATCACAGCTTATATTTATTGTGATTTGTGAATAAAGTGACAGAAATTTCAATATGCAGAACAACGTTACAATGCAAGAACTGATCATGAGTTCCATCATTGCCAATCCTTTTTTTCTTTTTTGGTAAGAAACTGAGAGAATATTATGGAGAGCAAATTAAGGATACTACGCAAAGAAATCTGAGGTTCCTTGAAAGCTAGGAAGAGAAATTAGCAAAAGGAAATATGAATACATACAGAACAAGAATACTATATTCATTGAAACTTGACTACTATTACCCTGCTTATGACCTCAAAGGGGCCGAATCTGACCCCCAAAAGGAGATGGCATGAAATCTCACATTTGGCTGAAAAGTTTTTTCTCTTGTTGGGTGAACTAGGGATCTAACTAGTTTCTGCCAGTAAGCAAGATCATAGATTTATAATCTTCCTCAAGGTGACTATCACCCCTTGTCCCACTCAGCAAAACATCTAAATAACTTTAAATTAAGCAATTTACCAACCAAAAAGAAACTTTAAATCAAGAAATTATGCAAATTTATTATGACAGCTTCCTTAACACCCTCCAAGGTGAGCTTTGCGTTTGTCTCAAAAGCTGATTAGTAACTGCTAGCCAATAGGAATTAACGTTGTGTTCCCAATATGTTGAGAGAGCTTGATATACATTGTTGGCCCATTCTCTAACAACTTAAACTTTTAAAGCAATTGGTGATTTAATATGGTATCAGAGCCTTGGTTGTGGGAGGTCTTGGGTTCAAGTCTCTCCATTTGCATTTATTTTCCGTTTGCATTTGCATTCTCTTCTATTTGTGGTTTCTTTGCTTCTCCACGTGCGAGTCTGGAGTTGCATGTGAGGGGGAGTGTTGAGCGAGTTTGATATATATTGTTGGCCCATTCTCTAACAACTTAAGTTTTTAGAGCAATTGGTGATTTAACACTTTTCAACATGAATGTCACATTTTTTGAGTGTACCACTTATTTTTACAGTCCGCATGCTCCTCTTTAAGGGGAAAATGGTAGTGAAGAGTTGTATTCTTCATCCTTGATTCCTCACCATTTATCTCAATTTGAGGTAAAGTCCCCCAATTGTGAGTTGGACAATGAGATGTAAGGTGCAGGAATTAAGGAGATCACTGATCATTCTCTCATGCTAACTGTCGATTGGCTTCTTTGGGTCTAGGAATGCTTCCTGACCTCCTATAACTCCTTTTCCATCTACTATTTTGGATGACACTGATCTTTTTGTAGTTTGTGAATGAGTTTGATCTTGCATTTAGCATCTCATCTTAAACATCCATCCATGTTTTCTGTAAGGAAAGTTTATAAGTAGAATAAGTCTCTTTGTGGTTTGTGGCAATTATTTAAAGCTTGGTTAAAGAAATTCAATAGAGCTATAAAAACGTATAGGTATAAGTAGAGTCAGGCTTATCAGAGGTCCAATTAGATTTGATTGTGACAACAAAGCAGTCACTAACATTACACGGTTAAACAAAACATATTGAAATGGATAGACAATTCATTAAAAAAAAAGTCTAGTCTTATTTGCATTCCTTATGTCAATCTAGTGTCTTAATTGACAGGGTGTCAAGGAGAGTGTTTCATAGTGTTTTGTGCAAGTTTGGCATATGTAATATTTATATCCCAATTTGAGAAGAAGTGTTAGAATATCTAAAATATTGAAATGATGTATATTCTTGTAATTTTAATATTTAATAAAATATAAATAGAGAATCGCATTGGAGTGAGAATTACTTCATTCCTCCTTATTTAGTCAATCTCAATCCCTCTGTATGTTGTCTTCTTGTTCTTTTTTATCTTAAACCCTGAAAACAAATGATGAATACATTTTAATTTGATATTAGAATAGTGATCAAGGCTGGAATCTTTTTTCCACTGACACCCCTTAAGTTTTGACATATTTTCACTAGGACCCTCCATATTTCAAAATAGGTAGAACACCTCCTGTTGTTCGTTGGTGTTAGGTCAAATTGATGGTAAAAAGGTAGGAAAGTAAAATTGCATCAAATAAAAAATAAAAAAGAAATCATTTCAAGGTGTTATACATGAGAAACCCTCTATTGAGTTCAGAAGACCTTCAAGCATCCATGGTGTTTCTCAGCAATCAGTCTAACTCGTTAATCTAAATTAGTTCTCACCCTTTGCTCATCATTCAAGCCTCAATTTCTCATTCATATTTTCATCACTATAATTAGTTGTTAATTGGGGTTTAATTTGACCAAAATTAGGATCTTATTTTTACAAATTGGAACTGAGTTAGGGCTTAATTATGGCTAATTGGGGTTTAATTTGATCGAAATTAGGATTTCACTTTTAAAAATTAGAACTGGATTAGGGCTCAGTTGGGACTAATTGAGGTTTAATTTGACCAAAATTAGGGTTTTACTTTTACAAATTAGAATTGAATGGGGGCTCAACTAATTAGGGTTTGATTGTTAATTTATGTTAATCTAATTTGTTCTGCATTAATTTGAGTTTTTATTTTCTGTTGATTAAATGTGTTAGTTTGATGAAATATATGCAATGTTGTAATTTAATCTCTGATTTTGTTCAAATCTCTTTGATTAAGTATGTATTTATAATTTTATTTAGGAATCATATTTGACATAGTTATTCATTATTTGAGAGGTGAATATGTGATTGGAAATGTAGATTCTGATATGTATTGTTATGAGAACATGATGACTAATTGTTGCACTGTTGCTTTGAGTGATGGAAACAATGCTAGTAGTTTCTTAGGTTGTGTAGTTATGATTAGTGTTGTAATATTTGTGTCACAACAAACCATGTTTGTATAAAATGATGCAAACGTAATAGAATTATTTGATTTGTATAACGGTCTGAGACAAATACATGTACATCTTAGGGGTGATGCTTTGTTTATCACAACAATTACCTCAATGTACACACCAACCTCAAACTCCACAAGCTGGAGTGGAACCATAACAATCTCAATTACCCAATGTTTACACATGTCAACCTGACTTAGAAGAGCCTGTAAATGATGAGGTAGATGAGGAACAATTTGTGTTAACTGAAGATGAAGACGGTGAGAGTTAGAGGCATTCATTCTTTGAGGAAATTTTGGGGACGGTAGCCATGATAGGGGTTTTTCTATAGCAGGGCCTTGAGTAATTCTAGTAATGGATTGTCAGACTACCAGTCTAATGCTGATGACTTGGCCAAGGGGGAAATTCAAATTCTGGTGAAGACAATCCAATGTCTAGGCTAGCAGATAATTTGAGAATGGGGGAATATAGGACAACTAGTAATAAAAAGATGCAATTGGTCAAGTTTTTAATAATGTGAACCACTTTAGGGAATGTTGAGAGATTTTGTGACCCAAGAGGGCTTTGAATTTCAGAGGATCAAGAATGAGAAAGAATGAGAAGACTAGGATGAGAAGTTTGAGGGAGATTATATGCTGAGGAGGTTTTGAAAAGAAATCTAGGAGCCGTAGTAAAAATCTCATACCATGAAAGAACACTGATAGGGAACACATTGTCCATAATCCTACTTTTAAGAGTTTCTTTATTTCATTTCCTGGCAAACTTGAATGGATACAGGTCATTTGTTGGGTTTGATGGGTGCCATTTAAAGGGTCCTTATATGAGTATTCTACTCTCTGCAGTAGCTTTTGATGCTAGCAGTGGCTTGTTTCCATGGTAGTTGAGGGTGAGACCAAGGAGAATTGGAGTTATTTCTTGGACCTGTTATACTCAATCCAATCACTTTCATGATTAATAGGCAGAAGGGTGTCTTGGATGGAGTTCTTCATTTATTTCCACATTCAAGTAACAGATTTTGTGTAAGAAACATATATAATAATTTCAAGGGTCAGTTTCTAGGAGTGCAATTAAGAAATTGTTTTTGGGCTATTGCACGGGCAACCAATTCAATTGCATGTAATATAATATTGGAGCATATGAAAAATATAGAGCAAGAGGCACTGCAGTGGGTGTTAAAGGCACCTGCTCATCACTGGTCAAGGCATGTTTTTGATGAATGTGTCAAAACTAATCATGTGATAAACAATTTGACAGAATCTTTCAATAGTTGGGTTGGAGAGTATAGACATAAGTTTATTCTTGTTCTATTGGAGCACATTAGGGGAAAATTGATGAAAAGATTGCAAAGAATGCATAAAAAGGGGGCTTGGGTGGGGTTCTATAGTCCTTTCAAGAGTTAAAAGCAAGTTTGCTAAGCTTTAGAAAGAAATTGTGCACTTTGATATGAGCAGGTGAGATAGAATATGAGAAGTCTTGGATAAAACAATTACCTATTTGGTGGATTTGAAGGAGAAGACTTGTAACTATAGAGCTTGGGCAATAAGTGGCATACCTTGCAAGATGCAATGGCATGCATTTCCTATAACAGAGGAGATCTAGAGCAATATTGCCACCTTATTTAACCACCCAAGCCTACTTGGCCACTTATAGTGACATGGTCTACCCCCTGGTAGATGAATGAATGCGGTCTGATATCCAACATGTTCTATTCCCTTTTGTGAAGAGAATGCCTAGGAGGCCAAAGAAGTATAGAAGAAAGGAGGCATATGAGCCTATTCGTAGGCAACACAGATCATCTATTCTGAAGTGTTGTGTGTGCAATGCATTTGAACATAACAAGATAACATGCCAATGTTACCTCATAATAAGAGAGGCAGCAACAGTGGGTCATTTGCTAGACATGTTATTTCTAGAACTATTTTGATTTAGTTTTATAAGGTAGTTAATAATGTAAACATATTTTACTTCACATTTGTTTTTATGCAGCATGATGGTGCAACTAGGCAATCAAGTGAGGGTTCAACTTCTCAATCTTCCTAATATTAGAGGTCCTCTCAAGTCTAGACAACATGATTCAGTTTTAGATTCATTTGGTGGTTAAGTTTCAGTTGGTGGTGTAGATCCAAATGGTGTTTCAACTTCAATTCGTGGTTCAGCTTCAGTTTCATTTTATGGTTCTACTTTGGTTGTTTCAATTATGTAATACAAGACAATATGATGTACATTTTGTGGAACTTTTGTAGTTCTGTTGGTGGTGACACTTGGTTTTAGTTATGCACTTGTGTTATGTATTGGATATGACATGTTCTATTAGATTTCATATTATTTTATGTATGATAGTTTGTGACAGATTGTGAGCCTGATCCTCAATTTTATATTATAAATCTTGTTTTGGATTTTATTAGGTTGAGCCATGAAGTTATGTTATGTATTATAGAAAGCATTTCTCCACTGAGTTAGGGGTGGTTGTAATAGAACATTAACTTCCATTCATTTAAACTAATACATGTTCATCATCATTACATAATTATATTACATATGCATAACTCAAAATTTGTTAAACTTGAACAACAATATAGTCATCAGAAATCTTGTCATACAAATACCAAAAAGAAAATCATGTTCACTAGCATACTGTATTTTAGCCCTGCTTAGTAGCTTTCTAAGTTTTGCATTCTAACTTGGAGAGCCCTGAATTGCACTTTTAACTTGGCTAGGTCTTCACTTTTATGAGAAGTATTTGTAGTATAATCAAATGCTACATGTTGCATACCGATATCTTCAGGTTTAGGTTGTCAAACTTCAATAAATTTTATACATCTTTCATTCTCACAATAATAGTACAACTTTTGAGGATTATCACTTGACTCAAAAATTTTCATTAACTGTTTTGCGTCCATATTTGTTGCATCTTCTATTTCTGAATTTTATCATGTTGAAGAAGCCATTGCAAACTTGGGATATGTAAGATTTAAAATCATTCTGATATCAAATGTAAAATTCAAAATTTACTCCCATATCAATAATTATACCAATTGTTGAAAAATAAAAAAAGAGTAGAAGTAAAGTATGTGAGCCAATTAAACCAAGGTAGTATAGTTTTAGTAGGACTTTTAATTTTGAGTCTCAATAGTATTTGATATATTTTAGGTAGGAGTTGGATAATTTATTGTTAATGGGACGATGAGTGTCTCCTAGTGAGAGTAGTATTATTAGTTTGAATGAGATTAGAAATCTTAATTGCATTAGGATTACACTATATATATATATATATATATATATATATGTGGCCTAAAAAAAAACAAAAATACTGTGTTGTTGCCACAAGCCAAAAAGCCAGTCGTGAGAGTGTTTCTCTGTTGTAAATAAAAGTGAGTGAATTGACTTTGTTAAATTGGATTTGTGAAGCTGTGGTCATGTTCCTCGAGAACAATAATATTGAAGTTGTTATTGTTTTTTTTTTTTTTTTTTTTTCTGCATAATCAATTGTTTTTAACAATTGATAAAATCTTTTGGATTCAATAATTTGTATTATAGGGTTTTGGTCTGTCAATTGGTATCAGAGCAATTTTAAATCTTACATTTGGTATTAGGGTTCGGTTTTTTAGTTCTTGAAGATGACTTCACTTATTTGTACGATTTACAAATTTGATGGAAAAACTCATTTTCATATTTGGGAGAGTGCGATGATAACCTTTTTTGATTCAAGTAGTTTGACGATGAAGTTCATTAAAGAAGAGTTTGCAGTAGATGCAGACGAGCAAATAAGGTAAGTACACTTCAAAACTTTAAGTTGTATTCATCAAGTATTAGATTTTTCTGTTCTTAGTAAAATTGCACATGTTTAGTCTGTAAAACAAGCATAGGATATTCTTAAAAAAATATATGTTGGTGTTGATAAAATAAAAAAGGCTAGATTACAAAAGCTGCATAGAAATTTTGAGTTGTTGCAGATGAAAAAATCAAAAATTATTTCTGATTATTTTTCGCGGATCACGACACTTGTTAATGAGATGATGACTAATGGTGAACAAATAGCAAACCGTCAAATAGTTAAAAAAATTCTTCGAAACTTGACACTACGGTTTGAATATAAAGTGACTGCTATTGAAGAGTCTGCTAACTTGAAATCCATGGCAGTGAATGAATTACAGGGTTTGTTGATCTTTCATGAACAACGCTTGAATGAGAGATCAAAAAATTTAGTGGATGAAGTATTGCAAGCTCAATTAAATTTTAAGAATGAAAAAGGCGAGTCTCAGAATAATGCAAGATTTAATCAACGTTTTCAAGGCTACCAGAATAGAGGGCAGAATCACAACAATAGAGGAGGCAGAGACAATAATGGGCAAAACAGATCTGGTGAAGGAAAAGACAGAGACAATCAGTGACAGAATAACAATGAGTGGCAGAATAATAATTGGCAGCACAGACCAGTCCAAGAAAGAGGGGACGGTAACAATTCTAATCCATAATCTCATAAATTCAATATTTAATGTCTTAATTGTGGCAAGTTTGGGCATAAAAAGTCTGATTGCAGATCTAGAAGGTCGAATAATAGAGATCATCAAGCTAATGTTGCTGAAAATAATATTGGTAGTAATAATGATTCAGAGACCGTGTTGCTGGCTTGTAACGTTGTGGATAATAATGATGGTACTAAGTGGTATTTAGATACTGATTGTAGTAATCACATGTGTGGTAAGAAAGACATGTTTTTTTATTTGCATGAGTTTGTTCAATCAGAGGTAAAGTTTGAAAATAATTCAAAGATACCTATGATGGATAAAGGCAGAATAAAAATCAGTTTGAAGAATGGGTTTCACAAGTATATTTCAAATTTTTTTATGTACCAGATCTGCAACAAAATTTATTGAGTATAGGATAATTTTCACAAAGAGGTTATGATATGTGAATCTATCATAAAGTTTGCACAATCAATGATGATCGTATGGGACTAATAGCAAAGGCAAACATGACTTCAAATCGTTTATTTTCATTGAGTATTAAATGTGAGAATTTACCTTACTTTAGTTCAATGATTGATGATGATAATTGGTTATGACATATGCGTTTTGGTCACGTGAATTTTGGTTGTCTTAATTTTCTTGCTAGAAAATATTGAGTTTCTGATTTGCTTGCTATTGATATCCCAAATAGAGTTTGTGAAACTTGTGTTATAGAAAAGAAACATAAAGATGTTTTTCTTACAGGAAATTCATGGAGAGCCAAGAGACTTTTGGAGTCGATACACTCAGATTTGTGCTCAGTGGAGGTACCTTCTAATGGTGGCAGTAGATACTTTATTATATTCATTGATGATTTTAGCAAAGAAATATAAGTTTATTTTTTGTAACATAAATCTGATGCTTGTGATACTTTTAAAAAACTCAAGGCCTATCTTGAAAAGCAAAGTGGATTTCAAATTAAAACTTTGAAAGCTGATAGGGGTACAAAGTATCTTGTTTGAAATGATTTTTTGGAGAAACATGGTATTAGGCATCAATTTATTGCTAGATATACTCCACAGCAAAACGGAGTGACAGAAAAAAAAAAAATAGAACTGTTATGGATATAGTTAGATCATGTTAAAATTTAAAAATTTGCCTAAAAGATTTTGGGCAGAAGTGATTGCTTGTGTTATTTATGTTTTGAATATATGCCTTACTAAAAGTGTATCTACAAAACCTCGCAGGAAGCTTGGAGTGGACAAAAGCCTATCATTAAACACCTAAGGGTGTTTGGGTGCATTGCATATGCTCATGTGTCAGATCATCTTAGAAAGAAACTTGATGATAGAGGTGAAAAATGTATTTTGATTGGCTACAGTCAATTGTCAAAGGTTTATAAGTTGTATAATCCAATAACAAAAAATGTGATTATCAGTCATGATGTAACTTTTGATGAGCAAGGAGTTTGAGATTGGTCTCAGAATGATCAAATCCAGTCAGCTTTAACTTTTAATAATACAGATCTGCAGATTGAAATACAAAGTAAGCCAAAAAAATAATAGAAAAGTGTGGTGAGTGGTGGCAAAATATAAAGATGGCAAAATGCAGTGGGCTTAATAAATAGGAGGTGAAATTGCCACAACAGTAAGCGTGAGGGTCCTGTTGTAAGAGTGGGTTGCTATGTGTTCAAGACAAAGTACAAGCTCAATGGTGAGGTAGATCGCTTTAAAGCAAGATTGGTGGCTAAATGTTACAAACAAAAGCTAGGTATTGATTATTTTGAGATGTTTGCTCCAGTTGCTAGACTTGATACAGTTTGTTTGTTTGTTTCTCTTGTTACTCAAAATAATTGGAGAATTTCTCAAATAAATGTTAAATCTGTGTTCTTGAATGATGTACTTAAAAAAAATGTTTATGTTGAGCAACCTGCTGGCTATGTGATAAAAGGGCATGAAAACAAAGTCTTTAGATTAAATAAAAGCTTGTATGGATTGAAGCAAGCACATAGAGCGAGATATACATGCATTGACTCTTATTTTGTTGAGCATGGTTTTAATAGATGTCCTTATAAGCATACTTTATATCTCAAGTCTAATTCACATGGTGATATTCTTATTGTGTGCTTATATGTTGACGATTTGATATTTACTGGCAAAAATTCAAAGTTGATTTCAGAATTCATGGAGGCTATTGTTATATCCTGACCCAAAATACCTTTTCCATTTGGCTCACATTACGAGATTAAATTTTATAGTTTAAATAGACTATGGAATTACTCGAGTACACCAAGACCGTTCGGTTAAAGAATCGATTGCACAAAAATTCGTGTATACGTAAACATATGAATACGTACACATATATTTATGAAAAAAAAAATATATATATATAATATTCATGAATATATAAATATAAAAATATACATAAATAGACGTGTATATATATATATTATAATAGGTATGTATATAAGAATATACATATAGATATATGGAAAAATAATTGAAAAAAGGAATATAAAAGGAAAGCAGAAGAAGGTATGAAAGGTGAGGGAGGACTGTTGGCTGCATGTGTGTGTGTGAAGTGTGTGTTAGTTTGTGTTCTAATATAATATATATAACACAAAATATCACCAAAACATTTAATGTAAAACTGGAAAAAAACAGGAGAAATGAAAAAGAAGAAATTAAAATCAGAAGAAGGAAGTCAAGGAAGGGAAGAGAGAGAGAAGAAAGGGAAAGAAGAGAGAAGGGCGGCCATGTGATGGTCCCTATATATACATGCACTGAATGTGTGTTTAGAAGAGAGAAATTTGAAGCTAAAGATATTGGAATATTCAGAAGTGGAAGAAAACAGAAGGAGAAGAGGAGAAATCCACTGTTTGAGGTAAAAAATCAAAACCCACTATTTTCCCTCTCTAAAATTTATGCATATATACAAGCTGTTTTAGGTTTTCTTAAGCATGCATGAGTTAATTTTGACACTAGAAACTATCAGAACTAAATTTAGAAGGTCAAAAGGGCTTGACAAGCCCCAAGCCATGAAGAACAGCCATTGAAGGACCTCCATAGGTGCAGGTCTGAAACGGTCAAGGCCAAACTAAGTTTGGCTTATTAAAACCTCAACAAGACCTCACAAGCATTCCAAAAACACCAAACCGCGACCTAAAACCCCAAAAGAAGGTCCCCAAAAACCTAGTTGCAGTCACGATTCGAAAGAGCCAACCCTCATGAATGGACACCAAACCTTGTTTTTAGAATATAGAATGAAGCTCCATAATCTAAGGATCAAAACAAGCCAAAACCCAGGAAATTTCATGGAGAAATGACCATTAACCAACCTAAAAACCGTGGAGTGCATGAAGTGTCAATCAACCCTTTTTAGCCTAATTCAAACCTCTCAATCAATGCCAAAACCTAAGTGGGAGTCCCAGAAACACACTGGAGTTGATAACAGAGAGAAACTCATCCAGAAAACTCACGAAATTAAAAGTGAAATTTGCTGCAACTAGGGCAACATGGTCCGAGGAAGAGAGGAAGAAGGTGAACAAGACGGGTTGGGTCGGTCTCGGGTTTGGGTTATGACTGGATCCAAAAGGGGTACGGGTTTAGTGGGACGACGTATTGTGAGAGGTTTTGTTTTTTTAGTTTAAATATTGAATACAGTTGTTTGGCTATACGGTTAAGTGTCCAATTTAATAGCTGCATGCAGAACAAGGATAATTATCCCTGTTTCTTCCGTTGTCCAGTGTTTGGATTTAGAAAAATCAGAAAAATAAAAGGGGAGCTGCAGCTCCCCTGGATTGAACCCCTAACCTCACGCAACCCAAGCCCTAAAACCCAACCCCCAAGCCACTGAGCCACCACTGCTGACCGTGAATAATTATGACATAAATAATATATATTATAAAATTTTATAATTAATTAAATTAGATTAAATTATTTAATTAATTTAATAATAGTAAATTGATCCGATGTCCAAATAAAATAAGTAAATAGTGTATTTTGACTATTTCGAGCATTCTGAATCCAATGGAGGGGTCTGTTTCATGAGACAGAGTCTCAAAAAATAAAGACACGTAAAAATGTAAAAAGACCATTTTATCCCTAGTGTCGTTAAAGCCAAATAGAAATTCGAGAGGTCTAAGTTGACTTTCTCTGACGTTCTGGACTCAATGTTGAGGTCCATATTATGAAAATAAGTACTGAACAATGTGTGAAGTAATAGAAACAAACCTAAAATTTAATGGAGCTAACCGAAAAGTATAATTAGAAATGGTAATTAAATTACCTAACACATTAAACTGTATCATAGGTTGAGACTAAAATAAATCATCATGGATGACCTCATTTGGAAGGAAAGGGTAACCAAAAGGAAAAAAACACTGCCAAGAAGGCGCAGATCCTCTCCTAGAAGCCGTTTATTTTCAAAACTCCTATAGTTCCAATGGGGCGATTCATGAAGGAAGAGGCCGCAAGAAAGCTGGCTGTAAAAGCATTAAAGGAAGAAGAGAAACTGGAGGAAGTTGAGTCACTTAATGATATGCTTCGAAGGTAATATCTATTTATCAATTAAAGTACATAAAGTAAATAGACATGTAAATACAACTATAAATCACGACGAGTAGTCCGATTTTGAAGAATAAAACCTATCATAGGATTTAGGCTTTACATAGTCTAAGAATGGGTTAAGATCACAAGTTAATGATAATTGAAGTACATGTGAAATTTATGAAACTTTCATAAATTGTTTTAGGCTTATCAAAGGAAAGGGAAAGGCACATCGGTAGCGCCAACCTCGAAGTTTAAAGGTGAGTAATCTTGTATTTGAAGTGTAGATTTAACTCCATGGATTTGAAGAAGATTTAACTCCATGGATTTAAAGTTCAAAGTATCTGAAGCATTTGAATCTCAAATTCAATATTCACTTGATTCCTGTTTTAAAATATTTCTGTTCTTATAAACCCTATTGTGACATGCCCAATGAATGGTTTCTACTATAATTTTTCTTAAAAATGTGTTTCAGCATGTCTAAGTTTAAAATGCCAAATCTCTTTAAATATTATGAATTTGCATATTCCAAGTATTTGAAGATTCTATCATGAAGTCATGAACATCATGTTTTGAATACTCTCATAAAAGCATTTATTTGAAGAAGTCATGTGTTAAATGTATTTAAATGCAACTATAGGGAAGTCATGTTTTAATATTTTGAATGACACCTATTTGTAAATGTTTTATATGCCTCTTGTTGCCACTAGTAACGCAAGATAAAGCGTGCATAAGCACTAAGATTGATTTTGGGTTCTTCAAAACTCAATTGACAAGTAAAATGTCAGGTAGTAGGATCTAATCCCCCAGGCATGAGAATTCTCCACAGGAAGTAAAACTGGAGTCCGGTTCGAAACAGATTCTACTAATGAAAGTGATAAGATGTTATGTTAAAAAATGGTAGCAGGTTTTATCCCCATTTTGTTTGACATAACTACATGTTTTGAAGTTTCTTTTATGATAAATTTTAAGAAGTAGATGTTTAGCTTGAATTCTTTAAATTGTTTCAAAGCTATATGTTTTAAAGAATGCATATATTCTGTATTTGAAGTATACAAGCAATTTGTAGTGAATGTTTTATAAACTCTCTTATACTAAACCACTGTCAATTGAAAACCCATGACAAATGCTAGAATTACTCATAAGCTTAGTTTAGCTTACCCGGATTTATCCGGCCCACATTACAGGTAACTGAAAGCAATCCTGACTTGTGATGATGAAGATGGTTAGAGCTTTGCCCATTTTGAGAAAGGGCATAGGAAGCTCCTTACAGGATTAGCAGTTTTTGGGAAGCACTAAAGACTTATAGTTAGTCATTTTTGTTATAGAAGATATTTAAATGTTATGAAACTAAGTCCTGATCCTGAGGGACAACTGAACATGTATTATTTATAAGGTCTTAAAATTTTTATTATGCTCTGAATGTATTATCATGTGTACCGCTTGAGAAGCGGCAGTAACGGGTGGATGTGTGGCTGTGCGGATGTGCGAAAAATTTAAAAGAAGAAAAAGAAAAGAAAAAGTTTTCCACGCTTCCACAAACAGTACAGGCCGCACTGCTGTCTGATATTGCTGCTTACTTGAGCCTCGCCCAACGGCCCCAGGCCGAAGGGTGTTGATCACGATTCTTGATCTGCACATGGTGGGTTTCAGGTCGTGACAGCTATGATAGCTCACTTTGAGATGACAGATATGGGACTAATGTTTTATTTTCTTGGCATTGAAGTTGATCAAACAGATGATGAGATTTTTATTTCACAAAAAAACTATGCCAGTGATATTTTGAAAAGGTTCAAGATGGACAAGTCCAATCCGATTTTGACTCTAGTTAAGGAGAGGTTGAAGTTGGTGAGAGATGGTACGTGTGATCTTGTGAATCCAATCTACTTTAACAGGTTGGTAGGAAACTGGAGATATTTGACTTCTACTAGGTTAGATATTATATTTGGTGTTGGGTTGATTAGCAAATTTATGGGGACTCCACATCAATCTCACTTGCAAACTGCTAAACGAATTTTACGATACATTCGAGGTACGCAAAGCGATGGTATTTTTTACTTATCTTTTAACAATTTGAAACTTGTTGGATATATAGATAGTGATTGGGTAGGTGATACTGAGATGTAAAATAGTACTTCAGGATATGTCTTTTATCTTGGTTCTAGTGTATTTTCTTGGTCTTCTAAAAAGCAACATGTTGTTGTTCTTTCAACAGCAGAGGCAGAGTACATTGCAGCAGGAAATATTGCTACTCAAGCAGTTTCGTTACGGAGGATGTTTGGTAATCTACAACACAAGCAGGATGATCCTATAACAATATTTTGTGATAGTAAGTCAGTCATTATATTGATGAAGAATCCAGTTTTTCATGGGAGAAGAAAGCACATTGATATCAAGTTTCACTTCATTTGTGACTTGGTGAATGACAATGAGATTCAACTTGAATTTTGTCCTTCTGAAGAACAAGCTACAGATATTTTTACAAAACCGCTCAAAAATTCTTTTTTGAAGTTGAAGAGATTATTGGGCATGGTGAAGCTTAAAGAGCTTGGTTTAATGGAGGCAATGTGAGCCAATTAAACCAAGTTAGTATAGTTTTAGTAGGACTCTTAATTTTGAGTCCTAATAATATTTGATATATTTTAGGTAAGAGTCGGGTAATTTGTTGTTAGTGGGACTAGGGGTCTTTATTCTAATGAGAGTAGTTTTATTAATTTGAATGAGATTAGAAATCCTAATTGTATTAGGAGTATACTTTATATAATCTATATATATATATATATATATATATATAAAAGCATTATGTGCCGCATGAATATGTGTGGGCAAAAAAAAAAATTGAAAATACAGTGTTGTTGCCACAAGCCAAAAAGCCAGCCATGAAAGAGTGTTTCTCTTCTCTGAATAAAAGTGAGTGAATTGACTTTGTTAAATTAGATTTATTAAGTTGTGGTCACGTTTCTCGAGAGCAATAATATTGAAGTTCTTCTTGTTCATTTTTCTGCATAATCAATTATTTTTAACAATTGGTAAAGTCTTTTAGATTCAATAATAGTATTATAGAGTTTTGGTCCATCAAGATAGTTTGGGATTTTTGCTTTGGCGGAGATTGAGATAAATGAGAAGAAACTAACCATATTTATAAACAACTGAAGGTCACAATTTTTCACTAACACCTCTATTAAAAGTTGCACTAATTATCCCCCAACGTATCAGTATAAGAATTACATTTAAAGGGTAAAATGGTCTTTAACTAAATAAAGTTGGGGCATAAAGTTTGTTCAATTGGTATCGTCTTTTACTCCACTACAATATCTATAGAGGTTACGATATTAAAAAAAGTTCATTTGTTGGGACTAACGACCGGGGGTTTCTTGCCTATTTTTGAAACATGGAGGGTCACAGTAAAAATACATCAAACTTCAGGGGTGTTGGTAAAATTAACCCTTTACAAATACAAATTTTGGAGAATACTTGGTAAGAGATGGGGATTTCAATTTATGTGGCTTAAATGTTAATAAAGTTGAATTTTCTGTAATGTGCTTGATTAATATTATTTAAATCATATTAGGCTTTGGATTTAGCATTGGGGGAAAAAGGGTAAAAGAGAAGTAAAAAAAAAAAGAAGCTTTCTTTTCACCCACATAAAGAGCAATGCAAATTATTTAGGGCTAGAGAGAGAGAGACATTGAATGTGGAAAGGTTTGAAATGAGAGAGAGAGAGAGAGAGAGAGAGAGAGAGAGAGAGAGAGAGAGACATTGAATGTGGAAAGGTTTGAAAAGAGTTATCATTGAAATAATTTTTCTCCATTATTAGATTCCTTATCATACTTAGTCTTTTCAAACTAAATCGAATTTAGATTTGACGAGGAATGACCAATTGATCATCATTCGTTCTCTTAATAGACTTAAGCTTGACTTGCAAATAAATAAGTTAGAAACTTACTTGTAACTCATTCATGAAATAACAAGTTACACTTTATTAAATTTTAAAATTCATTAATTTATGCAATCCATATGAAATTTGACTTGTTATAATGAATATCTTAATGATTTTTGTAATACACTTGTAAAACATATTGCAACAAGAGTTTGACCTAAAGTCTCTCGTGCAGCTAGCATTGCCAACTTTAGGAACTAAAGCTATGGAAGTAGCATTCCACACATCTCTGCTCACAATATCCAATTATGCTAATAAAAAAAGCTTCCATTATAGCAAGCAAACATGGGAGTTTTAATCACCATATCAATCATGTAGGCAGCAAGTTCCTGACTCAGGTGGGAGGGAAGGACATTCTATACCCGTCAGGTTCTTTAGAACAAATGTATGTAAGAAAAGAAAAAAGAAATAAGAAATAAGAAATAAGAAAAAAGAAAGGAAAGGAATTTCCATATATTTTAGAGTACTGGGTATATATGCTCCAAAATCCTCTTGTTAGAGACAGAACTTTGTATTTTACAATTTATAATTAACATGGAATTTAAGCATCCATGGATACCTCATGGACGAAGCAGATTAGGGGCCACTAGTTATTTTCTTTTTTTAAAAAATGAAAAGGCAGTGATAATATATATGATAATACAATTCCTTTTTTATCCTTCATTGAAATAAATAAAGAAATCTTAACCATGGAACATGTCGCTGATGGCATTTGCCATCATCACACTCTGTTTAACAAAAAATGGGCTGATATATATAGGTTGGTTCAGGAGGAAAAAAGTCATGTGATAAGGTAGGATGGAAAAATTCTATATATGGTTATACAAATCAAACTCTAACATGTTTTGAATATTTCCAATTAGAACATTATCATAAATTCATTTATGCCGCTGATATGAATGCACTATATATATATATATATATATATATATATATATATATATATATATCCTATGATTCCTTCTTATCTTCCCGAAGGCACATTGATCATTGAGCTAGTAATGCTGCTTTGCATCAACAACAGCCCCCACGTACTATACATATAATATAAACATAGTACAAGAATGGTTGTTTCAAGATATCCTTTCTTTTGTTAATTCAAATCTTCTTACATATGTAGAAATAATAGAACTGCCTCGATCAGCATGCTTTGTAATGGCTTACAGCCTTATACACTATCCATTGTAATCTTATTTAATTTATTCCAACGAGAAGCTAGCATGGGGTTTGTGTAGTTGTTAAATTGCAGTTCTAAATATAGATAGGGTCCTCCCTCTCTAAATTATTTGGGTGGAAAGAAAACTATCTACTTTGGAAAAAAGATTTTTATATTGTACATGTACATTATATATATATATATATAGATAGATAGATAGATAAATAATTAATTAGATTCAAAGTATATAGGATCAAGAAAGCAACCCCCAACTTCCCTCCTCACCCTTAAACAAAGCATAAACTAATAAACCAAAATCCCAAAAGGGACAATTGGGATGTCTTCACCTTCATAACCAATAAGGGGATATCAAACATCCCTTCTCAGCTGCCTAAATAAATAAATAAATAAAAGAGAAGAAAAATCTCCATATATATTATCTAACACAATAAGGACCCTGCCAATATATTTTCTCCCTTTCATTTTCTACACCTTTAAACTTACGCCCTTTCAATTTCCATAGAACCTATGCAGTTTTTTTACAAAAAAAAAAAAAAAAAACTGCTTGTAAATTTCATTCACAATCTGGCTTTACCAAATGTTTGAAAAGCCATATTGTCCTTTATTTTTATTTATTTTTAACGGAATGTGTATTGTATGATCGATACTTTATAAGTTTACGAGAATATTTCAATTTTGTACCCTGCAATAAATATAAGAAATAAACTCTGTATTCCCGTAATGAGTAAAGTGAAAGTAGAACCTAGGATCTCTCACTTAAGAAAAATTATGAGTTACCAACCAAGTAGCGCAGGTGTCCTTTAATCAATAGACTAAAAAATGTTGGCAAACTAATTCACCCTTCAAGGTTTGGAAAATTCAAAGTAGAAAATTTGTACCACAATTATTGAAATAGTTATTTGATATTATGTCATTTTATTTTTTGTGAATTGAACCACTAAAACAAGGGAAACTTATTAAAAGTTCAAAAACTTAGATGAGAATTCTTAGTCATCGTCATTATCTATACAATTTTTGTTTTTAGTTATGGTGAAAGAGGTATATACAGACATATATATACAAGTAGTGGAAGAGAAGTTTGCAAGATTGCTCCATTTGAAATCTTAAGGGGGTTTTCTCAAAACTTCATGAGGCCAAACTTAAATGCATTTTTGATCAATTTTAAAGTGTTAGATCATCATTTGCTCTAAAAATATAAGTTATTAAAGAGAGCAAGAGTATGAATCTAGATGTAATAGTGTAAGTGAGTGCAAATTTTGCTTTAAAAGCTAAAGGTGTTAGAAAGAGCGAAAGCGAGAATGCGAACCCTAATATAACAGGACAAGTGAGTACAAATTTTACACAAGATGAATAGGAAAAATCTTCATAAGGCAAAGAGATAGAGGGAGTGATATACTGGCTCATATTCTTATAATGTGTGAAACTGGTACGTAGACTTTATAGAAGGCATAAGTTACGTAAGCAGAACCCATAAAATTTATTACGACTTAATTAATTTTAGTTATATATTGTTATGATTAAATAATAGGTTGGGGTGCAAGGGACAAACCCCCTCTTGTGGTACAAAAAAGATATATTGAAATTTTTTTAATGTACCGAATTAGGATAAAGTACATTGCTAAGATCGAATAATACGTTAATTGTATGTGTTGTTCTTCTCTCCCTTTAATATTTTTTTACCAATGTTGTAGATTATTAACTCACAACAAATATCCTAAAAGACTCACTCCAAGAGAAGGACAGATGTGGACATAGGGATGGCGCAAGTTAAGCTGATGTGAAGAAGGTGAACACATGCAGGGAAAACATCAGGATGGTATAAATTCTAAGCTAGCTAGCATTAATAATAAGTCATATAAATATTTCAATTTCACTATATCTCTTTACTTGGGCACTAGCTTTCCAAAAAATAAAAGAAAATAAAACAGTTTGAGTAGAAATTTCATATAAATGGGATAAGATTTTAGAGCCTCTCGCACAGTTTTTTGTTTTTAATATATACACCATTTTCTTCCACACACACACACACACACACACACATATATATATATATATATATATATATATATATATATATATATATATAACTTTTGATCCCTTCAAGAAAATATTTCTATTTACTAAGCTACTTCACTAACTACTTTGTTTATTATGCCGGAGATATCAAAATTAAATAAGTGCTCCATCTATGCCAATTATAATATTTCCACTGCTGAAACACTTGCCATGAAAGTCCTTGAAATAATGAAATGTCTTACTAAGAACTTAAACTAACTTTTCCTACTGCTTGCTGCTTATACCAACATCTATGATTCAACCATTTTGGTTTAAAGTTTCAGTGTAGCATAGCAGCTACATATACATTATATATAAATATATATATATGTGTGTGTGTGTGTGTGTAAACCCTCATTCTATTTCTCTTACCATAGATATACTATGGTGATTCACCGTACGGCTTTTTTTTTGAAAGGGGAACCTAACATCGCAACATGTCAATTATGCGCCTAATTCAGCTATTCTCATCTAAATTCTACAGTAGAGAGAACATCAAATGTAGATGTACTATCGATAACTAAAAAGTACAGTTCTCCATCTCACAAATCAAAATCAACTTTTATCTAAGATATACACAAAAATGTAACATTTTACAGGAAAAGCTAAATAGAAAAGGTAAATGATATACAGATCTCAAAACATGCCATTATCGACGAAATCACGAGCTTCAAATATGCTAAAATTACGGAATATAGAGATGAGAATGAAAAGGAGACATCGAAGAGATCATAGAAGGACCTGGTGCTGCCATAGTCGTAGAGCTTGCCGGTGCTTGAGAAGATCATGACTCCTACTTCTGCGTCGCACAGTATCGCCAGCTCCTTCGCCTTCTTCAGCAATCCGTTCCTCCGCTTTGAAAACGTCACTTGCCTGCTGGTCGAGTTGTCGATCCTCCTGATCACGATCTTCCCTCTCCCCATCCCTTCGTGATCTCTATGTAGAGAGAGAAGGTTAGAGAGAGAAAGAGAAATATTCGAAGAGAGAAACAGAAAATCAAAGTTAGAGAGAAAGAGCGTACGGAAGAGAGAGAACGAAGAAAATGTGAGAAAATAAGCCAAAAATAATTGATGAAAGAGAGATATGGAGAAAATTGAAGAATTGTCGCAGGAAAAACTTACTTTTTGCTGCTCTTTTTGATGGAGACAAAAGCAGGCTTCGCAATCGTCGTTTGGTCCGTTCTGAATTCACATCATCAGCTATATAAGGAAAGTGTTTATATATATGGATACATGGTACAATATATATATAAGGAAGAACTAAAAACCGGCGATTACCAGGTGTTCAAAACCACTAGTGGTTTTGTACTGTACATAGCTCGAGGACCAATCAGATGGAGAGGAGGAATATTATAAGTGGTTACTGTACTGTGATGCCGCCTACCGTATGGATCATCGACGCGTGGGTCGTCAAATTCGAATCTTGTGCTACCCGTTTTGGGAATTTCGCTTTTTTCAAATATATAGATTGAGGGACAATTTTGCCCTTTGGCATTTCTAAAATGGAAAGATGTCCTAAAGAAGCTGGGGATGTTAATAGTGTATGTTTTGGAGATTTCTTTTTTTTTGGTGATTCTGATACATGATACATAGTGTGACAATGTATTATTTTAATAATATTTTGTTATATATATTATGTCTTATTAAAAATATGAATTATATTATATATATATGATAATATCATTAAAAAAATATATTGTCACGTCATTCTACTAAATGAATTCAAAAAATTTTCATAGGCTTTTTAGATAACTTTGTCTCAACTTGCTTTTAATGAAATGGATTTGAGAAATATATTAACAGGTTATGAATAAATTTGCAAAAATGAAGTTAGGGCTTAGGGTGAATTTCAGAAAAATGAGATTTAACCCCAACCTATCTCCCTATCCCGATTATAATATTAAATTACTTAAATATTATTTATATATTTTAAATTATGTAATCTATCCATGAATATACATAATTTTGTTGGGTGAATATCATTAATTCACTCAAATTTTTGATTACTTGTTTGCAAATTGAGGCAACTTGAAAAATGGGAAATGTGTGATTTTCCCGCAATATATTGCTACGGGGTCTTGGGGGGCTTCGCCCTTGGGAAAAGTTTTTGATCTGATTTATTGTTTTGGATTTTTTTGTCACCAAATGCAATTTCAATAACCTCACTATTCAAATAGAGGAAATGTCAATGTCCAAATGGAAAAAGTTTTCCCATTTGAACGTGCATAAGATTTTCAGCATTGTTCCTTTATATATAATAGTGTGGCTTTCTAGGGTTTGTGTTGAGGGGAGTCGTCTTGGTGAGTCGTCATTTGGTGTAAAGAGAATTTTGGATTTGTGATTGCTTTATTCTTGTAATCTCTTTGATACTTAGCCGATTGATCATTGTTGCCCATAGACGTAGACACCTTGTCGGACTACTTATACTGTGTGTCGTTGGTGTGCGTTTTTACTTATCTTTCTTGTTTGAGATTAATTCACTTTTGATTTGGTTGTTTGTGCACAACATATTGTTGTATAATATATAATACTAAAAAATAATATTTATTTATTTATTTTAAAAAAAATAAAAATAAATAAACTTAGTATAACTGGAGTGGAACAAAACGGGTATGTTATTAATATAATAATGATAAAGTGGGTATGGGACAATATTTGAGGCAAGGCGGGGCAAGCTTGGGAAGCTTTTTTTTTTTTAAGCGAGACAGGTCAAGGATAAAGGTGCCTCGTCCAATACTTGTCCATTGCCAAATATCCCTAAAAACATATAATGGGGTTGTAATTCATTTTTTTTACATACCCGTCATTTGTGTGTACCTTGTAAGAGAAAAGGGAATCTCTCCATTTCAAATAGAGAGATAGCGAACTCATTAAGAGCAAGGCTAAAGGGACAATTGTTGTGGATATAAAGAAAGAACAAGTTCGGCATTCCACAATAGCTTCTTTTAGTCACCAAATGTAGCTAATGAATACTAATTATGTGCACAAAATATACATTAATAACCATTTTTTAAATATATGTCTTGACATATGACTATTTTCATTAATTGATACTCATGGACCAGTGAATGCCTATTCATTTCTTTTACAAGGTAAGATCCATCATTTATGTATACCTTGTAAGAGAAATGGAACCTCTCCATTTCAAATGGAGAGATTTCAGACTCACTATGAGCAATGCTAAAGTGATAGTTGTTGTTGATATAAATAAATAACAAGCTCAATACTCCACAATAGTTTTAGCTTAGTCACCTAACTAGGCTAATGAATACTAGTAATATACATAAAATATATATACATTAATGACCAATTTTCAAATATTCATTTTGACATATATATGTCTATTTTCATTAATAGTCCTAGACCACTAAATACCTCCTAAGTCTACTCTTTCCCTTTTTTTTCGGTCCAATCATGGTTAGTCATTTAATTAGCTCCAGTTACAAATAACTAAGTTTTTTTATTTTTTTGGATAATTCAAATAACTAGGGTTATTTATGAACAATTTTAAACTCAGCATACTTGAATGTTTATTCTCAATCAAGATAGATGATTTGAGTCAAAAACTAACTTTCAAGCTCATTTATCATTTAATAAATAACTTGAATTCGAGCAAGACTAACTAGGACTTGGTTAGGCTCGACAGTAAATTGTTAAGACTTTATTTTATACTTAATGCTCGTCTACTTGTATTTATTTATTTGTTTTCATTTAAAGTTCTAGATAATTCTTAGGTACCATTTGATAAAATTCTTTTAAGAAGTAAGAAAAGTAAGCTTTTCAAATTTACCTTTTTTCTAAAAAATAGAAAGTAAGAAATAAAAGTATATTAGTAAAATAAATCAAACATTACATTCTAAATATTTTTTGCTTATTTAAATAAAACAATAAAAAATACCTAAAAAGTTATTATTTGATTGTGTCCATACGGAGTATTGCTCCGGTTTTAATCTAATTCTATGTTAGTATACGATAAGATTGATCTTCCGAATTAGTCAATCCAAAAAGTTGAATATCAAGTTATAAAAAAAAAAAATATTGTCACTGAAAATGAAGGGACCTTTGAACCTCATCTTATTCAATAATAAGTAAATAAATTAAAATAAAATTCACCTTTTTTTTTTTTTTTGGTGTCCATAAAAAGATAATTTCCCCATTTAAGTTATACAAGGACGCTCATTTAAATATAAACGAAGAAAGTGTTTGAAACGAAAGGGTAATTGTGTCATTTAATACAGGATTTCGCAATCCTTACCTGGGCAGTGGGAGTGTACGCCAAACGATTCAACGCGACACCACGTGTCAAATGGAACGTGGGGAACGGAAAGTAAAGAGCACGCTCATAGTGCTTTCCCTTTTTGGTTTTAGTGTTTTAAGGTTTCCAAAATAGGAAATTGGCCTGCAAAGCCGAATTTTAACGTTGTTTTGTCTCTCTTCATAAGAAGTTGGCATTTTAGGTCTGGAAGTAACCAAGTTTGGCAGTGGCATCCATCAGCCTTATCTCATACCCTGAAAAACAATTAGATATATGAATGCAATTGTATAACTCTCAATCTTCATTGTGATTTTTTTTATACAATGAATAATTTAATTCATATAAAATATGTGAAAAATAAGTACTTGCATTAATTAAATAAGATTTCGATATTATATTCTTTATACCATTGCATTTTTAAGCACATCTTAGGGAAGGACAATAGATGTGCGGGTTTTATGAAAAACCTAAGTTGCGAGGAGACCATAAGCTTGTGACATGGGAGATTCTCTCACCGGACATAATATGAATTTTGAAGGTAGACATGATGAGAGAGACTCTTAGATTCTAGTCTTATATTGTTTTCCTTTTCTGTGTGCTTTTATTTCCAATGTACCCGGAAAAAAAAAGGACCTCGATCTTTTGTTGCACTTCAATTTTACTACAAATTAAGTTGATTCTTGAGATGGTTAAAGATAAATCATTTCTCCCTTTGGATGACCAACAAAAATGATTATAATCAATTTAGGCTTAGGACAATTTTAATTATGAAGGAAATTGATACTTTGTTGATATATAAAAAAAAAAAACATTCATTTATTTTCAAAACGATAGAGGATAAATTTTGGATGTTAGGAAATAGGAAAATCTTTTATTGTTATTTCTAATAATTGCACACGATGCTTTTATTATTTAACTATTTAGACTAAATTGTCTGACGAGGGGCAATATAATTAGTTAAATAATAAAGGTATTGTCTTCAATTCTAAAAAAAAAAAAAAAAACACTTAAGAAAGATCTATGAAATAAGTTGGTGTGCATCCATTCATCTCAAAAGATTTCCAAATACTTTGATATATACATGCATCATAATAATAACATACGAATACATATATAGTTAAGTATTAATTAACTTTTATGATATTGACTGAGCTAGGTTAGTCAAGATAGTAAATTATAAATTAAAAATTGTTTTGAGGAATGAAAATCGTAAAATAAATGGAGTTTATGATGTGAGAGCATCATGGATACTAGTTGAATCACGCAAAACGACTAATTGGTAGGTGACCCATCCTCAACAATACCAAATTAACATTAAAAAACACTAATAATATTCAAGAATAACACTATCACTTTAATTAATTATAGTTTTGTGTTATGATTAGTAGATTTCTTTAAACTTTATAATATATATATATATATATATAAAAAAAAAAGTAATATTATTCTTACCTTAACATTTCACTAAAAAGATTTACCTGCTGACGTGACTGTTCTTAGTACTAGTGAATTCAACCTCTTGATGCTAATGAATTCAGTCTCTTGATGCTAGTTATGTCAGGTGGGTCTAAAAGGCTTAATTGATTAGCACCCGCATATACTAAGAGGTTTAATTAACTAGCACTCTAACAGTCACGTTAGCAAGTAAGAAAATTTAGTAAAATTTTATGGTATTGATACCATTACTAAAAAAAAAAAGAGTAATACTATCCTTACTTTAACATTTTATCAAAAAGATTTATCTGCTGACGTGGCTATTCTTAGTGCTAGTGAATTCAACCTCTTGGTGTTAATGAATTCAATCTCTTGGTACTAGTCATGTCAAGTGAGTCCAAGAAACTTAATTGACTAGCACTAAATGGTTTAAATGACTAACCAAATCAAGAAATAAGAACTTGTGATTATAGTTTTCATAAAACATATATATTGGTTATAATATATATATATATAGATGGAATTATATTTCCTAGGTCCAAAAAATGTTTGTATGACTAAATAAATAATGCTTTATGATCTTGACCAATGTTCTTGATAACATAACATGCTCGTAAAGTATGAAATCACCCTTAGCCAATCGAGAATGACCTCTGCACGCCTTCATCGAGCTTAGCCAATGGCAAACAGCTTCAATCCATGCCCAACATTGCCATGTGAATCTCACGGAATGCCTTACGCACAAACATTGTGAGGGACAGCACTTGGTTCCATACAAGATAGGGCCAATTTTTTCCTATTTACATAATCTTATTACATTACATATACAATTATATGTAAATTATGTGACTATTTAGCTTTAATTAAAATTTAAAAATTAAATAAAATTATAAAAACACGTGTATTACATATGTAATTGATTGTGGTAATGACACACGTAAGATATCATAAAGGGCATCTCCAATGGTGACTCAAATTTAAATTTGAGTTTAAATCTTTTTAACTCGTGACTCAAATTTATTTTTATTCAAACTTAAATTCAAATCAATGCATTATTATCACTGTTCAAAAGCAAATTTAAAACTTTTAAGACGTGATTAGAATTTTTTGAGACAAAAATGGGAATTTTTTGTGATAATGTGAAATTTTTTTCAAAAGATTTGAGTAAAAACAAAATGCTCATTGAAGAACTTTAAATTCAAATGAAGATTTTACTCAAATTTGAGTAATTATTGAAAATGTCCTAATTATCAATCTACATAAATGAATTTGAAGGCCAAATTGCATCGCAAAATGTGAAAATCATAAGGCCTCGTTTGGACAACCAAATAAAAAAGTCGGATCGGATATGATATGTTCGAATCGAATAAAAAGTAAAATACAATAGGATATTAAATAATATCATATTACAGTGTTTAGAACATATCCCGATAAAAAGTCCGGATATGCTATTGTACTTCAATTCTATACTTAAATCGATATAATTATTAATAAAATCTTATGAAAATAAAATCTTTGTGATATTAAATTTGTATTCTTAATAATATTTTTTGATATTTTAGAAAAATCAAATTCCTAAAATATATTTTTTTAAAATATATGCTTAAAATTTAAAAATAAAAGTTAAAAATAATAATGAGATATAGATAAAAAAGAGAGAGTTCAACAAATTTAATAATTTATTGTTTATAAATATTAATAAAATGGATTACTAATAAATGTAAGAAACAAAAATAGTCGGTATATTTGAAATATATTTAATAGTCTTAAAAATGTCATCAACAAGGATAATAATATGTTACGAAAATTTATATGGGTAACGTCAATAGTGGTTGTTGAAAGTAATCTCTTCTCTCTTATATATTTTTTTCTTGTCGTAAAAGAATGATTGAAAATTTTTATTTTACTTTTTATCTCATTGAGCATGGGATAAAAATAATCCCACCAAAACTAATCACATCCCAAATAAATGTCCAAACATAGAATAAAATACCGCTTATCCTATTCTACCATTTTATCCCGTCAAATAAATATGACCTAAGTTTTTTTAATTTTTTAAGATAAAGTACACTTATAACCTTATATTTTTAACTCATAATTTAAAATATGACACTAAATTCTTAATAAGAATCACGAGATGTCAAGTTTTTTTCTCTCATGTAATATCGGCTCTATTATATGTTAAATTTTTATAAAGTAGCTATTGATATGAGAGAAAAATAATAAATTGGATGTCTAGTGTAGTAGAAGGAATCCCATTTCCTTAATTCTTCAAGGGTCAAATATAACGAAATTAACAAATATATATATATATATATATAAATAACCAAAATACTATATCCTTTTAATTCGAAGGCAATATAAATTTGAGAAGAAAAGTTTACACTTTATCCCTCATTATCTCATAAAAGTTAAATCTCACAAAAGGAGTTGTCACTGATAAATATTCTTTTCCCTTGGTTTTTGTAACTTGTGTCTTTAATTAAATAAACCCTAATTACCTTTGTTATTTGTCTTTATAAATCCATATTAACATGTTGAAATAAATAATGATTCAGTAATATTATTTGTTTATTTTAAAATAAAATTTAAGTCTTTATAAAAATAAGAGAATTTTTTTTTTTTTCATATTTTAATACTCTACGACGGGGCTTTAAAAAAATTAAAATGAAAAAATAATTGTCCGTGCCATATTTTTTTATAAATAATTTCATGCATATAAGTATTGAAAGAGAAAAAAAAATTTAATAGACTCTAAAATGATTATACATTCTTTTAATAATATCATGTCATACATAATATGATGCATCTATTTTAATAAAACGTATATGCCAAACTATCATAACACATGGCATAGTAACATTACTCGTTCATTTTAAAATGAAAGAATGAGGTAAAAACAATGCATCAGAATTTAATATTACCAACGACCCTGACTGTTACAAGACTTTAAAAAAATCAAAATTTAAAAATAATTGGCGATGTCATACTTTTTTATAAAGAATTTCATATATTTTTTAATAGTATTATATAATGTGTAATATGATTTATTTATTTTAATAAAATATAATATATATGATATATTATTATTAAAGTAAAAAAAATTATAATTAATCATAACAAATTAAAATTTATAATCTAATTAACACGTATAATTTACATATCAAAATCATATATATGCATAATAAATTATATAAACTAATCAAATTACGAATTTAGACTAACAAAAATTAACGGTAACATTTCTCTGAAAATAATATATGAGCATGTAATGTCCCAGATTCACGGGAGAAAGATTTCCACGAGTTCCTGTCAAATCATCGAAAACATATTTTCTAGGCTTTGGGAACTGTTTCAAGGCTGGCTTCATGAGTTGGCAACGGCCACGTGAATAAAATTTCCGTGGACCAATAAGATTAGATCGCACGTGAAAATCAACCAATGCGGGCCCTCCGAGATTATCCTTAAAATAATATGGCTCCAACTAAAAAGGAGGACAAGTGTCAATCATCAGCGAAGTTATTTAAGCACTTGGACCAAGAAAAAAAGTGACCTCCCAATCCCATAATAACTTCCATTACTTTAGAATCCATACAGTGGAAAATGTTTCTTTATTCTGTCATTATCTCATCGAAAATCATGACATTTATAGCATTACCTTAATAGTAAGAGAAGCATATGAACCTTTTCTTCTTTTTTCTCTTTTATTTTTAAAATAATATAATTATAAATTTAAATATATATAAGAAAAATTATTTTAACATTTGTATAATTATGGTATTGAATTTTTATTTATTTCAATTACATTATTTCAAATTTTAAAATCAATCAAAAGTTAAAAATATTTTATTTCATATATACTCGAGTTTACAGGTATTATTCTTTTTTTTTTTTTTTGACTAATGTTATTATAAATTTAAGTACATATGAGATAAAAAATTTTGATATTTAAATAATCTTGAAATTAGAAATAAATTAATTAAAATAAATAAAAATTAACTTTAAAATTATTTAAAAATTAAAAATCATGTCTCATATGCACAGAAGATATTATTATTTAAAAAAAATTAAAATCAAGATTTGACTTTATTTTTTGTATTTTTTTTAAGAGGCAAAAATAGAGGTGTGAAACACGTGGGCCCTTTTTGAACAAATAAAAAAGAGATTTGGTTTATTTTATTTATTTTAAGTAATGGAGGTAGATATGTAAAGCGAGTAGACCGGTGAAAAGTAAGTTCATTATCACGAACACTTCTAATTTGATAGAAAAAATATCATATCCTGATGTGCTTATCACTAAAAACATCTACCCATTCTTTTTAATTGGAATGACCTTTATTGTGCCTAGGCTCAGTCTGATTGAGTCATACAGTGTTTGAGCCATGGGTCGAGCCATGCCTGACGCGAGCTCGAATGCAGAAGGGAATGATAATTTAATAATACTTTTACACAGTTTAATCAAATGAATACTTGAGGCCCGTTTGACCGTTCCGTTTACAATCGAGATTTACGGCCCCATAACGCACAATTTGTTAAACTAGGATTTGAAGAGTATTTGGCCCCGATTTGAATTAATTTTTGCATTTGGTTGTTGTAAAAAACTACCATTTGATTAAGTTATTTTTTCTAGCTTTCAGCTTCATCATTTTTAAACTGTAGACCAACACATTAATTTGACCAAAAGTTTAAACATATTTACAAAATGTCCTCAATCCATTTACTTTTAACATGAATGATGAATTTTGTTTAAAGTTAACTTCCATAGGCAACAATCCATTTTATTTTTATTTTTAACTAATATACTTATATATATATATTATATTTAATATCTATAATATAATATTATCAATATGGTAAAAATATATTCTTTTAACTATATCATATATAAAGTACCTTAAAAATAAAAATTATTTAATTTATATTTAATATTATCTTATAAAAATTAAATATTACATATCTAATTAATTTATTAATATTTTTAAATTATTGGTTAAAAACATGTGGCTAAATAATAATTAAGTGTAAATGGGACATTTTATAATAATGAATTACTTTTAAACAAGTTTTATCATATACTCAATTAATCAAATTCTAATATTTGTCTTTTCAAACACCATATTGATTCTCTATTAATCAATTAACTCATAAGCAAATTTTCGTTAAGGTTAGCAACACCAAACTACCACTTAATGTGTTTGAAGAAAAAATTATGCACTAAATTCGAAGTTAGCCATTTGGATAGAATAAATTGAATCAATTTATGCATCAAGACCTACAATTTTTAAGCTTAAATCAACTTATTTTAATAAGTTACACCTTCGTGTTTATTTGATTAAATTGATAAAAAAAAAATATAATCTAGTCTATTTTTTTTTTATTTTTTGTCCTTTTTGCCTTTTTTCTGTCATTTTATATTCCATAATCATTTTTTAATCATTTTTATCAAATATTTTTCCTCATCAATTGCTTATCTCCAATATTTACTTATCTCTATCAATACTTTTTTTTTTTAGTGCTCATCTTTTTCAATACTTTTAGCTCATCTTCTTCAATACTTTTAGACAATTCAACCAAACAATGAATATAGCAAGAAAGAAAAAAGGAGAGACTTAAAAAAGATTTTATCCAAGCAACAATGATATCCGGGTAGTACTTTTGCATTGTAATTGTAATAAATTTCTTCAAAAATTTGAACAATTTTAAATATATCAACATCACATGACTTAGAGACTTTATATATTGCAAATAGTAGGGTTGTTTGAATATAAAAGGTTAGGTTATCACATGACTTTAGAGACTTTAAGATTATAGAAAGACTAGCATTAGTCGCGACCAGTATTTTATGTCTTTGTACGTTAATCCCTAAACGTCAATAGAATTCTACCTAATAAAAATTTAGTGTATTTATTATAATTTAAATTAGAATTTTAAGATTAATAAAAATTGAATCCTTAAATTTCACTTTTATTAAAAGCTATATCTTCTTATGTCTCAAAAAGTGAAAAAATTCTCATTTATAATGACCATTTTAGGCCTCAAATAGTCTTAAGCGTGCCCTGGTTCGGCCCCCTTTGCCCCTCCTACATCCGTCAATACATGCATGCTAATAAACTATACGCACTAAACACGCAGCGATCAAAACTCGTTGCGACAGATACTAAATTTTCTCTTAAAATTAATCCGCACATTTATAGATTTCAATTATTATTTTTTGGATATGTGAGCCAAAGATTAGTACAAGAAACTTTGTTGTCACTTTGTCATCTAAACAAAAAACAAAAATAAACATAATAAACTACACGTACTAAATACACAACGATCAAAACTCGTCGCAACAGATACTAAACTTTTTTCTTAAAATTAATCTCCACACTTATAGCTTTCAATTATTATTTTTTGGATATCTGAGCCAAAGATTAGTACAAGAAACTTTGTTGTCACTTTGTCATCGAAACAAAAAAACAAAAATAAACATAATAAACTACACGTACTAAATACACAACGATCAAAACTCGTCGCAATAGATACTAAACTTTTTCTTAAAATTAATCTCCACACTTATAGCTTTCAATTATTATTTTTTGGGTATGTGAGCCAAAGATTAGTACAAGAAACTTTGTTGTCAAAACAAAAAAAAAAAGTAAACATAAAATAAAAATAAAAAAGTACAATAAAATGAGACCTTATTAGTGGTTCACTCATTAGGGTTTGAATAATTAAAGTTGCTGGGAAAACCCAACCTATCAAGCTTAAGGGAATTGGTAGGCATAAAGAGGTAACACCGGGCTGGATGGCCAAATGTTCTTCACAATTGGAACTTCCCATACATATATTTTATAAGCAATCTCTTGGGATTCTCTTTTCCATTAACAGAATATTAACTGGAAAAGAAAATTGAAAAAGAAGAAGCGACAAGCACTACCAACCACGTACGGGAAATAATTTATTCATTGATTTCGAATGCATTATACTTGAATCGATGACCATTTCATACATCAATAAATAATTCATAGATCATTCTAATGTGTTTAATGTTCATTAATTCGAGTATAATACTTTCAGGATTAATGAATACTTACTCCACATACTGTAGTATATTATAAGTTAGAGTCTAATAACTTGTTTGAAAGTTTTAGAAGAAAAAAGAAAAGAAAAGAAAAGAGAATTTAAAATATAAAAAAATAAAAAAAATAAAAATATTTATCTTCATCTTATTTGAATGTCCATGAGAAAAATGAGAAGGAAATCATTCTATCTTGTTTGAATAAAGAAAAGAAAAGAAAGTAGATACTGTTATATGACAATTTTACATTTTTATTTGATAATTGTGTAATTTTTAAATCATTCATTTAATAATATTTTTTATATTTAAAATATTTTTATTAAATGAATTTTCTTTTCTCTCCAATCTCCCTATTTTTGAAACGATTGGAGAAGTCACCTTAATCACTTAAACTTTCTCTCTTAATCTTTTATGTTCTCTGCATCATTCTACTTGAATCTTTTCTTTTCTCTCCAAATCATTCCATTCAAACAAATTGCAAGGGAAAAAAATAAACGACCCCTTAAAAAAAGGGGTAAAACATCACACTCAAAGTTCACATTGTAAAAAGGTTAATGTTGTTTTCAAAGCAAGTTCAATTACTTCCAAACAATTTAACAACGTTGAAAGATCCAATCAAGGGATTCAAATTACCCTGCAAGTAACGCAATATGCTCTATCAACAAGGTTATCTTCCTAAAAAATCAAGTCATACTTTCGCAGTGGCCAAATCAGTTTTGACTCTAATAAAAATTGAAGCAATTGTATAAGAGTTGAGAGAGTGAATACGATACTAAATAGTTAAAAGAATTGATTTCACATATTCTATCTGAAACTTTTGACGTATTGATCAGGTTCATAACATTTGATGTCAAAGTCATTACCACGTCAAGGCTTTGAGTGACGAAAAGAGCAACCTAGAGGTTAGATTAAAATGCCTTAGTATTATGTATAAACATAGTGCATAGCCATTGAATACTGATAATTAGATGAAACCACTAAAACGAAAAGGGTTATCAACGGGTCAGTGTTGATAGAGTGAACCGTCAATGAATGTTAGTTCGAAAGCGTAATAATTTGTTACAATCTTAAATAATTAAAAGACTTTATTTCATGCATTCTTTCAGTCCTAGGGCTAGGCTTTTGACGTATTGGATAGATTCATGTGAGAGGGGTTTCAAGGCAACATGTTTGATGAACTTGAGAAAGGTAAATCTTGGTGTAGTTTTGAATAACTATATCACATTCAAAACCAAAACCTGGACCATTCATTATTCTAGTTTTTCTAATTTGGTAAATCATTCAAATAGTTTTAACAAGCAGGGCGGCATGTTTGGCTTACTTGGGGAAGGTAAATGTTGTAGTTATATATCATTTTTTCATATTCAAAGCCAAAACATGAAACATTCATATTATAAATACATATATATATATATATATATATTGTAACATGATTATACTATAAGCCAGATGTAGAATTCTTTGCCAGATTAGGTAGGTATTAGATTTCTGAATAGTTTAGGTATTAGATTTCTGAATAGTTTACTTCTTTCTTGTAATCCAGGTTTTATTAGTTGGAGTGGATGTAACACCCCAAGTCAATATCAACAACTTGAAAAAATGGTCTAATCATATGGTCCAAAATGATTAAGTAGAGTTATTAATAGCAAGACTTGTGGTATTTTATATAACAATTAAATTACTCTCACTCGGGTATGTGTGTGGTTCAACTTAATGGTTTCTAAAATGAGCATTTTCAAGTCTAAAACAAGTTTATTTTTTTTAAATTATGTGATTGGTTCAGCTTATGAATCGTACTTTTCAAGACTGCAATAAACTCAAAAAGAACGTTTTGATTAAACTGTTAGAAGTGATTTTTTCAGATCGCACTTTTCTACTGTTCATCCAAACGAGCCTAAAATTAACGTGGGATAAGAATATTACATTCTCCTCCTCTTAAGACTACACATCCTTGTATGATCAATCCGAATCCCTAAGTCCCAACTGCCCATAAGAGATACTCTAGGAGCCTTTATCCTTTGAGAGCCACCTTTAATACCACTTTAATGCCCCCAATAACTTGAATAAATAACGTAAGCACATGACCCAAAATATTTAAGTCGTGTTATTAGAAACAAGACTAGTAGCATTCGAACCGTGACCACAACTTGGAGAGGGTTCGAATCTCCACTATTGTGCAAGTCCGCAAATCAACTCTCTCGTGTACTAGTGGCCAGTGTATGAGAGGACCACCAAGGGGTATTCCCGTTGGGTCAAGCCTTCAGGGAGTTTCCCTTGAGGTTTGTTTTTTTTTTTTTGGGTGGTGTTTTACATACTAATTAAATTATTCTCGCCCAATTAATATAGGATAAGAGTATCACAGTGAAGGACAAGATTGATTGTCTTTTTGTTGGTTGCATACTGATAATATATAAATTAGACCAAGTCTTGTATTGTGCTCAGAATGAGTTATTCAACAAGGAGCTCGAAGATGGAAAACAAACACTTCTACAAATTAGATATGTATTTGTTTTGCGTTTTCATTTCTGTGTTTTCAAAAATGAAAACGATGGAAATTTTAAAAGTAAATGTGTTTCTGGAGTCGTTTCCTTTTCCCTGGGGTCGTTTTCACTTTCTAGTTAATTCAAATTTTTGCATCTCAACATGGCTTTACCTCTAGTTCCTTCATAAACATGTTTGCTGACTCCTTTTCCAATCGAAGTCACATATATTGAAACAATAGTAATCTAAAAATATATATTATTATTATTATTTTGGATAGGTGGGTGATCTCAGTTTAAAAACATGAAGTTTGTTGAAAAACAAACGAGCATGAATTTTGATCTCAATGGCTTCAATTGCTGGTGTTTAGTGTTGTAGGTATGGTGGTGAAATTAGAAGTAAAAATGGAAAGTAGAAGAAATAGAAGATATCAAAAGAAAATTTGCAGAAAATTGGAGGAGGAGATTATTTGGGCAAGGCATGTCCAAGACGCTATCTTCAACATAGTGATTTTCCCACTATGATAGGGATGGACTCATGGAAATCTTATCTCCAAGATACAATGCCTTACTCTATAGAAAAACAATCTAAGATTGCACTCCATAATTGTTTTGGAACAAGAACCCAACCCGAATGAAAGTCTAAAAATAATTGAGAGTAGTGAAAGAAAATAAATATTCAAAAAAGAATTGAATTTTGTAGTTGTATTGTTGCAGTATACTCTATCCGTTCATCACATGGATTCTATATATCAAGTCCAAGTGATACAACTCTTCAAAAGAGTTGATACACTTACAGAAGAGTTACAACTCTTCAGCAACTAGCCGTTCAACGACAAAAGCACTGCCGTTCGAACAAAAAAAACCCACGTCCAAGTGGTGAAGCTACTGAAATTGCAATTAAAATTTTGATGTACTTTTGCTCGAAATCTTTCTTTTCTTTCTCTCTCATATATATATATATATATATGAGAAATTTGAATGTATGTTGAATGCAAATGATCTATGTGGAATTCAAGCAATTCATTTGAATCTTACCTCCAATTCGGAGAGTGAAAAGATGAAGGGAGAGATGAAATTTTGTGTATGTGACAGACACTTTCATATATAGTAAAAAATGATTTCTACACTTACCAATTTCACTAAACCATTTAACTAATACTTTGATTACTAATAACTCCAAAAAATCAACAAAAAAAAATCAAATTTCTCAATCTGAACATAGCATTGTTACTAAGAAAATGAAGACTATTTTTTTTAAACATTATATTTACCATGAATTCAAACAACTACATATACTTCTGTACAAACTTGAGCAAGAACTAAATTACATTTTTATCAAGAGTAATCTTTTGGCTTTTGGAGTATCAAATGGTCCAAAATCCATATAATAAAAAAAAAGAGTGCTCTCTCAATGCAATCTTTTAGAAAATCACGCATTCCAACAAGAGCACAAGAAAGTGCCTTCGCAACTTTTTAACAATCTCATTAGAGTTTGGATTCTTTGCAAACAATCAACCACGAGTGTAACAAGCTGCTAGGGCCATCAAAAATTAAAATAAACCAAAAGCAAAATCTCAAGACAAAATTAAAACACACAATCCAATGCATTGATCAATGAGACAGCTCCACAATTACTTTAACCACATGTACACCTAGGCGAGATGCTTAGAAAGAGTTATCAAAATAAAATGCAATTCTACCACACAAGAAACCATCTCCATTTGGAGTTTGAGATATATGTCAACAATGAAGGAACTTACCCCACAAAACAATCAATTTCAGCACTTCCTGAAAACCAAAAATCTTTCTGTCACAGTCAAATGTCAACAGCCACTTGTCTGGCATAAGCATTTTGCTTATCCACACTCTACAAACAATGGAAATGAATTATTGCATATTTTGACGTGTAGGTGAAAATCATATGATATTAAAATTACAAGGAAGCGAGAAATGAAAATGAACAAAATAACATCCCTACATCAGATCAAATTACTCGAAAACAATTCAGACAAGTTTCCTGGTCCTGAAAACTAGTAAAAGGTGAATTACCAATATCAGTGAATATATAGAGCTGACTATATTTCTTGAAAATCCTTCTTTGTGTTTCTTCCACAAAACCTACTGAGAGTTGTGTGTCATCCAGTATCAAAGGTCAATAATCCCGATGCGTAGCAACATTTAACAACTTCAAGATTCATCTTAGCAGTTAGCAGTAGTGAGATCCACGTCACCGTCACCAACCTCCTAGTTTTTTCTACCCTATGCCTCTGTTGATCTGGCTTATGCATGAGGCTAGAGCATTACAGTTTTGTAATAATTGTTTGCATTTGGCTCATTGTTTGTGTATATTTATATGTATTTAGACTGTCTTTGTTATGCTGAAAAATGAGTGCCGGAGGAAAACTTGGCAGGCCCATGTGTTTAAATTTGAACCCACAAAATAAAACAAAATCATAAAAGACAACTTTTTTTGTAAAAAAATAAAAAATTAGAAAGACCATTGGAATTGGGCAATTTCTTGAACCCATCAAAGAAAAAATTACAATCATTTGATTATGTAGACATATAACTCATCATATGGAGGGAATGTAATAGGAGGAGCGGGTTGTCTAGAGGTTGGCTCCTTTATGTTTAATTTGGTGTATATGGAGGGAGCGTAATAGGATAATTTTTGAGGGGCAGCTCCAGTCTCCTTTTTGTTTCAAAGCTAGTATTTTTGGCTCAAGGAGGCCTATTCCGTGTATGTAATTCCTTTAGTTGATTTTTTGGGGTCTCTAAGGCTTTAATTGTATAGCCTTTTCTTGTATTTTGGGTGCACCCCCCCCCCCCCCCCCCCCGGGGTGTCTTGATAATACAATTACACTTCACTTATCAAAACAAATATGTAAAAATAAAGAATAAAAAACAGAAATTATAGGATTGGAACCAGCAAAGAAGTCGTTGTAACATGGGTTCACCATTTTGAACTTTTGATTTGTTCTTTAAACATAAAACCCTAATATATATTTTTTAAAAAAATTGCCCCCTTTTGCTTCCCATTCTTCCTTAAACAAGGGTGAAGTCATTTATGACTTTAATAGTTGAAAGGTGAAGTAAGAGAACTGTATTGTTGGTATTACTGTTCTTGTAAATATGACTCCTGCAAGAGATTATAAGATATTGCAAAGATCATTTTCCCAAGTAAAAAAATTTGCTTTCAGGTATGCTATCATTTGAGGGCCATGTGGCCTTGCTGGTTTGTGGATCAGCTGCCCTTGGAAACCTGTCCAATCATCTTTCACTATGATTCTCAAGGACAAATTGCAAAGACAACTTTCTAAGTTTTTTTTCCTTTTTCTAGCTATTTTTCTTTTGAAAGAGAATAATTGGAGATAAAGTAAGTTATCTAGTTATACAAAAACCATCCATGTCAAATGTGAATCTTCTGCCTTGGGCCACATGTGCCATTGAAAAAAAAATTTGGTAGCTAAATGTGGTGAACTTAGCATTTTCCCTTAAAAATAGATCTCTAATAAGGTTCACAAAAGAAGATTGTCTTAGCTGTTAACTTCTATTAATTACCCAAGCAATGTAGTTCATCAATTTTTTTGGGTTCACCTGTATTACCAGCTCAACTTTCCAGTTTCTAGCTAGCACTCTCGAGTTTGTATTTTTCTTTCATCGTTGAAGAATGAACAACAACCAAATAACAAAATGCCAACTTACCTGAGCCCTGCCTTTTGGGGTTCCGTGTTGCAATCCTGGGTTCTTTCCTCAAAAGGACCCTCACAACCACCACATGACAGTTTCTCGCTGCAGAATGCAAGGCTGTTTTCCCATTGAGTTTAGCTATGGTGGCCAGGCTGCTCTCTAACTCCAAGAGAAAGATTTTCGCCTCTAGATGTCCTTGTCTTGCACCCATGTGCAAAGCCATGGTATTTAGAATATAGACAGCATCATTGAGAGCTCTGGATAAGCCTCCATGAGCACCTTCACTCCCTCAACATGCCAAAATAAAACTCATTGTCATCTCCAAAAAAAAACAATTTATAACTGAATCAAACAAAGAATTATAATTATGGAGATATAACAAAATCTCATTGTTTAGGAGTGTAGGTACTAAGTTCACCTCGAAGCCTCTATAGCCATACGGCTCACTCCTATTAGTTCATGATGCTTGAGTCATCAGTAACCTGGAACGTATTGGGATTATGACACGATCACCCAAGTAGAAGTAATAAGTGTTTCATTAACTATGTAATAATGTCGGCTCTGAGAAAGGGAGCATTGTACACTGTGCAGTATCCTTGGCCTAGACAAGAGGACAACCTGAGATCAATATGTAATCATTGCCCTTAGGGTTGAGCTGAGATGACTTCCTGACTATTTAGTTTGAACTTGGGTTCTCTACTTAGCCTAATCTCGCCTATGAGGTGTGCTTGGGTAAGCAACTATTGTCACGATATGAAAGCCACACAGACCATCAGACTTCGAACATCTCCCAACTTAATGAGTGGAATGTTAGACTTGGTTGGACCCAATAATGGAACTTAACAAAAAAGTTACATCCACCCTATGCTACACCAAGTCGAGCTGAATGAGCAGATATTTCTCTTATGGATGTACCAAATTAAGGACAGATGAGTTCCTTGATCAAGCACAAGCAATAGCTCAAGAGAGCATTTCGGCCTAAATGATTACAGCCAACACCAATAAACTGAAGAAGCTAATAAACCTTGGCCCAAACTAGGGTGGGCCACTACTCTATAGAATGAACAATTAAGGTTCTTAAACGGCTCAATCTAATGAGATTCAATGGTTGAGGGGGTGCCCTTGAGTTTACTACCACAGGAACGGGATACTCTAGGTTATGTGGATTGGTAACTATGGTGCAAGGTGCACTAGAGAGTACCTTGAGATCCATGAGCTCGGCACGCTCTAGTGCTTCTAGAACATGTTGGAATCGTCTATCATCTTCCACAAATTTCTATTATCTTCCATTTGTACACATTGTACACGTGGAGCCTTGAGCACAATCATTGCAAAACCCTAACAGTTTTGCACAAGAATGACACATAATCAACTCCTATAAATAGGGCTTTCCAAATAGATGTGTACTTAGAGAAGATCAAGAAGAGGAGATGACACTGACACTGACACGGGAGATTCTCTGAGCTTCCAAGTGTTCTGGTCAGACTCCCCCACCTTCCCTCCATTCTAGATTGTTTCACCTTCTTATTACCCGCATTATCTCGAGAATCCTAAGCCGTCCTACATCGACTATAAATCTAACACGAACCCAATCAACCATCTACAAGGAGCAATGTGCACTGCATCCCAGCAGCAACAAGATCATAGTACTTGATCATCTCCTTGACCAAATCAATACAGCCGTATTCTGCAGCAACGAAAGGGATCTGTCGCTGGTTTGGTTTTTTTCGACAATAAGTCTGCAATTAAGCTCTTCATCCTTTGAAGCCCTTAGGATTTCAATTGATGCACCAAGATGCCCTGCTCCCACTAACAAATGCAATGGCATCACACTTCCCGGGTAATTGTTTCGTCACCTTTTTCCAGGTTATGCTTTACTGCCCTGCTGGTGGCTCCATAGAATTCAAGTACTCAACAGTTGAAAATCCCCCTCTCCTTGGTTTATGCTAATCAAAAATACAAATTCAAATTCTCTTATTCATCCCCTGAAAACCCAGATTAGAATTGTATTTTAATATAAATAATTAATAATATTTATTCAGGCCAGCCCAAAAAGAAAGATCATCTGAATTATTCCAGAAGGACCAGTGTTAACAAACTGATATTTGGGAGAAAGAGGATTCTTATTTTTATTGATGTGTTATATGTCTATATATATATAAGCAATTCTACACATGGGAAAATAAAATGATTTGCTGTACAAATAAAATAGCTAAGAATATGGGATTGTGATTTGCTGAATGTTGATTGCTAGTATCTTGGGATATTGTGATTTGCTGAATATTGATTGCTGTAATCTTGGGATTTTAATTCTGTAATACTCCCCCTCAAGTTGGTGCATGGAGATCCAGAATGCCCAACTTGCGTAAAAGATGGTGAAAAGGATCACGTCCCAAAGCTTTGGTGAAAATGTCTGCAAGTTGCTTAGAAGAAGGTAAGTGTGCGGTGGTGAGGAGACCAGAGCGTAGTTTGTCACGGACAATGTGACAGTCGATCTCTATATGCTTGGTGCGTTCATGGAAAACAGGATTGCGAGCAATATAGAGAGCAGATTGATTGTCACAGTAGAGCGTCATGGGACCTTTGTGGGAGATGCCGAGATCACGGAGAAGTTGCTGTAACCAAACAAGTTCATAGGTTGTTACAGCCATGGCACGGTATTCTGCTTCACTAGAGGAACGGGCGACTGTAGTTTGTTTCTTGGTGCGCCATGAAACGGGACTGGAGCCAAGGGTGACGAAGAAACCAGTGGTAGAGCGCCTGGTAGTGGGACAACTAGCCCAATCAGAATCTGTATAGGCACGAACATGAAGGTCATTCGAAGAAGAGAAGAAAATGCCTTGGCCGGGAGTTCCTTTGATGTAGCGAAGGACGCGAGTGGCAGCATTCATGTGAGGGAGTCTGGGAGCGTGCATGAATTGACTAAGGATGTTGACTGCAAAGACGATGTCGGGTCTTGTGATGGTGAGGTAGATGAGGCGTCCAACTAATCGTCGATAAGGGGCCGGATCAAGAAGGAGGTCACCATCAGTGGTGGTGAGCTTGAGGTTTTGTTCCATGGGAAAAGAAGCAGGGCGAGAACCAAGTTGACCACTATCAGGAAGAATATCTAGGGCATATTTTCGCTGATTAAGAAAAATGCCGGAAGATGAACGAGCAACTTCAAGACCAAGGAAGTATTTGAGAGGTCCAAGATCTTTGGTTTTGAAGTGCTAGGAGATGGTAGTCTTGAAAAGGTCGACTTGAGAGAGATCATTGCCGGCGATCAAGATGTCGTCAACATATACTAAGACGATGGTGATACTGGTGGCAGTGAGCAAGGTAAAAAGAGAGTGGTCTGCCTGAGACTGAACAAAACCTGCACTAAGAAGAACAGAGGTTAGTTTAAAAAACCAATTTCGGGATGCTTGCTTGAGGCCATAGAGGGACTTCCGAAGGCGACAGACGCGTGTCTCCCCCTTAACACAGTAGCCCGGTGGGGGTTGCATGTAAACTTCCTCATCTAGTTCACCATGCAAGAAGGCATTGTGAACATCCATTTGATGAATGATCCAACTCTTGGTGGCGGCAACGGCGAGAACACAACGAACGGTTGTCATTTTGGCCACTGGAGCAAAAGTTTCATGATAGTCTATACCTTCCACCTGAGTATAGCCTTTGGCTACAAGTCGAGCCTTGTGGCGTTCAATGGTGCCGTCTACTCGGAGTTTGGTTTTGAAAACCCATTTGCAACCAATGGATTTTTTTCCAGGAGGGAGAGGTTCAAGAGTCCAAGTGGAGTTTTCCTCAAGAGCACGGAGTTTAGAGACCATAGCTTCACGCCAATGAGAGTGGCAGTTGGCTTCAGAATAGCAAGTAGGCTCAACAGATGTAGTAAGAGCAGTTAAGAATGAAAGATGAGTATGTGAAAAACGAGAATATAAAAGAAAAGTAGATAAGGGGTGAGAAGTACCTGAGGACTGTGCAGCAAATGAAGTTGCAGTGGACTCCGTGGAAATAGTAGGACAAACATAATCTAAGAGGTAAGCAGGACGAGTGATGTTACGACGTGCACGTGAGGGAATAGTGGAAGGAGGTGGGTCGGAATGTGTGATTGGAGGGGATGAGGGAGGTAACGGATTTTCTGGGATAGGTAAGACAGAAATAGAAGAATGACGAGGAGGAGAGGTGCTGGAATTTTGGAAAGGAAATTGATTTTCATGAAAGGTGACATCACGTGAGTAAAAAATAGTGTCAGTTTCAAGATTGTATAATTTGTATGCTTTACGGTTACTGGGATAACCAATAAAGATGCAGCGGGATGCATGGGGGGAAAATTTATCACGGTGAATAGAGAGTGTTTGAGCATAACAGAGACATCCAAATACACGGAGATGAGTGTATGTGGGTGCAGTGTGGAGGAGAATTTGAAAAGGGGTTTGATTCTGGAGAGACCGACTCGGTGTCCGATTGATGAGATAGGCAGCAGTGAGAATACATTCGCCCCAGAATTTGAGGGGTAAATGGGCTTGAAAACGGAGACTCTGAGCGACATTTAGGAGGTGCCTATGTTTACGCTCAGCAACACCATTTTGTTGAGGAGTGTCAACACAGGTACGTTCATGAAGGATGCCGTGAGTGTGAAAGTAATTTTGGAGAGGATTTGAGAGAAATTCGAGACCATTATCAATGCGAATAATTTTGACAGTGGATTGGTACTGATTTTGGACAAGAGCAAAAAAATGCATAAGGTGACGAAAAGTTTCTGATTTAAAACGCATTAAATAAATCCATGTTGTGCGCGAAAAATCATCAACAATAGTCAAAAAATAGTGAGCTCCACAAATAGAGGCTGTGTGATAACCGCCCCAAATATCACAATGTAACCGATGAAAAGGAATTAAACTTTTAGTTGCATTTATGGGAAAAGGTAAACGGGTGTGCTTAGAACGAGCACAAGTATCACAATGAGAAACAGTACATGGACTATCGAGAATTTTAGGAATAGTAAAACTAGAAGGGTGACCTAAACGGCAGTGCCATAAGATCTTATTGTCAATGTTCTGAATAGAAAAAATAGCAAGTTGTTGTGGCCGGAAAATGTAGAGTCCATTGCAAACTTCACCCGCTCCAATCAGCCTCTTCGACTGAAGGTCCTGAAAAAGAAAATGTGAGGATGAGAATAAAGTAACACAAGATAATTATGTGGTAAGTGAAGGGACAGAGAGGAGATTAAATTGAAATTCAGGGACATAGAGAACATTTCGGATGGTGAGGGTTTGAGATAAGACAATTGTCCCAATGCCTTGAACGGGAATGGAGGCTCCCGTAGGCAGGTGGACAGATCTGGCCATGGTGGGCTGTCGGAGGTCGAAGAAAAAGGACCGGCGGTGACTCATATGATCGGTGGCACCGCTGTCGACGATCCAATGTTGTTGTGGATCAAAAAAAGAATTCGGTAGGGGTGAGAGATTACCCACGAACTGATCAATTGTTGGAGGAGGTTCGAAGGACTGAGGTTGGAGGAGATTCATCAATTGTTGGTAATTGGCCGGTGAGAGACCCGGGATGGGGCTTGCGGTGGCACCTGCAAAGTGAGCCGCCGTGGGTGGCTTGCCAAGGAGTGAAGGTTTCGGATTTTGGTGCCGAGGCTCCCTACCGGGAGGGTAGCCGATGATGCGCCAGCATCGGTGTCGTGGGTGGCCGTCTTTGCCGCACTCAGAGCATTTGATGGGTTGCTTGGCAGAGGTGGTGAATCGGGCAGCAAGGGAGAGGCTTTCGGAGGAGGGGCGAGTGACGTTTAAGAGTCTCTGTTTTTCTTCTTGGAATAGAATGGAAAAAAATTTGTTGAGGGGAGGGAGTGGATCAGTGGCAAGAATTTGGGTTCGGAGGGCAGCGAATGAGTCATTGAGTCCAAGAAGGAATTGAAACACATGCTCATCCTCAGCCCTTTTTTCTAAGGTATGTGCATCGGTAGTGGGTTGTAGATTTCCAAGTTCATTCCACAACTGTTTGATGCTGTTGTAGTAGTCTAGAATTGAGAGTTGGTTTTGGTGGAGATTTGAAATTTCGCGTTTGAGGTGGAAGAGTCGTGCGTTGTTGCCGTGGCAAAAACGAGACTCAAGATCGAGCCAAACGTCTTGGGGATCATCGTGGTAGTCTAGGGAGTTGGCTAAAGAGGGGGTTGTGGTGTTTAGGATCCAAGTGAGGACCATATCTTTGGTTCTACTCCATTGAGCGTAGTCTGGAGAATTGTTTGCTGGTGGTTTGAGTGTTCCATCAACAAAACAGACTTTGTTTTTTGCGTTGAGTGCTCGTCGAAGAGCACGCTGCCATTTGGAAAAATTGTCGCTGGTGAGGTGACCGGAAATCAGGATTAGACTGGGTGAATCAGATGGATGAAGAATATATGGAGAAGAAATTGTAGACTCTTCGGAGGAGGGAGCCATGGAAGGAGTGTACAGGTCTGGTTAAGGTCGTGGTGTCTCTGATACCATGTTAACAAACTGATATTTGGGAGAAAGAGGATTCTTATTTTTATTGATGTGTTATACGTCTATATATATATAAGCAATTCTACACATGGGAAAATAAAATGATTTGCTGTACAAATAAAATAGCTAAAAATATGGGATTGTGATTTGCTGAATGTTGATTGCTGGTATCTTGGGATATTGTGATTTGCTGAATATTGATTGCTGTAATCTTGGGATTTTAATTCTGTAATAACCAGAATTCATCCAAAGTGTGAAAAATTGGAATTCGATGTCTACCTCCCATGTCTTGTTTTGGATCTCCATTATCATAGTTCAAATCTTTTAACACATGCCCAGAATTTTCACTCTTATTAAGCCACCTACTACCCGTAATCATTATACAATAGTATAACATTAGTTTCATGTAAGATTCTATCTTGCAAACCATCAAACAATCTGTTTCCCCCCCCCCCAAAAAAAAAAAAAAATTTGTTCCTTTTACTCGATGGACTACAACAAAAAGATTGAATTGCATACCCATTCAAAGCGAAAAATAAGAAATTAAAAAAGGGGGGCCATAATATTTACCTCGATATGAAGCAACGCACGCCTTTTGCTCTCCTCCATCAAAAACCAGAGGCCGACATATCGTCGCCGGAGCTATTCATGGCTCCTGGCTTTGCTTGAATCTCTATATTTTGGTGGACTTTCCTTGTTGGCAGTGGCGACAGTGAGGGTTCATGGTTTATAATTGTCAAATAGTAGTGAATTTGTTTCAGGGAAAAAAACTGAAACTGAAGATATGCCGTGACTGGTAGAGGAAGCCCGGGAATTTTTGACCCGACCCGGGTATTTTTAAAATTTATTGACCCGACCCAAGCACTTTTCAACTTAATTCCCGGACCCAGGTACTTTTGAAAAGCGTATAAATCTTATACGCTTTTGACCCCGGTCGTTTAAAGAGCGTAGAAGACTATTACGCCTTTAAAAGGCGTATCAATCTTATACGCCTTTAAAAAGCGTATCAATTTGATACGCCTTTTAAAGGCGCAGGATTTTAATACGCTTTTAAAGGGCGTAAGGTTTTTATTATATACGTTGAAGTGTGGAGATTTGTTTCTCACACAGAGAAGCTGTGAAGAGAGAACAGCCATAGCAACGAAGAAGAGAGAAAAAGCCCTAGCTTCGAAGAAGAGAGAGCCGTCGTTAAGAAGAAGAGGGGCCCTAACAAGTTGTGCTCTAACCGAGAACGGTCCCTGTTTTTGGGAGACCTTTGCTGGTATGTATTATATATTGCCTCTACTCTGAATCTCCTCTCTTTTGCTTTCTTTACATTTATTTCTTGATTCGTTTTGTTGTTAGCTTTTCTGGGTTCATTTTATTATTATTATTATATACTTTACATTACATTTGTTTTTTTTTTTTTTTTTGTGTTGAGCACTGATAGTGAAGTTCCTTTTATTCCCTTTTGACTCAGACTACACTCACCATCAAATCTATAGCCGACATTACAACAACCCTTCTCAAGCTTATAAATTTGGAGGTTTCCTTTCAGACCTTGTGTGTGCGTACATTGTTTCTGAAGCTATAAAAACTTCAAAACAAGCAAAAGGGTTGCTATATTTCCATCTTAATCATCCAATGCTCTGGCCATTTTGAGTTTTCTGCACTATTATTCTCGTGGGTTACTGAAGCTTGGCCCGTTTCGTCTAAACATGAGCCTAAATCTTTGTGTGCGATTTCTATAATGTAATGCTGCTGTGAGTTTTCGTTCTTGGTTGTATTATTAGTCACATGGAAATATTAGCTTGTTTATGAGGATGAAGAGAAACTCATACTTGTGGTTGGCAATCTGAAATTTTTTTTTTTTATTAGTGCAATCAGAAATCTTATTTAAGATCCATTTGGCCTTGTTCCCTTAAGGCTGTTCAATTTAGATCAAGGAGTGCTGAATAGACCTTCTGACTCAAATTATACCTTTGGCAGGTTCCAAAGCTTTTATTGCATAGACTTGCTCCCAATGCTCGTTACTCTCTATCGATTGATGGAAAACTAAAGCTTGTTGTGGATCCATATCAAATCGTTGAAAGGTAAATATGGTATTTTGTTCATTCTTCTTGTTTGTCTTGTATATAGGAAGGTAGTTTGATATAATATATTGAGATGAAAGCATTGCAATCACCTATTTGATGACACTTGGTCTTTTTAGCTCTATGATGCCTTCCTAAGTTAAAATTTTTGTGATTATAAATTATAAACTAGTAAATTAATAATGAAGTTCCACACTAAAAATAATGATATGCTATTGTCCATGTTACTAATGAACATAGATGCAGTGACGTTTTCTTCCTTTCCTGTGAGCTATTAGGTGTTTTACTATTCTTTTTTATTTTTTCACCTACAGTTATAGATTTTTGTGATTATAAATTGTAAACTAGTAAATTAATAATGAAGTTCCACACTAAAAATAATGATATGCTATTGTCCATGTTACTAATGAACATAGATGCAGTGAAATAAGTTGAAAAGGGCTTGGATCGGGTCAATAAATTTTAAAAATACCCGGGTCGGGTCAAAAATTAAAAGAAAGCACATAAAACAATATAAACAAGTCAAATCAAATCAAATCAAACTAAAGAAACATGTTCACCAACTTCACAAAACACATTTATTAAATTACAGAAAAATAACAACTAAGATTAGAATTAATACCATACACTTTTCAACTTAGAACAATTTCAAAAGTAAGATCCGTTTTTGAATTCAAAAAATTAATTTGAATGTTGTCACAATATTTATTTATATATATATATATATATGTTTTAATGACTTTAAGTAGCATATAGTATTTTAATAATAATATTTAAAAAAGTTTGACTTTTAATATTTTAATATATATTTTTTTACTAATTTATCTTTTTCTCTTTTTTAAAACTAATTTTTAGATTCACTCTCGCATAATATATATGTCTACATTCGCTTGATTATTATTCTTAGCTTGATCCAAAATGGGTGTCATAATAGTTGCTCTCTTAGAAAATGAACAACACAGTAATGAGAGTCATATTGATAGTTGAAGGGAATGACTCATATCTTAAAACCACTTTTAGAATTGCTCTTAATACGTCAAGTATTTGGACAACCGAGACTGAAACCAATATCATTTTATTTAGGATAATGCTTAGTTTCAAATTAAATAAGATAAATATTTTTTACTCTCATACGTATCATAATTTTAGTGAATTATACATACATTCATATATATATATATATAATGAGCCATAAAAAAAAATGATTTGACGATGATAGATTGATAGGATTTTTGTTTTTGTTTTGATAGGATTTTTATTTTTAATCTGATACAAAAAAAGAAAAAGAAAAAAGTAGTAAGTCAATTGAATATATACATTTTTAATAAATTATAGGATTTGTTATTAGGTGTAATTGATGCCAATTCAATCAATTTAACATTTTCAAATATTGAATACCTATTCATATACTTTGTTGATTACTACTAAATTGACAATGTAATCAAGTACATACATCAAGTTCCGCCCTTTTTGTTATTTTGCCTGCATCTTTTCTTATGCTTTATGCTTGGGAGTTTGTGTTGCTTCTTTTGCTTTTCTTGCATTTGTGCTTGTTTGAAAGTGTTTGCACTTGTCCCTCTTTTCTAAATTCCATGCACATTAATTTCATATCCCATTTGTGCTTATGTTATGTTTTGTGCTGCTCTGGTTGTGGGGCTCAATAATGCATCCCTTCCCATAAGTGTTAATGATGTAGGACAAAAGATAGCTGGGTTTGTTAAGAATTTTTAGGTTGAACTACATCTGATAATGAACAGTTTCATTTGGATTGAATTGATGCACTATTACAATAACCTACTAAAGAAGAAATTGAGTATATCATAGCTGCCCACACCCTGGGCTAACCCATATACCCACTGCAGGACTAGAAGATCAGAAAGGCCAACCTGAGAGCGAGGCATGCTGGTAACGGATCAGTATAATTTCATTAAAAAAAGGCCCGAAAACAGCACACTACATACAAAAAGACAGGCAGCTACAAAGAAAGGCTTAAACCCCTAAAAACTTATAAAAAAATTCTATAGAAAACAGGTAAGATTCAATTAAAAAATCTGTCAATTTTTTCATTTCCAAATACACCCCAAAAAAAAATTTCAATGAGGAACTAAACTCCCGACTTTTCTAACACTACAATGAAAAAGTGGGTTGAGCGTGGACTATGAGAGCAGCTCAGAGGGCAGGATTCTGAGCTGGAATCGCCGCGCTCAAAGTGCCTTCCCTTTGTAACAGGAAAGAAATGGGGCAGCTCCAGCATTGGGCAGTGAGGGATGCAGGAGGAGAAAATCAGTCCTTGTTTAGCAGATTTTCTGATGATGGGGGGGAGGCTATTTATTACACCTCTGTTGCCATGGTGGTTCCAGACCGTGGACAACTGGGGTGTAGCACAGAGGATTCAGGACCCTGCAGATCGTGGGGGCATTAAGAGGAGTCAGAAGGGAGGGTTTGAGTGAGAGATTTGGAGGGAGCAAATATCTCGTTCAAATAACAACTAAGTATTGTTATTTAATAAGTCTCTGAATTGTGAAAAATGGGTAGCACCATTGCCACTCCTCTACTATCACCTTCACCGTATCACCACCGCTGTTGCCGTTATCACTTCCCGCTGGCCCCTGTGAATGGCACATCACTACCACCACTACCAATACAGTCACCACCACCATGACCACAATTGTTGCTATTGCTGCCATCACCATCATGGCACTGTTTCCCCACCATCCTTAATATACTCATCCAAATGACGAAATATTGCAACAAACGGATTTTCGTTTCCTTCATCTCAAATTTCCCAAGAAAATTACACACTTCTTTTTGAGTGTGCTAATGTGTCCACTTCTTTATTAAAGCATTATCCTGCTGCATTTTGAGATGCCACCAAAAAAAAAAGATTTAACTAATATGGCCACTTTTTTTTTTTGGGGTGTGTACGTTGTTTGGGGGGGGGGGGGGGATAATTATCATTTAGAAGATTCCAACATTCAAAAAGTTAGCATGAGGGTATTTCTCAGAAGTTTTACACAAAAGCTAGCAAACTGTGAGCCGTAATTGATCAACTAAACAACTGCGATCAGCCAGGCACAAGCCTTTCCATTGTCAATATTACAAAACCCATGTTGATATGTGCAAAATTCAATTCAGATCCGCAACACACTAAAGAATCTAAAATTCATGATTATATTTTCAATTCGTAAAATACAACAAAAGTTTCAAGCAAAGGATAGATGTGTTACCTCACAAAATAATGAACTTATTGTGCTTCTTTTGTTTATTGAAATAACTTATTGTACTTTTTGTACTTATCTAATAAATTCCTATTAGTTACATATGGATCAACGGAGAGAGTTACCTGATCCCGGCCCCAGCGATCCATCAGTATTATACTTACAGCATCAGCATCGCTCCACCGCTATATGGGAGGGCCGTGAGTTCAGCCCATTGCACTGTCGACGCATTGAGGCATCAGTACGTAGAGTAGTACGTCGGTTAGACACACGGGTCCTTCGATGTTTGGTGAGGGCCGGATTCTATGGGGTGCATCGGTTAGGCTTCATGGCACTAGATTGGAGCCTCATCACTGCACTCGTCGAGCGGTGGAGAGTTGAGACCCACACGTTTCATTTGCCTGTGGGCGAGACGACCGTTACACTACAGGATGTTGCAGTACTACTTGGGTTGCCAGTTGATGGCAACGCCGTTACTGGTCCAGACGTCCAAAGGCCTATTCCCGAGTGGCAGCAGTTGTGCCACGACTTGCTCGGGATTACTCCACCTCAGACTGCTTTTGATGGATCACGTCTTAGGTTGAGTGCATTGACGCACCATTTATCTCAGCCGATCCCCGATGACGCTGACGATAGATTTATTGCGGCGTACAGCAGGATGTACATTATGTTTCTTCTAGGTGGGTGCCTATTTACAGACAAGTCATCTAGTAAGGTGAAACTGATGTTCTTACCTCTACTGCGAGACCTTGATGAGGCAGGCAGGCTTAGCTGGGGTAGTGCAGCTCTAGCATGTCTATACCGTGAGCTTTGTCTTGCCACTAGGTCCGAGGCTGCATCTCTTGGTGGCCCACTTGTTCTGCTTCAGGTGCGAATTGCTAACATTATGTTTAACATTTTATATTCAATGTTTATAAAATGAAATAAACATTGAATATAAAATGAAATAAAGTTGTCATCCCATTTATGTTGTTATATTTTCTCCAGCTATGGGCTTGGGAGCGACTGCGTCATATTCGATTAGAGCGTCGCTCCATTCATCATCGGGCACCATCCCCACCGGCAGCTGCAGCCTTACCTCGTGGTCCCCTAGGATGCAGGTATATTTAGTGACGCTTTCAATTGTTATAATTTATTTTTTGTTGTATTCCATTACTTATTTTTGACATGAGTACAATTTAATTGAAAATATAGTTTAACTTACGTAAAATTTGTCAAGTATAGGTGGGATGTCCCTCACTTCCATAAGGACACCCCTGCCCACAGTCTCCGACATTACCGAGACCAGTTGGACCAGATGAGGCCGGACTACGTATGTACACAATTATGTGATATAACATGTATATCTCAATTTAGAGGACCAAAAATGGTATTACTATTCAAACTGAAAACATGTATTTTTTAATGTAGATGATATGGGAGCCATATACTGCAGATGTCATGCAGTCATTGCCCGACTATTGCCTCAGTGGTCAGGCGATTTGGGGATCACGCGTGCCACTGATTTTCTTTGCCATTGTTGAATGGCACTTCCCAGATCGTGTATTACGCCAGTTCGGTGTAGTGCAGAGCATACCTGTCGCGTGTGATTCTAGCCGAGAGCTACATGGTATAGACATGCGAGGGAGGAGTAGATATGATTGGACATCGCATCACAGGGCATATATCGATCATTGGGACCACCGTCTAGACCACCGCGTTTTTGGGGATGGTTCAGTTAGAGGTTATGCTCAGTGTACGGATGACTACATGCCCTGGTACACAATGATTACACGTAGATTGATCGGGCCAGTTATTCAGATGCCAGCGGTTGGATTCCAACCCGTTGGTAGCATTCGACATATGCTGGTATAATAAATATCTCTTATACGACCCACTCGTGTCTTGCGCCTACTTTTCCTTTTTTATTGATGAATTTAATTTTTTCAGGAGGATACTGTGATGCGCATATCTCAGATTTCTGATATTCCCGACCGTACCGAGATTGATGGTACAGTTCAGCAGGACTTCTCAGATCTGGTCCGCCAGATCCATGGCATGTCTATATCATGCTTGGCTGCTGTTGACCAGGCTCGACGACATGCGGACCGGGAGGGCCAGCAGCACGCACAGGCAGAGCCATCTGTACCCGCTACCGGCATGGATTCACACCATTTCTCCCCTATACCAGATCCCTATTTTTCACAGTATGTCATGGATCCTGACTCTGCCGATGTTTGGGGTGACGATGGGGTGGAGGAGCATGTCGATGATGTTCCAGTGCAGGAGCCGGCACAGCATGGGATGGAGCATCAGATGGATGATGTCCCCGTGCATGAGTCAGGATATATGGTGAGTTTGGGAATTATATTAGGTCAACCAACATTTAGGTTTATTCTCTCAATAATACTAAATTTAGGGACAAATGAATAGTTTAATTTATGATCTCACTCATGGTCTTTTGGCTGGATATGCGGGGATGGGGACACAGGCTGCTGACATGGAGGTGCAGGCAGAAATGGAAGAGGGTCCAGCTGATGTTATAGTGTACAGGAGACGACGGACGGCACGAGCCAGACCACGTGAGCATGGACAAGGTCACTGGCATACACACATTGATGAGGGTTCGTCACAGTTGACTCAGGTGACGTTGCAGCCTCCATGAAGCAGACCAGTACGACAAAAGAGAAAACCAACATGTGGCACTTAACTGGTAGGGTATATTATATTGAAAATTGTTAATGATAACAGCTTGAGTAAAAATATGCCAACCAACATGCGTTTGATTTCTTCGCTTCACTTCTTTTTTGTAGGAATAAGTGGAATGACTGTTGCTAGGCAGATCCAGTCACAAATTCAAACTTCAGGAAAGCAAGCTCTTCAGGTATGTATCACATTGTTACCTGCTACTAAAGGTAGTGCAATTATCCCGTGTATAATTTTTCCTATTATTTCATTACATCTAACAGTATCATTTTATGGATATATTGTTTCTTAATTGCCCAAAATTTTGGTCCATATCTAATAGTTGTTCTATGAAACGGAATATTGGGCATTGCCGCTGGGATATATCTTTTTAGGTTTGGGGTGAGAAAGATCACACTATAATTATTCTTAATTGGAAATTTGAAGGTTGTACCTAAAGAAGTGTGGACTTGTGGATCTTCTGCTAGAGTACTTGATCTCAGTCACAACTCTATACAAGATGTACCAGCTGCAATTGGCTCTCTGTGTTCAATGCAGGTGAAAGATCTCTTTGTTCCTCTTTTAGTTCTTCTAATTGAGTTGCTAGAGGTGAACCAACCATGCAAGGGCAAAGCTTTCATGCTCCAACTGTTTGGTTTGCAGATTTGATGAGGGAAAAGGAAAACAGATTTCCTTCATATTTTTTCTCTTACTCAAATAAAATTAAAAAGTTTCTTTCACATTATCTTTTCCTTTCCCTCACTAAATTCACAAACCAAATGGATCCATAAGTTCTAATTTTATTCAAGTTGGAAAGAAAATATGTCAATAAAGTTTTCTTTTCCCTTGCCAAATTTACTAACCAAACAAAGCCTTTTTTTTAGATCTTAATTTGTTTGATGTACAGGGAATATTGTCTGCTTTAGTTTTGTCAGTAATCCCACTAATTCGTCCCTATCAGTGGCAGAGCTTGTTAATGCCGGTAGTGTTCCTTTATCCCTTCTTAAGATCTTTCATTTTGTGTTTTATTGGACTATTACTTTTCTGGGTAATTTTATTATTGTTCAACTCTTCAATTTCTTTCCTGGTATGTTTGAACTTCCAGGTTTTGCCAGATGACATGGTGGACTTTTTGGACGCACCTGTACCGTACATAGTGAGTTCTCCAATGGCATTTCATTTCCCTGATTTTTCGGAATGTGATGTATTCTAAATGGATCATTCAAAGAACGGATTTTAGGTGGCAGCACTATCTTGGAACAGATTTGAAACGAGATGATTCAGTTTCTGATTTATTCTCCAGTTGCATCAAAATTTATCTCATTTTTTGATTTCTTATAAATAATTTTATGCTATTAAAGAAAACTTAGTGACAAGAAGATATGTGACGACGTGGGGATGTTATAGATGTATTGGTTGTTATATGTTTCAAATTTATAGAATCATTTATTTGGCTGGGAGGAGACTAGTTCAGTATTCTTTGATATTGTTTCAGGGTATGAATGTATGTATAAATATTATATATATATATATATATATATATATTGCGTGTTACTATTTTCTAATGATGCTTTCGTTGATTCCATTATGTTATATATTTCTTTGAGCTTAAATTTTGTGTTAGTAGTATTATAAATTCTCAAATGGATAATGGATGTGTTGTGTTTAGGATTTGCCATTTCCTTTGCAATCACGCTCTGTGCTTCCAACTTTCTTTGATTATTTTGCATGTTATTTACTTTCATGGCTCTTCCTGACATTTCTTTTGGATTTTAAGTAGGTTGGTGTAGAGAAAAAAACCACTGAAGTGCAGTCAAAATTAACAAATGTTATTCTTCTTGATGCAAACAAGAACCAGGTGTGTATCTCCTATCAATTGGATTTCTCATTGTAGTGACAACTAAATTAAGACTAGTTGCTTAGCAAAATGATACTCATTTCTGTCATGCAATCTTTTAATCATTGATTCTTTAACAATGCAGTAGCTTTAATGATATCATGCTAGATTTTTACTACTGTACTATTAGGAAATTGGTAACATATACTACTAAAGTAACAAAAGCATGCCTCCTACTTATTTTGGGTGGGGACACAAATTTTCCCCACTGTAGGTGAGCACATAGTCCTCACATGGTTTCTGAATACAAGTCCTGCACTGGTATATAAGAGAAGCCAACAAGCCTCACATGTTTTGTTGTAGGGGCATGATCATCAAGAACATTGATCAATGGCAAGAGATTTTCGGTTCTTATGTAGATTGGTTCTTATCTGAAGAAGCTGTTTGAAGATGGTGTGGTGAAGCGTGAGGATTTATGGATCACCTCTAAACTCTGGTTTGTTTCAACTCTTCTATTCTCTCAAACATGTTTTACGCTTTTATCAGATTGTAATGATATCTTGAAAAATCAGTTTTTAAGGCAAAGATCAAACATGTACTAGCTGCCCTGGCCTGACCTTTTGCCTGGTTCATGCTATTTAATTTGAAATGTGATGATCTGCAGGTGTACAGATCATGCACCGAAAAATGTGCCAGAGGCATTAGATAGAACTTTGCGGGATTTGCAAGCTTGACTATCTTCATCTGTATCTTGTATGTATATCAAAATTAAGCTTTCTAATTAACATGACTGATGATGTCATTGATAAATTTTCATTCATATGTCTGCTTTAATTTTCTTCTCATTTGTCTTGATAGTTGAAATAGGATAAAAACATTGCATGACAAAAAAAAAAAAAAAAAAAGAAGATAAATTCTGAAGAACAAGAATTCTTGGTGTGTGGGTGTGTTTATTCATACAACTGAATTTTGTTATATACAATTTCACTAAATGGGATTGTTAAATGATTGAAGATCCACTGGCCAGTCAGCATGAAGAAGGGCTCGGTTGGCTTTAAACCTGAGAACCTTACCCAACCAGACATACCCCGCACATGGAGAGCAATGGAGGCACTCTATGATTCCGGAAAAGCTCGAGCTATTGGTCTCAGCAATTTCGCTTGTAAGAAACTGGGGGATTTGTTGGAGGCTTTGTATCTTGTATTTCAGAGGTGTACGGGATAGGCGTCGTACTGTTTCAACTGTTTTGTAGGCTCTGTCTCTCAGGAACAATGGGCTCAAATGTCTCCCTTCGACACTGTGCAAAATGTGCATCCAACTCTCAACACTGGATCTCCATGGAACAGTTAGTCGTAAGGACTTCAGCTGCATTAAGCATTGGAACCATTTTTTTTCTTTTTAGGGAGCACCCAACATTATGAAACTATAGTACATTAAACTGAATTATAGAATGTATTCAAATACTGTTTTGTGCCTGAGAAATTGGTTGAAGGAAGTACTGGTAAATATTTATTGGAATCATAAATATATAGGAGGTTATTTATTGGAATTGGATTTGAAAGACCCAAAGAACAGAAGATCATTGGGAGATATCTTATTAGAATTTTTCTTGGCATGAATTTCCAAATAACAACCTTCACTTTTCAGATCCACGCACTAAATTCTCTCAAATCTATCCATTCACGTTTTTGAAGTGCAAGTTATCAAATCCCATCCATGTTTTGGAAGTGCAAGTTATCATCAAATCTTAAAATCGTTCATTTCAAATTCATTTAAAGTGAGAAATTGTGATTAAAACACGTTTCTAAGTAAGAGAAAATTCCTCTTAATATAATTAATATACTTAAGTCAACACTTTTACATGTTTCATTATTACTCATCTTTGAGTTAAAAAAAAAAAACACTCCAACAGTCAAGACCTACCCTATTATTTTTCATCTATGTCATCAACATGAGCCTACCTCCTATTGTAGAGTACAATAAAACAGCACTTGCTTAACGCCAGCCCTTGCAACCTGGAAGAAAAGGCCATCAAAATAAACTGGGAAAAGCATGCAACATTGAACATTCTCGAATCGTTTCTTGTCTTCCTTGCACATGCTTTTTCATAACATTACTCTCATGTCATATTATTATTTTAGAAGATAATATAATTTTAAAAATATAAAACATTATAAAAGAAAAGGGAGACACACGTTTGGGTGAAACGCACAATTCCCTTCATTAGACCAAACTATCAATTGCACAAATCAGTAGTAGCATGAAATGTTAGAATGTTTGCATTCAAAGGATTGGAACTTAAAAGGCTAAAAGTATGAAAACCTTAGATAATTACTGTCTAAAAATCAAGTTACAAATATCTAGGAATAATGACATAATCAAGTTATCTAGCAATAATTTTAAATGACGTGAACAAATGGGTACATTTGAAACAACCTAATTTTTCCATATATTGATGAATGGATCAGCATTTAGCTTAAGTAGTTGGTAAAAAATCCATCTACAATCCTCTTGACCTTCACCAAAATATCAACTTCATCTCTGATGATTACACTTCCTTCACGCCTTACAATTCTATCCATTTCTAGCAGAATATCATCCATTTCACATCTGTAAAAAATATGGTACGAAAGAAACCTCTTAAATATAATTAGTGGCCGCCTACAAGTACTTCCAAACACATCCAGAAAGCAATCCAGGTTGGTATAAATCAAAAGGATTAAGAATCACCTGAAATAAAATAAAATGCATAAGGTGAAGAAGCAATTTTGGTCGCCCAAACCAGAAAAAAGTGATCCCTGGGCCGAACAAGCAGAGTTCCTCTAACAACATGAGATTTGTCATTGCTATCTAAGCACATTTTTGTTATGATACTCTGTTGCTTTGTCCCAACCACCAACAGCATCTGCAATGCAAAAGATACAATCACTAGTCTTTCAATCTATTACACTCTTGCAATATGACTTGTTCTCAGGTTAATTTACCTACCACTAATGGAATAAAGGGTAGCCAGAAATAGGAGTAAAATACTGCAGCAGTAAAAAATCGGAAGGAATTCTGTTAGCATCACTGGGTAAGAAATCTTAGTTAATGCATTTTAGCAGAGAATAAAAGGTGTCAAACATTACCATGTGCGTTGAGGAATATAAAAAGTTCAAAATAGTTTAATGCCACATGATCCGAGTAACATAGGAATAGAAAAACAATTATAGCAGAGTTAATGTGATTACCGTCCATCCAAAACATCAGGTGCAATGATGCCAAAACGACTTACGAATTCAGCAAATGTTCTCCTAGTGGGATATCCAGCGCAACAGATCCTAATTGCCTCCATGACTCCCTGGAGAGAGAAATATCAAGTTCAAAATGCATGCAGATGCAATATATTTATTAGTAAAATAGTGTACATGAAATGCTCTAAAGTGTTAAACTTACACAACGAATGTAGTGTGGCTGATCATTGAACTAAGTGTTTGAAGCAAAGCTTGCAATTGTTGCTGAACGAAGTACATTACAATTAAGAAATATTAGACTCCAGGCATAACTCCAACAATAAATAAATAAATAATAATAATCATAAATAGTTCTTCTAATTTGTAAGATAGCCATTGGTGCATACTATGTTTGAACATGTTGTTTCCATCAATTTGAAGGACCAATGCCTGCTTGGGGATGGTTACGAGTAGGACAAGAGCGACGATCGTGACCAGTTTGCCTACATATACCACAGTGATTATGTGTAGCGACTTCTCTGATGTCCATCTCGTTCCGAAGTCGTGATGACCTAGGACGACCCCTTCTCCTTAGAAACGCGGGATTATGGCATACTCTTGGACCAGATGGTGTATCCCAATAATCCTCATGGTAGAGTGGAAAAAATTGTGATTGCCATGTCCTCTCGTACGCGCCAATACTATAACATTCATCCACAAATTGATGAAAAGACACTCTCAAGTCTGCCATAACTGCGATTGCATGGGAACAAGGCATCTTATAAATATTCCACTTCCCACAACTGCAAGTGCTCGTATGAAGATTAACCATTTGAGCATTACCCTTGGCTGTTAAAACCCTCATAATTCCAAGACCGGAGTTATATGGTGTTAACTTGTGACGTCCAGCCTTTTCCTGGTTCCGACTAATCCTGGCTGCTGCGTAAGGAGTATAGGTATAGTTATTATTTACACCGTCCGAAGCTAATACCCGTCTGACATTGAAGTAATAAACCACCCGCTCAAATATAAGCTCGACACATGCAGTGATAGGCAAGTTCCTTGCTCCCTTCAACACACCATTGAAGACCTCGGATATATTAGTCGTCCGCATCCCATAGCGACGACCATCATCATGAGCAATACTCCACTGATCTGCCGAAATATTCATCAAATATTCTCTCGCATCTTTATTCAGCTTGCCAATTTCTTCCATGACTCGATCGAATTTTCGAATTTGATGAGTACTTCCGGCAATCCACACCAGTTTCTTCAAGTGTGCATTCTTAAACCTGCTGTTAAAATTGCTCTGAACATGTCGAAGGCAAAAACGATGATATGCGTGGGGCGGTTTCCATCTAGAATTAGGGGCATTAACAGCTGCAAGGATCCCGTTGTGTCTATCAGAAATCAAACAAATACCTTCCCTATCCCGGATGACATAATCCTTCAAATGCTCAAGGAACCAACTCCAACTACTGTAACTCTCCTCATCAACAACAGCAAATGCAAGTGGAAAGATTTGATTGTTTCCATCTGCTCCCATTGCAATTAGCAATTTCCCCTTATATCTCCCATATAAGAAGGTAGCATCTATACTAACAACCGGCCTACAGTGGCTAAACCCTTCAATTGATGGTTTGAATGCCCAAAAAATCTTATGTAATATCACAGAATCAGCTGATGAAGTATGGAAAGTCTGCCACTTCACGATTGTTCTATCATTATATTTTTTCGATGCACCCATAAATTTTGGCAAGAAATTGTAAGAGGACTCCCAATCTCCAAAAACCCTTGCCACGGCTTTTTGCTTCGCCATCCAAGCCTTCTTATAAGAGACTTGGTAGTTAAATTTTTGCTGCACATAGTCTCTAATAACAGCTATTTTAAGAGATGGATCCGCTTTTACAAGCCCTTGGATTTCAGCCCCAATCAATATAGAATTCAATTGCCTGTGATCCCTGTTTACACCAGGATATAAGCAAGTGTGAGGTCCTTCAAGCTTTGTTATTTCAAACCACCCATGCTTCTTCCTCTTACAGGCACGCATTCTCCACTGGCAACCACACTCATCATGCATTTTACATCGTAGAGACCATATTTTTGAGTTTGTTTCCACAACCTCATATTGTTGGTGTGTTCTGATGGAATACATTTGTATAGCATTTCTCAACTGATCCTTGTCAGCAAATATTAGACCTTTTGATAACTCATCCCTCATCGGGTCCCATACATGGCCATGAAGTGAAGAGCTACTATCCAAGGATTGATTAGGCAACTCTACAGTACTGAAAAACGGTGACATAGGCTCATACATTCGGGATTCTGCATGCATTCCATCAGAAGCTTGCCCTACTACGGCTTCTTCATCTTCCTCATCATCTTCACCCAACTCATCCATCATCCTTTCTTCCTCCTCCTCCGCCTCCTCGACTGAGTTGTGTGGACTGAGGTTTACGTCCACCCCTCTATAAGCCCAGGACGAATCATCCGTCATAGCAACTTCTTGAACAACAGTTTCGCGATTCGGCATTGCATGCAACTGTTGTGTTCCATCATTATGAATTAAGTTTGACATATTAGACTGATGGGCCGGAAACTCCTCTATCATCGGTATATTTTGTGATGCATTCCCATAGTCTTGTGTTAGCAATCTAGTGAATGGTCCTACCACCTGACTGGTTCCCCAACCTTGGTTCCAATTCTCTATTTCCACATACAAGTCGATACTACGTATTTGTTCACTCTCAAATATAGCACCAACCATTGCTTCAACAGTGTTATTGTCAACAATTTCCAATGGCATATACTTTGTTATTTGTGGTCCCAAGACTGATGGAAATCTGCAGGTCATTTTCAAGTTACATGAATTTCGATCCAACTGCAATGCATTACAGACGCAATCCACCATTTCACTGTAAGTAACGTCATGATTCACTCTTACACATGTTCTCGGAGTACGCACATCGTAAGAAAACCCTTCTTCCCCATAAAATGTGCTGCCCCCCAAGAATAGACATACAGTTGCGCGTCTCCGTGCCATTTATAATCTCCAATCTAGAATGGAAAAATTTAGTTAATTTAAAATTTTCAGCAATACATACAAACCACAAATATGTAAGTAATTGACAAAAAAAATACATCACTCATACAACAACTCAAACAGTAGCCTAAAACTTCAGCAACCAGCCCAAAAAAATCATCCATAAAGCAGCCAAAAACTTTACAAAACAGCCCTTAAAATCAGCCATAAAGCAGCTAAAAATTTCAACACTGTTTTATAATAAATTACAAGGATAGAATCATAACCAACAATAAATTGACTGAATGAGGAGGTCCCGATAGGTCAGATTGTGTTTTATGCCCTTAAAAATCAACCATAAAACAGCCTTTAAAAGGCATCAATATAACATCATTTATTCTCACTAATATACAGAAATTACATTCCAACTGGTAACAACTTTACACAAATAAATTTATTGATTCAAGATTTTTTTTTTTTTCTGAAGGTTCTCCATCTAACTAAATTAACTTGTAATTTTTTTTTACATGTTTAACAAAATTCAAAATAAAGGAATTTAAAACTCATATATTTAAAATCCCTAGATTTTCAAAATCTGTGGTTTGGGCTTAATTTTTTTTTTTTAAAAAAATAAACCTCTGTATTTATTTGTTAAGCTCAAATGAATATTTATTTGGCAATCTATACCTGTATCTCTAGAAGAATAAAGCAGCAAACCAGGTGCCTTTAAAACCAGGAGCTGCACAAAGGTAATAACCAGCTGCAGTAAGGGATGTCTGCAAGATTGCCATAACAGATATGTGAATATTCAATTTGAAAATTAATAGAAATAGTGAGGTTCAATGTATGTACCTGTAATTTCAGTATGAAAGTAGTCTAACAGCAATTTTGATGCCCAACCCCGAACTGGCCTGTGCCTTTGTAAGATGAATTGAGAGATTCAGATGAAAAACCATCAAACAGAACGGAGCTACTATTCCAGATCTGAGAGACAGAACTGAAACAGAACTGAGAGAAAAACCGTCAAACAGAACTGAGAGACTCCAGATCCACTTGAGCTACTATTCCTTCTATAGATCAGGAAAAACGGAAGAGAGAAAGGCTGGTGTTGGTGGCTCCAAGAGGAAAAACGGAAGAGAAAGACGGAAGAGAGCTACTGTCTTGGGGATATAACAACATAAAAAGCGTAGAAGTTTACTACGCCTTTAAAAGGCGTATCAGTTTAATACGCCTTTTAAAGGCGTATTAAACTGATACGCTTTTAAAAGGCGTATTAAACTGATACGCCTTTTAAAGGCGTATAAGATTGATACGCCTTTTAAAGGCGTAGTAAACTTCTACGCTTTTTACGTGGCCAGGTCCAAAGGCGTATAAGATTTATACGCTTTTCAAAAGTACCTGGGTCCGGGAATTAAGTTAAAAAGTGCTTGGATCGGGTCAATAATTTTTAAAAATACCCGGGTCGGGTCAAAAATTCGAAGCCCGGAGCAACGTACGGGAGAAGATTCTTAAGCATTATCCTCGATAGCTCCTATCCAGCAGCTGATATTGTAAGACCCTGTTGGGACATTAATAACTTAGACTAATGTTAGTCCTATCTTCGTATTGTTTAAAATTATTTATTTTATGAGTTAATAGTGTTATATTAATTAAATATCACATGATATCATACTATGAGATGATTTTTAATTAATACAACACTTTTAATTCATGAAAATAAATACTTTTAATAAAATTTTTAAATAAACTTAACATTATTGTAACAATTATAGAAGAGAGGGGAGTGGAGTGGACTAATAATATTACACATTAATTCTTACCATCTCATTTTATCAAATTTTCTTACCTAATTGTCCAGATATGTTAGTTAAATAGATTTGTTGATAGTAGTTTAATAAATCTATTGGACTAAGAGTAATTTTAACGCAGAGTATTAATTAAAGTATTAAATTCATAATTGTCGATGTAATATTTCAAATTTAAAATTTTTCACTTTAACAATAGTGGCATATGTGGTTACAAAATAACACCCAACGTGCTTAGGTGCCAAATTTATAAACTTTAGAGAGAGTAAAGGGAGAGGTATCATTTGACGATTGGGGTCATTTCTATTTTTACTATTATAACGACTACTATTTCAACAGCTCTATTTCAACAAAAAATTTTATAAATACAGGTGATTTGTAAAGAGAAAACTTACCAAAACCCGAAAAATTATTCTAAAACTCATTCTCTAAATTTAGGATAATTTTATTTATTTAACTAATTTTTATAATTAAATAATTTTTTTTAATTTAGTTAATTGTTATAATTTAAATTGATTTTTTAAATTAAATTATTTTTTGTAATTTAATTTAAAAAATTAATTTAAATTAAACCATTATAAAAACTATATCTGTTAAAATATAACTGTTAAGTTTAATAATATTTTTTAATAAAAAAATATTAAAATATTAAAATGACACTCTATTTTGGCACCTGTCATTGGAGCAGATTTATAATTCAGAAGTGTCATAACACTGTTCAAAGTTGCAAATAAGTTTTTTGGCACCCTAAAATGACAACTCTCTTTGGAGTTGCCCTTACTTAACATGACTAATACTAATAAATTTTATGGATTAGTACCAAAAGACTGAATTCACCGACACCCGAAAATCATATTCACTAGTACCTAAGTATACACGTCAACAAATAAAATTTTTTAGTAAAATGTTAGGGTCAAGATAGCATTATTTTTTTATCAATTTTATAATACTGTAACAATTATTGCTAAATTCACACAAATACTCTTGTTCCATCCCTAATGTGACTCGGGACAGTAAACGGGATCAGTGGTGATCTAAATCTTATTTGTTAAAAAAATTATTAAATTAGATAGGATCGGATCCTATAATAATATTATATATTATGTATATAAAAATCTTATTTTATAATATATGTACATTACATATATAAAACATTAGGTTGTAATATGTAAACTTAACTTTAGAAAATCTTATATAATTTAATATTTAACATATTATACAAAATTAAAATGTAAATTTTAATATAATATATAAAAAATAATATAAATGTTATATCTAATTGAATCGTATCGTTAATAAATCGGATCCATATCTGATCAATTTAAGTGAATGAATAATCGAATTTGAATTCAAATCAGATTATTAGATGAAATTTCTTGTACCATATCAGGATAAATAGATCAAATTCGGATCAATATCTAATCCATTCACCTCCCTAAATGTAACGAGTATGGGAAAATTTCAAACATTGTCAAGGAAGAGGTGTCTCATCCCAACCCTAAACAGTTTGCAAAATTGATATTTTTCTCCTAATACATTAAATATGTTAATATATGAATGCTTTTAAAACCTAAATATTATGAAATAGTAATATTTCTCTAATTTTGATCATTTTCACTAATTTACTATTTAAAACTAAAATAATATTATTACATTTATATCAATTATATATATATATATATATATAATTGACTTAACAGGACGAATATGAAATGAGTGATATAAATAAGATTAGGGTTAGGATGTGCCCCTAAAGGCCTAAACAAGGTGAGGCAGGGGTTGGGCATTTTCATTTTTTTAGTGGTTACCTCACCTCATCTCATTGTTCTCCCTACCATCACTCCTAAAGAAAGCACAGAGTTAATGATTATAAGCCATGTTTGTTTGCTAGATAAGAAAGTGTGAACAATATAATACTTGAAATAAAATTGTGAGAATAAGAAATAATTAAACTTTTTAATCCCTTGACCTCATTTAGAAGCCAAATAAAAATGTTATGGGTATTGGATAGAACATTAAATCCTAATATATTGAATATTCAATTCTACATTTAGACATGTATTGAATAAGAGGCTTGAAGATATTTATATTTTATTTTATTTTTTAAGTTCCTATATAATGTTTTTTAAGTTCCTCGAAAAATAATTTTCTCAAGTTCCTAAAAATATTTTCCCCAAATATATTCAAAAAATTTAAGAACAAAACAACAAAAAATGATATATATACATACATATATATATATATATATATAGATAACTTAAGAAAGGATTCAACAAATCTATTAATTTTTTTTAACGTGCACTAATATTTTTTTAAAAAATTAAGGTAAACATTAATAATTGTAATGAGAAGAAAAGAGATGAGCAATGCGTTTGAAATCTACTGTGATGACTACGTGATCATCATCTCTTGACAATGATGGGATTATAACATATGTGCGGTAATAATAGTGGTCAATAAGCAAGTTCTTCAATTTTTATCTACTCTCCTTCTGTTCTCCCTCTTCTATTATTTTATCCCGTCAAATAAAATTTACCTTAGTGAAATCTAATATCCTATTTAGAAATAACATCGACTAACCACGTTAATGAATGTTATATTAATCCCATACATTGTTTTGGAATAACCATGATTAGAGGTTTAATTTACGTATTTTCTCTTATTATCTTACTTCAGCTCATATACCAAGTAGTAATTTTATAGTTTTATGATTAGTTTTATTTAAATGTAATATTAGAACTATTAAAACTAGCTTCCTCCTAACCATCTAAAAGAGTGGTTGAATGTTAAAAACGTTAAAGATAAAATTCAAGTGTTTCGAGTTCGAGTTTTTTCTGTGTCAATTGTCAGTAACTAGATATTAAAAAGCGACCTTGATTGTCATGGAAATAAGAATTTAATTTGATGCGCGTAAATTAACTCAAAATATCCTAACTTCCTCATAAGTTTGAATAGTTCATTATTTGAACCATTATTTTTGTTTTTAAAGACTATTAAATCCCATCTGTCTAACGACTTCAAACATGAGATTTTTTTTTTTAATTATTGTTATAAATGCTTCAAACATGAGGTTAATGTAGGGGTACAACCTGAGCGGGCCAATCAAAGCCTGATTCAATTTTTTTTTGATTCGAGTTTCATTTTGTTACATTTTAAATTGAGTTTGAACAAAAAAATTTAAGTCTGATCTAAATTAAAGTTGGATTTATGTTGAATTTCTATTAATCTAATAATGGATAACTAAAATATAATATAAAAAGATTAAATTTAGGTTCGGATTGAGTTTGGATTTTATTTATATTTTTATAATTTCAAAACCTTATTGACCTTTAATATTTTTTTAAAATTAAATTATGTTAAATGAATTATTTTAACATTTTTTTGTTTCTTTTAAAAGGAAAAATTGAGATAAATTATTGAAATTTTTAGTATATAATCAAAATAAATAAATAAAAAATAATAATTATTTAAAGAAATTGTGAATAAAATCTAAAATATGAAATTAATAATCGAGTTCAAGTGAAGTTTGAATTGAACTCGATACTAATGAATTTTAATTCTGGTTGGATCATTATTAAGTTTAAGGTCAAACTCGGGTTGATTGTTTTACAACTTGAACTGGATTTGAATATAGCTCAACTTGAGCCTGCGACTGAATTGCACCCCCCATAATTAATGACATCATTTAGATTATGTAATCTTAGTTGCCCAAAATATTTTATTAAAAAATATTCTATTGAAGTTTTTATCAAGGAAAAATTCTAAACTTATTTTATATGATTCTTTTATTCATAACATATATATTAAAAATATTAATTATTATTTTATATATTTAATATTTATATAAAATATTTGTAATAATATAATTAATTATTTGAAAATATATTTTTAAATTAATTTTATAACGTCAAACAATACTCAATATTATCTAATAAATAATAAACCGATTCTAACCGCCCTAATTCCGAAATATATATTTAAAAGCATGGAATCAATTCTTAAGAATTAATTTTATCTTAATCAAATTTCCAACAGGTCTCAATTGCACCGAATGAGTACCAATGTGGCCCAAGTTAAGATCCAAGAATCTATTTGGACCCAATCATTAACAATCCATTAAAGTGGAGCGTGTTAAACACGCATTTGAAGTAGAGTGGGTTGAGGGGGCGAAGCAAATGATAGAACCCTTATAAACAGCGGACAAAATCGTCAATATAGACTGTCGATCGATCTCGTTCAAAAACACACTTGCTGAATCAAAGGTTTCCCCCTTTTGTTTTTGACAAAAGCTGAATTCAGAACGATTTATTATTTAATACTATTGTTTTACCAAATCCGAAGTTCAATCTTGTACGATTTGCTTCCCTGATACTTTTTATTTTTATTTTCTTTAAATCCTGATCAATTCTTTTGATTATTTCAGAGCATTTTGATTAAAGAAGAAGTTCTTTGTGGAATTTGTGAGCTTGCAAATGGCAATAGCTTCTGACCACGCTACAAGCGTCTGCAGTCACTGGTAATGGGGGTTTTCTTGGAATTAACGACTATATATATATCAGTATGTAAATTTCTATACATGAGCGTGCATGTGTGTGTAAATATATATATATATGTATATGTAACTATAAATCTGGATATATAAGTGTTATTTTAATTAGAGTGCGAGATTTATTTATTTTTTTTAACCAAAAAGAAAGTAAGGTGTGATATTTGTTGTCGTGTTGGTCGCAGTGGTTTTTTTTTCTTCTTCTTCTTCTTCTTCTTCTTCTTTTTTACCCCCTATCCGTCGAATTCTTTTTTCGCATGTTTATGATTTTGTTAGCTCACGGAAATGTAGAAGTTATAACGTCACAGGACAGTCATAATTTTACTGTTCATGAAGGACACTGTAGTTTCAAATGCAGTACATATACCTTATAGTTACATAGTCCCTTTTTTTTTTCGTGGTGGAAAAGTTTTGTATCTTTGATGTATTAAAAGTGTGTGATATACATTTGGTGTATGTGACATGGTAATTATTCTTATTTTATTTTAGGAAAATACTATGTTTCCCCAATTTATATTCCCATTTGTATCATCAATGTGATGTGGCAGCATATAATGTTTTTGGGTCCCACACACGGTGATTTTCAAAACCACTTTAATGACGCATCAATGTTGGGATAGGAAAAATGTAGCATTACTCTTTATTTTATTATTTGCATCTTTATACTATACTCGATAAGGATTGAACTACCACTCGCGGGTGTGACTGAGCGGTAAAGGCATTGTGCTTAAAATCCAAGCGTCTCTTCTGCGCTTAAGTTGGTAGATAGAACTTAAAGCGTGGGTCTGGTTGTCATAGGGAGGGGAACTTAGTCTAGTGCGTTTAAGTTGGTTTAGAATAACCCTTAACCGATCTATAAAAAGAAAGAAGATAAGGATTGGACTATTTTCATCATTAGGCACCATTTATTTTTTCATATTAGGGCTATGGTTTTTTTTCTCACAACCTAATTCCGAGTTCATTCTGGCAACTCCTTTGTTTTCATTTGCATTTGTTATATTTAGGGCTTTAATAGTTAATATGCCCAAATCCCGAGAATTGAGGAGGGCCACCTTAGGTTGATTGCCTGCCTATGACCTCTATTTAAAGTTTTGGAGATACACTCAACTCAAGTTACTAAACTAATCTCAACTATTTAGAGTCATCTACATGAGTTTTGTTTCACAATTCTACTCTATATAGGGTCATAAGTTCCTTTCTATTTCAAGTTAACGTGTCTTTCTTTATTATCTCATTTAATGTTAATTTTAGTCTTTTCTTTCCCCTAACATAACATTCAATGTGTGTCATGTCACTCTTTTTCACTGGAACTACTATAGGTTTTTATTGTATGTGACTAAACCCTAAACCATCTTAAACAATTGCTACTTATTTTATCTGTAACAAGGGCTACCTCCACTGCCTCACAGATGTGTTTTATTCCTAATTTTATCATTCCTTGTCTTTTCACACAATCATCTCAATATCCGCATTTCAATTACACTCATTTTATGAACATTTTTTTCTTCCTAACAACCCAACTTTCTGTCCCATAGAGCATAGATGGTCTAATAGTTGTTTTGTAGAACAATCCTTTCAACTTTATAGGTCTCCATCTATCACACTATATGCCTGAAGCACTCCTCCACTTTACCCATTGTATTTTAATTCTATGAGTTACATTATCTCCATTATTTCACTCCTTTTGAGTAATTGACCCTGGGTAATGAAACTGCTCAGTCTCTAGTATCTTTTGACCGTTAATCTTTACACCATCCTCATATCTACTGCCAATATTACTAAAATTCCATTCTATATTTTTAGTTTTAGTCCTATTTATCTTAAATCATCCAGATTTTAAACTTCTCTCTAAATTTCTAATGAAGTATTTATTCCTTCTTTTGTTTCATCTATTAAGACAATATCATTAGCAAATAAAGTATGCCATGGAACCTCATCCTAAAGATGTCTGGTCAACTCATCCATAATTAAGAGAAAAAGGAAGGGGCTTAATGTTGACCCCTGATGTAAGCACACGATTGGGAATTCACACTTGTTTCTCTTATTGGTGTTCTAATTACAGTCATAGCTCCATCGTACATGTCTTTTATCATATCAATATGCCTTTTCTTTTGATACCAATCAAAAAAAAAAAAAAATGTACCTTTTCTTTTGATAAGTAATTATATCGATATACATATTTGTAACTTATTTCTTTTTCAAAGCCCATCATATTATATCTCTAGGAATCCTATCACAAGCTTTCTCCAACTCTATGAAAATCATGACATATTTTCATTAATCTTCTTATAAAGTAGATGGTTTCTATTGTGGACCTACTTGACATAAATCCAAATTGATTTTTGAAAAATATTGTCTCGAGTTTTAGTCACTACCTGTTTCATAATATGACTCATTAATTTAATGCCACAATAATTTGTACTACTTTAAAATCTCCTTTATTTTTAAATTTAGGTAGTGAAATACTTTTTCATCATTCTTGAGATATTTCTTAGTTGATATGATTTTATTAAATAATTTTGTTAATCAATATACGCCAGCACACCCTAAACACTTCCATACCTCAATATGAATACTGTCTAGACCTAGAACCCTACATGTTTTCATCTTGCTTAATGTTTTTTTTTCTTTTACCTTGGACGTCCTAATCCTGCGAGAAAGTTTGTGTTCTCTAGTCTCCCTATGGTTTTCATGTTCTTCTAAATCTAAACTTGTATGTGATTTTCATTCAACAACTTCTCAAAGTAGCTTTTCCATTTTTTCTTAATTTCCTCATCTTTCGTCCAAATTTTCATATCCTCATTTTGTAAACTTAATCTTTCTAAATGTGGATTTTAAATTTGTTTATTTTATAAAATATTGTTTTCCTATTTAGGTCTTAAAGATTTGCAAATGGATGACTTATTTGAAGGCTATACGGTCTAAAACAATAGCAAAGCTTTTATCTCAAGTGGGAAAGGAGCTTCATGAGAATTCCTTTTCCAGAACTTGTGGAAAACCTCCTGAACAATTTTTGGCGGAACACATTTTAATTTTGTATTCTCCATCATCGAAAAATGTACATTTTCCAATGAAAAATATTTTTATAACTTCTGGAAAAGGGGTGTCATAATGCTTTTGTAGCATTTAGCTAAAAACTTTCAAATTTCTTTTATTGCATCTTATTAATGCTGTTTTGACACACATTCCAATTAGGTTTCTTATCAGGTTTTTGCGTTTTCTTTGATTTGTTTCCTTGTACCAGGCTTTCCTGTTCTTTTGGGTCATAGAAGCTTTCCCCATTAATCCATTTCTGCTTGTTTTTCATTCCATTTCCAAACTGATGATTATTGCTAGAGTACAAAGTTTGGCTGAGGGCTTCCATAGCATTTGCAAAGGAAGAGCCTCATGGCACCTATTTGTTCTGCCGAGTTATAAATGCACAGATTCCATGGTGTTGAAGGGCAATTCTCCTCAACTCAATAAGCCTTAATTTCAATTACTTCGGGTTGGTTACATGGTTCCTTCTTCTTCAGTCGGTTTTTTTGTAAAGTCATGGCCTTGGTTAAATTCAAGCAATCACGTTCTTTCTTATGGCTTCAACTCCCGTTCTTTTTTGTCCTTCTTGTCTTTTTGGCTCATTCAACTTGGATCAAATCATTTTTTCGTACTACTGTGTTAATTGATTTATGCTGCGCATAGTCAAACTGTCTCAAACGAGTTTTCTCATTCGTCATATGGTGCCATCTCTAACTTCTTATGGATGCATTTGTTTCTAATTCTATTTTTCCCTTGTAACATCACTCATCCATGTCAACATTTTCATTTCAGTTAACACATTTGTTGAACGTGTTCCTTCCTTAATTTCCGAACTTTCTATACCATAATGTATTACTGGCCTTATAGAATTCTATAGAACTTTCCCTTCAACTTAATTAGGACTCTATGATCACAGACAACTCTGGAAGCACAAGTTCATTTCATCAATCTTGTTCTTATTATATGGTCAACTTCTCTCCAATTTCCCCTCGTGGATAATTGATCCAAGGTGTCGAAAATGGGGTGCTGCCATGAATTATTGCTCTTTGTTATCCATTTATAAACAATAAGAAATTAGAAAAATGTAAATAAAGAAAATCATTTTGTGTGTATGGTTATAAGGTTTACTTAGTTGCTTGTGGAGATTAAATTGTTTAATAGAGTTCATATTTCAATTGCTCGTGGCAACATTTGATATCACCGGTGTTTCCATTTTTTAAATTACCATATCTTTCTTTTGTGTTAATTGGATCTAGGCTTTAATGGTTGAAGTTGTGTGGAGCATATAGATGTGGTGTTTTACTGCATCATGGCCCCTCCTTTTTATGGCAGTTTGGTTATAAACAATCGTTCCAGGAAAACATATTCGTCAATTGCTGCAAGTGATTTTCTGAGTGAAAAATGTCATTACACTTGTTAATATTAATTTAATGTAATTTCACAATATTACTCTAGTTTGAAAGCAAACAATTTTGTAATTCCCAAATGTTTAGTATCAAGCATCAACTATCTTATTCATTGTTAAATAATTGATGATTTATTACAGTTTATTAGGTCTTGACTCCGCTTTTGGTGGCCTTTTGCCAGATGTCTAACCCAAAATGTTTACTTCTGATTAATAAAAATTATTATATTTCCAGTGAGAGAGCTATTCCTTCTTCAAATATTGATTTGCATTATGCTCACTGCTCCCGGAATCTAGAAAGATGTAAAGTCTGTGGTGATATGATTCCAAAAAAATATGCTGAGGAACATTTCTTAAGCACCCATGCTCCGGTATGTGCATTTATATTTTAAAATGTTTACCTAGTGAAATTGTATACTACATGTTACCAAAGGGTTCACTTCTAGTTCTTTTCACATGAATGCTTATTTTTTGTTTTTGTTTATAGATATTTGGTGTGAAGGAGTTCTTTGGCAATATATTTTGCTAGAACTGCATTAAGTGGTGTATATTGAAATTAGTCCTTTTTTTTTGGTTGATTAGATTATGCATTATTTGCATTGATAATTTGTCTAATCTTTACTCCCACCCTCTCTCTCCCTCTCCCTCTCTCTCTCTCTCTCTCCTTCTGCCTCTCTCCCCATCTGTTTATATAAGTAGGTAGATAAAAATATGTTTATGTGTATTTATCTGTACGTAAATATGTTTACGAATGGGTGATGCTGTTTGGTGGGGATCCTACCGAAGTCCACATCATATGTGTCTGTGCCCTTATTCTTTGAGTTTTTTCTTTTCTTTTTTATTTTTTTGGCTGAGGTTGGTGTGCTTGTTAAGACAACATAGGATGATGGTGAAGCCCTTGTTCTAGAATGAAGCAGAACATTTGCGGGGGTGAGTGGACAAGTTTTTTATTATTTTACTTGTTTAGAGAGTGATGCCAGAGCCAGAGACATTATGCAGTTGATTTGGCACATCCAAGAGCCTGCAATAAGCAAAGTGGCCACTATTGTAGTCAGTTTGCATGTGCAAGGCCATCAAGGGTGGTAAGGGTGATTACACTTGATGGTGAGAGTTGCCTAGAAGACGGTTGAATCTTCTCTCAAGTTGGCTGAAGGATGTAATCACCCTTAGGAGGTGGGGTCCCGACCATTGTAGCACGCGTGTTACCCAGGGTATAAGAAGCATGATGACTTGATGTCATCCTAACCTTACTCTGGCTTATCACTGGTGTAGTGGTGTGCAATTGTCTTAATACCCTTCACGCCAATTATTGGGCCAAAGCCTTTAACTCATTCCAAGAACGCCTTAATCACCTTTTATGTCAATCTTTGGGCAAAGGCCTTCAATTCATCGCATGAGCTTCAGTGGTTTTAGGACTCAGTTTACGAGCACCAAACACCACAAAGTAAATTTTGAGCCTTTCTATTTAACACCAGGCATGGTGCTTCCCCCACTAAATAGCCTCAATTTTATACAATGTTTAGGCCCTTTAGGGTCCTAACCTTGCTGGATGAGCTTCTCTCTTGACAGGTGACAGTGGCAACATGTGCTCTTTTGAAGGGTAAGTTCAAGAAATATGTTCAATAATCACGATGCTATTCACATTTATTGAATTAAATTCGTCACAGTTAAGCAGTTGTAATTAAGTTGCTCACATATGCTAATGCATGCAATTTCTAAGTAATGCCAAGATTGAAGGTTGATAAAGGCCTCAAGATACATGTGCCACCAGTACTGTTAGTATGAGAGATGGAGCGTCTTTCATGTAGGTAACAAAAGGAATTCTGCTCTTAGTTGCAAGGATTTTTATATTAGGTTATTCTCTCATTTCAAATCTGCAATTTCACATGTCTTGCTCAAATTTTCAGCTTAAGAGGGAAGAGCTAAGGCTGTCAAAGATCCAAAATTTCAACCTTAAAGGAAGTTAATTATTATATTTATGTATGTAAGATATGTACTGTCAACCCTCTTATAATTAATAAAGATGGAAGATAGAAAATTTATTAATTGTTAGTATTATTAATTTTATGTTTGGTTTTTATTATTTAGCCGATTTAATCAGTAACAAAGATTAAATCAATCTCTGTTTTGAAATTTTTTGTTTGGCAAACGATTAAAAATAATTGTTTTATAATAGTTTATATAAAAAATGAATTAAATCATAATCAAATCTCATACTGACTTCATACTTATAGATAAGAATTTAAAGTGTAAAAAGAAATCACCTTTTTAGATGTATTTATCAAACTGTTTAAATATTAATCAATTATATAATAATCAAAGTAAATTTAAAAAATTTAAACCAAACGTAACCTAATTATTGAGTTTTCTCATACTTTTATTAACTAAAAATTGTTCATCACATATAAATGACTTTTGGAACAAAAAATGCATTATATGCAACTTTTCAATAACATTTCAATCTTTTATTAAAAATGCATATAATGTTCAACTTAAGGCATAAAAAAGTCTAATTTGAACTGAAAAAGTTATGTTTCCATTGCTTCTTCATGTCATAATTTTTCCCACTTAATAATACTTTTGACTTCAATTATGGAGAATTGACGAATATAATTATCTTGACATGTCATAAATGGAATATATACAAGTGCATATAAAACTATTTTCTCTCTCTAACAATTAATATTGTAAAAGATTTTTTTTTTAAAAAGTATTATTTATTAGTTAATAGAAGTATTAATTATCCACGAACTAAGTTGGTTCTTAAAAATTTATGAATTATTAGAGATTATTAGGTTATTGAACATTAATTATAAGTAGGTAGATATTATGACCTTCCTATGCACCAAACCTTTGAGTTTGAACCTCCATAGGATTAGCATTTCCCTAATTCCCTCGCCCCCCACCCTGAAAATGTAGATGAAGCAGAATAATTTTAAATGACATTCATAGTATTCACTTTAACATTTTCTACAATTGCTTTACCTATCAATTTTTTCTTTCTATAATTGACTTTTAAAAAAATCTACAGTTGTCCATAAACGATCAAGAATTGACATATAACAAGTGCCACTTCAAATATTATATTTAATGACTTTGGGCTGATAGATGATTATAAGAAGTCAAATTTTATTTAGGGTTTTTAGTGGTTAAGAACCTTTTAATAATAATATGTAGCCTGCACTGAGGTTTGACTGAATGTAAAAGTTGTTAATTCTAGAGTTTTGGTGAAAGTTTGGCCCCAAAAAAATTGTAAAAAATGATACTTCTATATTTGAAATCAAATTTTTGCATTTTAATTTCATGAGATTATCTAAATTGAATGGCCTATCATTCAGAGAGGTTCGTTGGTTGATCGATGGGTTTCAAATGATATTGCAAAAAAGAACCTATTGCAAAGCTTGTCAAAGAGATATGAAATGTGTTTTAAAAATACAAATGACCTAAATGGAAGGGGATAAAGCTTTATGTGATGGTAGAATTAAAACATATAATAATTGTAATCAGGATTGTTATCAGGTATGAAGGATTGGGAGAAAGTGCATTTACATTTGCCAAAACAATGGAAAGGAAATGAAGGGGCTTGGATTATGTTTAGTACATTAAAGTGAGTACTAGAAAGTTTTGTAGAGGAGGATGAGATTAATGGTGGTGGAGATACTTTTTACATATATCATGTAATGAAAATAGGGTAGTGTATTTAAAGTAAATTGAATTTCACTTGATTAAAAATTATAGGTATTTATCTTATAAAAAAGGGTATTAATGCAAATTAGGGTATACAAAATCGGGAAAGCTCTGTAATAACAGACAAAGGAAAGGTTTTAACACTTGGTGCAATTTTGGTTATTGGAGGTTTAGGTGACAATAGTGATATGTGGTTGACTAACTTATTTGACAAGCATTTTGGTATTTATATATATTGTTAGATCTCCAATTGCTTTAAAAGCTTAAGCTGTTAGAGAATGTGTCAACAATGTATACCAAGCTCTCAACACTCTCCCCCACGTGCGACCTTGGACTCGCATGTGGAGAAGCAAAGAAACTATAGACAAATGCAAAAAAAGAAAGAATGCAAATGCAAACGGGAAATAGATGCAAATAGAGAGACTTGAGCCCAAGACCTCTCACAATTAACTTTGATACCATATTAGATTACCAGTTGCTTTAAAAGCTTAAGTTGTTAAAGAATGTGCAAACAATGTATATCAAGCTCTTAACATATATAATCTTATTGATAATTTTTCGGGGTGCTTCTATTTTAATGGTACAAAAAATTGCTAGTCATATTGTAAATTCTTGGAAGAAAGTGATTAAGTGGAGACTGGTTTCTGTTTGATAAAAGTGAGAATTATTGTTGTTTGATAAAAGTGAGAATTCTCAAACCTAGTGCATGAGAGTCCTGCCACTGCAGGGTTTAGGGAAGGTTAAATGTACTCAGTCTTGTCTCCGCAAGCGGAGAGACTGTTTTTGCAACTTTAACCCATGACTTCTAGGTCACAATGGAGCAACCTTATTGTTGTGTCTAGACCCGCCCTCAAAAAGTGAGAATTAAGTATTGAAATTTTTTGAAAGATTAATTAGTACTTCTGAAAAATCATAATCAATTGAATTTGTAAAATCGAAAATCCAAGGGTAAGCTTGCAAATGGTCTGTAGTTTAGAACCATCTTTCAGTCAATGCATTCAACGTTTAGTGACAAGTCAAGTCTTTCTCTTTTTAAGTGATTAGCAATTGTGTGTCATCAAATGTACTTAGTAGCTAAACCATTGAGCATTTTTAGTGTTAAGTACTTAATTAGGTTATCAAAAAGCACCTAAGACATGAAATAATGGTTTTTTTTAATATTATATTAACAGACGCTAAAGAGAGCACGAGCTGTGTATACATGTAGTGTGCAGGAGCCACTCTAGACTCCATCTGTACAGCCTATATCACCAAAAAAATAACGGTATTAGTAAAAAGATCAACAGTAAAAGCCATTCTCTTGTGTGTGTTATTGATAAAAAGCAATGAGATATGTTATTGTGGTTTTGAAAAAGAAATAGTTATCAATTAGATGTGATGGACAATGTGCACACTGCAGGAGTTATTTGCATAAGAATAATTGGAAGAAACATAGTGAATTACAAACCTGAAGAGGGCCTATCATGGGTCGCTATCAAGCCCTTTTGTTTTGCTCGACTTTTGAAAACTTATGTTTTAGTTGACAAGACGTGAATTAGGGTAACTCCTAAGTTAGAACTATGGAGAATTGCTTTAACATTAATGTTTTGATTATTAGCATTCTCAAAATCTTTTTTTTTTTCATTTTTTAATATATATATATCTATATATATATATATATATATATATATATGAGAGAGAGAGAGAGATGTATTTTGCAGTGCATTTTTGTTTAGTATTTTCTTAAAAAATCTCAAGAAGTGATCTAATTTCTATGAGAGGCCTTGTTTGGATGACAGAAATGGAGAGATTAAGACTGAAATTCCATTTTATGAATGGCATGCCCGGCAATGAAATTCTTGTTGCCATTCTATTCAAGTGTTTGGATAAAATAGAAATTTTTTTCTTAGATATAATATTTATTTGAGTTTTTTTTTTAAGTTAATTTGTTCAGTCAACCTCCCTAAATTTGATTCAAATTAAAAAAAAAAAGTTGAATTTTTACTTACCAGAAAAAATATATATATATATATATATATCATGAATTTTTTAGAGTTGTTAACAAGTCTTAGTATGGTTGGAGACTAATGTGAATTCGACTTGATTAAGATTCAATTATGAAGTTAAATAACTTCAATTACATCAAAGTCAAATCTGATTTCTGCAATCCATTTTTAAGTGGTTCAAGATTACTTAAAGTATAGAAAATTAGAAATTTAGTATCTTTTTATAAGTTCTAATTGAATTTGGATGATCGAACTTTTAATCAAATTTAATTTTGGAATTAGTCGAATTTAAACTTAGATATGATTATTTAAGATCAGTTGAAATTTGATTTGAAGTGAAATTTTGATATATTCTATCGGATACGATTTTGGATCAATCCGAATTTAGAGTCTAGCTTGTTTATTGGCCGTCACGTGTGTATATATTTCTTATAATTTTAGAATTTAAATAATTAATTTTTTTAATGATTTCTTGTTTTTCACTTTTTATATACTAATTATCAATTTTGAAAACTATAACTTGATTATTTAAATAATATTTATATTAAGATTATGATTTTATATAATTAATATGTTACGAGGAGAGATTTGAATTAAAATAAAGGCAGTCCTCGGTTAAGAGGCAGGCTTAAAAGAACATGGATAAAGACAGAGAATAAATGGCAACTTATGATATATATTTGGATGAGTAAGATTATGTACATAAAACTAAAAGGTGCCAGAAAGGGGTGCATTCCTTGTATATGAAAAGTATATAGGAGCCAATAAAAGGAGTTTTCATCCAAAGCTCATCTTCTGAAAATCTACAAAAGAATGCAAAGAACCAGACAACTTCCCAGAGATTCAAAACTATAGGATATTCAACATCATCCTTTTAGGGCAATAACTGACATTTCTTACTCCTCTTAATTCAAAAATATGTTGATTCTTCTCCCTCCAAATACCCCACATAATGCATTAGGGGATACCTTCCATGCTTGCAAAAATCTGTTACTCACACATCCCCCTCTTCAACACCTGACTAGCTCCACCACCAAGCCCAGGATCAACTAACACAAACCAAATAGAGCAAGAATCATACTCCGAAGGTCTTTAGTGATTGCACAATGGGAGAGGGTCTGCTGCTCTTTCACCGATTCAACACGAATAGGAAACAATTTTCCTTTACTGTCCAAATCACCAATAGTAAGAATAGCATTCATGGCAGTAGTCCAGCCCAAATTATTAATGGTCTACAATTTTATGCCCTAGATAAGGTTGAGTTATGAAACAGGATGTGCGGTTGGTGACGCTGGCCTCAAAGTAGTTTTGGTGTAAGGTTTTGTTGAGTTTGATGGAGATTAAAATTTGAAGTGCTGCTGTTATCTTGTGAACAAATTATTTTAGGGTAACTTACACTGACCTCCCCTGAGGTCGGGTATAAATACGAACGGTTCCCTGCCTTTTGAACTTTTTCAAAAATTACACTGACTCACGGTGACTGATTCACAGTATTAACAGTAGCTTTAATTTAACCACTAGTACCACATAGTGATCCTTAACGATCCATGCCTTCACCACTTAAAAGAAATTATGAACATATTTTACTATAATTTTTTAATTCTTTTTATAATGTGAATCTTTTCACATTCTTCAATAGCATTGGATCTACACAATTTTATAATTCTTGATGGCATTCTAAAAGATTTAATGTGTTTAATGACACTATACTTCTGATAATGTGAATCTTTTCACATTCTTTAGCGTCATTGGATGTTAACCACAAAATTTCAAAATATAATGTGGTTGACTCAATGTTACCTGGAATGTGGATCGTTATGTTACGAGAACTGGAACGTAGATCGTCACTTGTTATTGAAAATGGTACATTAGGGGTAGGCTTCTTTGGATCGTTTTGTTGGAACGAAATACGTTTATTAGGAACATGATATGTTTTTTGATTGTATTTGTAATAATATTGGTATGTATATATAAACACCAAAACGATTTCAACGAATCCAAGCCATTATAATATAAAATTCTAATGATGTGTGTGTATTTTGTATGATTTTTTTGAAACTTTTGATATTTTAGATTGGAACACTAAATTTTGCATTCCAAGTCGTTAATGATCCATGTTTTGGATCGTGCAATCCCAATTCGCAATCCCCTAGCGAATTGCGGTAACCATGGGTTGACTATACTTTGATTGGTCCCTTTTCTCGTCAAGATTTCTTCTGATTATCGGTCTTCATTTAAACATTTGAAGATTCAACTTGGAGGCTTAGATTTAGAAATGCCTGTATAGATGTCTTTGCATGTGGCTGGTTCAAAATTCTCATTAAAAGCTCTAATTAAAGGTTTTGTAAACACCAAAAGATATTTGCTTAATAGGGATGGCAGGGTTCAAACGCTACTGCCTCCCAAAAGAAAAAAAGATATTTGCTTGTCAGTCAAAATTTCCAATGTTTTGATTCTTAAAGGATATTTTGTTTTTGGCAAGTCAATAAATCTAGGAGTCATTGCTTGGTGCATTGTAAAAAGCTTGAGCTGTCAAACACGAGAACAAGCTCTAATCTAAGGGTTAGCAGGTCCATGCAAATATTGACATGGTTTAGGTTTGTGGTCTGTCCAGCCTCTTAGGACCATGCATAGGCTGGACCAACATTAAGTAGTGGTAGTAATTCAATAGTTACATATGAAGTTTCAGCAGGTTTTCTGATAGTTTAGCTCAGCCTTAGTTTTGGTAATTTTGTGCACGATTTGAATTCTCGAGTAGCATAAGCTTCATCTTAACAGCTTATGCTTGACCTAGTCAACTCCCCTCCCTTGTTTTTGTGGCCCATTATTGCTCTCTCTCTCTCTCTCCCGCTCCCCTTCAACATTTCCTTTTTCTATTTCTTGTAGTCTTATTTTTTCATCATCTTCTCCTCTCTTTTTGCCCACACAATTTCATGTTTCTCTATTGTAATTCATCAAATCTCACATATTAAAGATATTTTTGCTGGCTACAATGTTCAAGTTTTGCTATTGATAACAGGCTCGAACATTCTCATGGTCTATGTTTGTATAGAGCATAGATCACCGTGGGCATTAGATTTTAAATCTTCTTTCTATGTAGTTGTACAGATTTAAAAAGGGGCCATATATAAGTTTGAAGCTTGAAATAGGCCGGGACATGAGAAAAATTGAAGTCTTTCATAGGAAGGAGAAAATTCTTGTGGAAACCTAAATTGGTTGAGGATATTGTAATATCTAGATTGCATTACAAATTCAACTTCGTTTCCCATTGCACTCTCCCTATGACACATCCTCTGCTAAATTATCATATTTTTTTCTCATTGCTTCAACCAATTTTTTTTTTCCCGGCCGCTTTATCAACTTTATAGCAACTTCTAATCTGAACAGTGCTGCAAGGTACACCAGAGAGATTCACTGAATTCATTCACCTGCTAACATGGATTGTGACAATTACAGTATTTATCAAATTGAAAACTAAAGAATCAGTTTCTTTTTTAATATCAAAAATACCTTTGACATGTTAGCAGGTGAGCAAAAATAGGTAACTAAACTCGACACACCAAGTTCTTTCTAATCTAGAAATAAATATAGTCAGAAATATTTACCTAAACCAATCAACTCCTAGTCAAATTTAGCAATAGACACATTGATCAAAAAAATAAAAATAAAAATAAAAATTCAGCAATAGACACCAATTACCACTAAATGATATGTTGTATACACAAAACATTGTAATACAACTCTGTTATAATGTTTCCTTATTTTCTTACAAGTTTAGCCTGCCAAGAATTAAGAAGGGAAACAGAGATTGCTGTCCTAAGGTCTCTACATCTTGACAAGGATTTGATGCCTTGATTGATCAAGAAGTGAGCTGAACCTTTCCATAAGAATGAATATAGTATGATTATTAGGGAAATTTCCTTATTTGTAAAGACCATTTATTCATTGGGCGTAGACTGTAGAGTATTGAAGATTAAGATTTTTACGTTCATTGTTTTGAACCATTTTCTTTTGTGGAATTGTTCAAGGCAATAAAATTTAATCGAGGTTCTTTAAAGTGGAAAATCCTTCCTGCTTTTGATTATTGCCCACCCGTATTACTGGGTTGAGCTTTCTTGAGTTGAGTTATATAAAGATTTTGTATATGCTTGCTGTGTTGGTGACTGTATTGTTCTGGAGCAGGTAGCCTGTTCACTGTGCAGTGAGACTATGGAACGTGAAATTTTAGCTGTGCATAAAGGTGAGAATTGCCCCCAAAGGATTGTGACATGCGAGTACTGTGAGTTTCCGTTGCCTGTGATTGATCTATTTGAGCATCAGGTAGTGACTGTGAATGATATGATTTTGAAAGTATAACTTATACTTTCGAAGTGTATAATTGTTGTCGTTTGTAATCAGGAAGTATGTGGGAATCGGACAGAATATTGTCATCAGTGCAACAGATATATAAGATTGCGTGAAAGAAATGACCATGAAAGCAGATGCAATGGTGTCCCAGATAATACTGCAGAATCTTCCAGGTAAAAGGAACTATCATATTAATTGTTTTTTTTCAAAAATGAATAAGAGCATTACTTATAGTTTATGATGAAATTTATTTGTGAGTAGAACCAATGAGCAAATTCTCTCTTGCTATTGCCTAGCTTTCAATGGATCAAATGCCTGTTATATCTCTTGAGGACCATGGGGAGTTATATCTTTGATCATCCTTATCTCAGATTTCCTTATCTTCCCTAGGAAGTTCAAATTTTCCCCATAAATTATATCATCATTTGTTTCCTTTGCTTTCGTGAATGTGTTAATGAGTTAAGCATTTTGCAGGATAAATATTAGAAGTTGCAAAAGTAGAGTGTAAATCTAAGCACTATTCCATCTGGAGAACTTATCATATGAATGCATTAACTGCATGCATTTGAACACAGGGATGAATAATCTATATGGTAAGGTGAAGCTAATCAAGATATAATTGGGACATTGTCAAACACTTAGCCAATTTGAATAATTGGGATAAGACTTTGTTGAGTTGAGGGTGTGCTCATGCATCCAGTGGGAATAGCAGCACTATTGTGGTTTACACTTTACGTACCATCTGAAATCTGAAGGTAAAATACAAGATTGTGAAAGTGGCTGTTGAAGAAAATGAGAGCCTTCACCACAACTAATTGTTGTGGGATCAATTGAGGATGTTCAGAAATGTCCTTCCACTTTTTCATCACCATTTGAGAGACACCACCAGTTTCTTTAGTGGCCACTTAGTAATTAAGTTTTTTAAGTCCGCAATACGAGGATCCTTAGGAAACTTAATTGCTGAATTTACGAAGCTTGTATACTTTTGTTTAATTTTTTTATAAGGAAATTATATAAACATTTAATGAAAGCTTGGAGGAAGAACATTGAAGAAAAGGTAATTTTGAGGAACAAATATTAGAGATGTATTGCTTTTGATACTTTGTCAAAATAGAAACTTTCTATAATTGGGATCATACAAGGTAGATTACATTATTTTTAATGAAATATCTTTGCAATTTGATTTGAGGGCAGACTTTGGCGCAACTTTAAGGTTGCTCCATTGTGACGTGTAGGTTATGAGTTTGATTTGCAGAAATAAGGCTGTGTATATCTAACTTTCCCCAGACCACCCTGCAGTGGTGAGAGTATCATTCACTGGGTTAGCCCTTTTATCTTTGCCATTTGATTTAACTATGCTGTAAAATATTGTCAGTTGCCATTATTGAACTTGCACTCTGAGTAAAATTGGGTTTATTGGAGCATTCCTCCCATAATGACAGCAGCTGAAAAGAGGGTCAGATATTTTGGTGGAGAAAAGGGGTGAACAATAAGGCGGAATAATAGGAGGTGAGGGTGGCGGTAGTTGGCTAAATAGGGCAAGAATACTAGGTCTCCTTTTCTTTCTGACATTGATGCATTCCCTTTTAGGCAAGGGAGGCTATTTATAGACCATTAGGTGTACTGACGTTAGGGTTTCCTCATATTGCACCTGATGATATGTGTCTTAAGACTCTTCACCCTATCAGTCAAGGTGCAACCAAAAGAAATATTCCTTCGTGCTATGTCGAGCCTCTGTTGTTCGCCCTCCGATCAACAGAATCCCTTGTTCTTGCGGAGAATACGACTCGGTGTATCACAATTTGTACCAAACTGAATCCACAGGATCACGACTCAGTCGCATTGGACTGAACCAAGATTGCAAGAACCAAGACATAGCACACATATACCTCTTTTGTAGGGTTATGATATACCTTGGATGGGCCCCCATAACTGCAGAGTCTATAGCATGTTTTGAATAATAGAGCTCATACTATAGCCGCTGGTCACAGTATACCGCGAAGGGTGGGAATATACCATGACCATACCATTTGGTCACCGCCTTGGACTGACACGTGGAGAGCCTCGGAGGGTGGTTGTAGTCCATCGGTGATGACATTGTTCTGTGGTTGGAGATTATTATTTCCAGTTAGGAGATCGTTTTGGTGAATCCCTTGATATGGATATCCTCGGACTCTTGCATACTTGTCTGGATTAGAGAGGAATGTACCTAAACCGCACAAACCACATGCATAAGAACAACTGGATTATGCCATGTTCTATTGAATACCATTATTATTCTACCCATTTACATGTCCTGGTTCACTTGACTCTTGGAGATTTCTGTTGTCTGTCAAGATCTATTGAAAATTCTGGAAATTCTTTAGTAACCTGCTTTTAATTGCTTTTTCATGGGTGTTATTTATTTGGAATCTCTCTAGGGATGCAAGGGTAGCTGAAAGAGATCAGGGTGCTCAAAGAAGGCCACCACAAGATGTTTCACGAAGACGCCTTCTATTTACCATCGCAATAACAGGCATTGCCGTTCTATTAGGTTCACTTTTCTTCCAGAGAAAAACAGAGAACAATCAAGTGCATTAGCAGTAGAGAGGAATACATTGGCCGTTGTCGTGCTTCATGGATTTGTTATGGGAGCATACTGCTACGACTCTTGAACAACTTTGCGTCGTGTTAATGCTTCAACAGGTCATGATGTCCATTACCGGTATGAGACTGAATTTCACCATCCAGTTGCAGTAAATATGGATGACTGTAAAGTTGCATGAAGTTGTTGAGAATTTTAGCCTTGCGAACTTATAAAAGACCTATGCAATATTCTTGTTCAGAATGAGACTCGAGACAATATAATGGTTTAATTCATTGGTTGCTTTACGTAAAATGTGAATTGGAGTGGAAGGTGTTGTCAATCCGTTGCCTTCAATCTGTTGGAGGGATATAAATATTGAAGTTACACTCTTATTAATGGTTTAAGCTTTCTGAGTATTTCGTAATGGGTAATGTTATCCTCATTATGATATTTTATCAAATTTCTTATTTATTGATGTGACTATTCAAGTGTTAATGTAACTTATTGGCATAGACATCTATTAGTAAATTCAGTCTCTTGATACTAGTCAATTAAGTCTTTCTCTTGATACTAGTCAATTAAGTCTTTTGACCTTACCTAACATAATTAGCACTATCAAGTTTTATTGATTAATACTAAGAAACTGAATTCATTAACACCCGAACAATCATATTAGCGGTAAAAAAAAATGTTGTGGTAAGAGTAGCATTCTTCTTTGGCAATTAACGTAGTTTTAGAGTTAAGTGTTGGATTGTGTGTTAGAAGAGAGATAAATATTGTAGTTTCTCTTGTTAATAACTTAAATTTATGCTATTAGCACAGTGATTTTATAATAATGTATTGCTTCTGAGCTTGGTTAAAGTGGTAAAGAGTTGGGGTAGGATTTGAATCTTGCATGGCAAAATCTATAAAATAAATTGGGCCAAAATTTTGTATTTTGTTCTTCTTTTTTTTTCTTTCTATTTACATGCTATTAAAGAGAAGTGTGAGGAGCGGTGGATCTACGAATTATTGTTAGGGGCAGCAGTGTAGTACAACAGTTTAGAAAAATATTTGGGGTTCCTCAACTCATGATTTTTTTAAAAATCTAACAAAATTAGTACTAGAAAGTGAAAATTTCAAATTTAGGGGGATGGCCCCTTACTCCCCCCTCCCTCTTGTTACGATCACTTTCCATATATATATATATATATATATATATATATATATATGGGGCTAACTTAAAAAAAAAAAAAAAAAAAATTCTTTGGCTACTAGATGTGCTGTATGTCAAGAGGGATTGACCAATTGTTCATTCATTCGGTTGCTCAAGATTTGTGGAATTAACTCGTCTCTTTTTGAGTGCTCTTGGGCAATGTCTACGCTGGTGATGCTTTTGTTGTTCATGTGACAAGAGCTCGAGTTCGAGGTCATTTGCCCAAGCACTTTAAAGATAAAATTTGCGGTCTGCAATTGTTGCTTTGAAAAACACTGATCATATTTTTATTTATTAGAATAGCGTTCTCTTGTCGTTCACAACCGGTCAAATTATCCTTCATATGAAATGCAAGGAAATGTGAAGTTTAGTTGTTCTTTGTTTGTGTGTATATATATATATATATATATATATATATATATTGGGTGCATTTGAAAAGAAATAAGAAATTTTTAAAATTTTAATAGATTAAAAAATAAGTTGTTGAAAAGCATATACTCTTGTCGAATAATTATCAAAATTGCACTTACGTAAAATTAATGTCAATTATTCTTAGATGTAACTATCATAATTAATATTTAAAAATGAAAAATAAAAATAATTTCCTAGCTAATAAGATTTTTGTGTACCTGAGAACCAATGAGATATTAGAAAAGTGAGAGTTTAAATCGAATTAAACTCTAAAAAATTGAATAATTAAGGAAAAATTATAATATAATATATATAAAAACCTAATAATGTGGAGTCATCGTGTGATCTTTTACAAATTTGTAGGCCAATCAGAATACACCTAATATTAAGTGAGGAATGAAAAATCCTAGACAAGATAGTCTACCATTTATATACCAATCACACTTAACGCAATCATAAACTTGTTCATTCCGAGGAGAACAAACCTTCACATGAATCGATTTATTGCCGAGAACAAACCTTCGAGTTTAGCATCAAGCTATCAGCAAGCCAAATAAAAAATTCACTTTTTCCCAAATGAATTTGTGAAAGAGAGAGAGAGAGAGTCAGTGATTTTTTCAGAAAGATCGAGAGAGAGAGAGAGAGAGAGAGACAGCGAAATCATAGGAGATTAGCTGGATGGCACTATGTTTTGTGCCAAAAAGTGATTGGCGCGAGCCAACAAAATGCCAAAAATTTTAAGAATGGTGGTGTCATTTCAAAATTACGATAGATACTGTCAACATAATTTTGGGTCGTAAATAATGTTCATTGTGTCGGTAATATTATCAACATTTATTACCGACGATTATTTCCATCGATAATGATTTAAAATATTTTAAAATTTAAATTTAAATTAATTATAATTCTCATTAAAAATTTTCATTTATCAAATTTTACAAATAAGAAACAAATAAAATGTATTTTTTCAATGAATACAAAATAAAATCAATTTTAGATTCCATACTGATCAGTATTCCTATATATCAATTGGGTAATTGAATTCTATCCATTTTGTAAAAATACTCTTGTCGAGTTTTGGAGGTCTAAACATTTGTTCGTGACCGTTCCTTGTACCTTTTCTTCAATGTTCTGTGCCTTTCTTGGTTTTTTTTTTTTCCTAAAAAAATGAAATTATACTTTACTTATAAATAAAGAGAAACAATTGTTTTTAAGAATATATATATATATATATATATTTTCCATATTCATTTTTAAAAAGCATTTATTTTGCACAAATTAAACTTTACCTTTTATTCTGTCAAGAAAAACTTTATTTTTTTAATTACACAAAAAAATTTACAAAATTACCAAATATAATTTATAAAAGTTTCTATTAACAGAAAATATATTCCTTAACAAAATAAAGATATAAATTTCTGGATTATTCCTTAATTCCCCCCAAAAAAGAATATTTTGCTCCATGTTTAGTTATTTTTTAGTAAAATTACTGTTTTACCCTATATTTATTAAAATCAAATTTGAAGATCGCTCAAAAGTATTATTTTTTAAATTTTATTCCAACACTAAAAAATTACTTTGAAAAAAATTAAATATTATTAACATAGTAATTTTTGTTGTTTTATACAGGAAAGTTTTTGAACTTACTCATGCATTCCTTTTTATTCCAATATTACATTCTAAGAATATTTTAAAAGATGGGTAAATTACATTCATCTTTTGTCTTATATTTTTTTGAATTAGACTGATTTTTTTTTAAATTTTTTTAAAATTATACAGACATCTTTTAGCTTACTTGATAAATTATAAATAATTTTTTCGGTCAAATTTTTTCTTTTTCAAAATAATAAAATCACCTCTTTCACATATTTTTTTTAACGTTTTTTTAATTTTAATCATTTTTTTATTTTTAAATAAATATTGATTAAAATTTTAAATTTATTTTTATATAAAATAAAAATAAGATATTTTTTTTAATTATATTTCTTTATAAAATTAAAAAATTCTCTAAAAAAAGTTTTTTTTTAAAAAGATAAATATTGAAAAAAAAATTGTGAAAAAAATAAATAAAAGAGATATTTATATAATTTCTTAATAAAAATAAAAATGATCAACTCGACATGTTGTTATTAAATCCTTAAAATGATAAATGAAAATAAAAGTTATTCAATTGGAATTAGTAGATTTATCAATTCTCTAATTTAATGCTAAATAATTTTTGAGTCATTGAAACTCATCAGATTGTGATTTGTGAGTCATGAATAAGGAAATTGCATAGAGTGGATGGCCAATCCAATTGGGGATGAGCAATAAACTCCAAATTGTCATATGCACAGTGAACTCCTCAGCATAGATAGTAGATACCTTCCTCTCTCTCTCACTCTTCTGTCAGATTTTATCAGTTCGCGGTTCGCACAATAAAGGTATTCATTTCAAGCTTCCTTGCGTCTCATAATCCTAGTTTTCAGGGGGAGCGGAATATGATGGCGCCGGATTTGAGGTGTATCAGGGACAAGAATCGCATCCGAAATTTTATCCATTAAGATAGAACCAGCGGACGGGGGTGGTTGTTGTAGTAGCGGCGGAGGCAGCAGAGGGCGAGATCGTGTAATTTGACCGACGGAGGTGGTGCGATCGATGGTGATGGCGGTTGCGGAGAAGCTGGCGAGTGGCGGGTGGTGCTTGTGATTTGTGTGCAGTGGTGATGACGATGGCACCGGAACTTTCCTATTGACCCGGTCAGTGCAGTAATTATGGGACGCGGGAGTAATTTCGGAAACATAATAAAGAGTATCTGCGGTTGCGGAAGATTTAGAGGTATGTATGTATGTATGAATGTGTGATATATATATATGTATATGTATGTAAATTTTAGAGGACAAACTCCTAATTTTTAAAAGAATTTAACTAATTAATACTACAAAATTTGAATTTTGTAAAGACATGCCCCCTTTGCCACTTTATAAATCTGTCATGGTATGTATGTATACATGTGTGTGTGTGTATATATATATATATGTATATATTTTATATGAGAGGTATGAATAACCGAATAACAACTGGGCGAACCTTTCTATTCTTATCCCATTCAAAAGTAGCATTGTCCGTCTCCAATTGTCCCGTCCTGCCTCTCTGGTCATGATCCCATCTGTGTCCCACCTCCTAAATTCCTACGCATTTTGTCCTTGTTTAAAAATTAATGTTATTATTTTTTAAAATATTAAAGTTAATTAATTAATGTTATTATAAATATAAATATTAATGTTTTATACATATTATATATATACACATATTTAGATCTATATATGTAATAATATTTAAAATAATATAAAAATATTAATGAAAATTTGTATAATTAAAAATATAATGGGATAGGTATCTAAGCCCATCCCGCCCAAATCAGTGTTGAATTTTAATATTTGCCTCAATCCCTTTCCCTCCCCCCTTAATTTATTTTCTTTCTAAATCTATCCCATTCGGAGTGAGGATCTGGCTGAGGCATTTTGCTATCCCTAGCTTGTCGTTTATCAAATTTTTAAGTACTTGTGTTTGTAGAAAGGGAAATTGTGTCATTTTAACAAAAAAAAAAATGAAAGATGCATGTCTACCCTCAATTAATATGTGGCTTTCAGAATTGAAAATATTTATTGATTTTTGCCTTGAAAGATGTTGAATGGTATAAGAAGTAGGTCACAATTAAATCCATCTAAACTAGATTTTCAGTTACTTTCAGTAATGAAAACTTCTTTAAAAGCCTTAAACATATTGCAGAAGGCAGTGTTTGGAGATTATCTAAAGTAAGATTCGTGATTTCATGAGATGTGTTCTTTTGGCTTCCATTACGTAGCGACTCTTGCAAGCTATATTTAGTTCACCAAATGGTAGTGGCATAAGTAAAGAGATCAAAAAATGATAAAAGTCAATAAAACAATGCTTTATCTCTAGTTCAAGGAAAGCCTAAGCCAGTCATCACATATAAATAGCCTTCAATACTTACATTTCCAATATTCAGTTTGCATAGAGGTAAGAAATACATGAATACAATTTTCTTCTCAAAAATCATCATGGGTCTTCAGAGGAATATAGCTAATAATAATTTTTTTCACAAATTCGAAATCACTGCTTTGTTATAATTACCAAGACTGAAACTTTTGTTGTGCAGAAGAAGTTACAGGAGATAAAGCAAACCTTGGATCAATGGCACTACCGGGGGTGCAATTGCATATTCAAGATCGTCATGTAAATAAATTGCTTATATCCTTTCTTCTTCTTCTTCTTTTTTTTTTTTGAACTTTGTGTTCATTTTGGCTTTGAATTGCTTTCAAATTACTGTATTAGTGAGTTTTATATATGGTTTTTTCAGGTGGTGATGGATAACGGAATTCTCCAAGTCACATTATCAAATCCAGAGGGAATTGTCACTGGAATACGATATAATAGCATCGATAATCTGCTCGAAGTCCTTAATAATGAAAGTAATAGAGGGTAACTAGCATTACGATTGCTTCCTATCTTTTTTCTTTTCTAATTTTCTGATGTTGAAGTATATAATATGGCAATAAAATGAAAAATCTGTCATATGGACAACAAATTACACTGGAATTTTCTACCAAAGCCTCAATAATATCTTAGGAAATGTAGTGATAGGCTTGTTAATATAATACATTAATTTTCTGCAATTACATATAGGAAATATGTTAAGGCTTATAACTTTATGATTCATGAATATGATTAAAAAATTATATTCTCTACTTGGTAGTTAAGTTACCAAAATATTGACTCTGCTCTCCAATGGAATGTGTAGGTATTGGGATGTTGTCTGGAATGCACTAGATGGTAGTGGAAAAAAAGGAGTATTTGAAGTGTATGTCCTCTCTCTCTCTCTCTCTCTATATATATATATATATATATATGCGACTAATATAGTATCTAAATAATCCCATTTTTTAAGCTAATGCAAACCAAGAACTGGCAGGATTAAAGCAACAAGTTTTAAGGTTATAGTGGAAACTGAGGAACAGGTAGAGCTCTCATTCTCAAGACCATGGGATCCCTCCCTCCAGGGCAAGCTGGTTCCATTACATATAGACAAAAGGTTCCTACTTTAATCAAGCCATATTTATACTGTTGAAAATGTGTATTATTATTATTGTTGTTGATGATGATGATTATTTTTTTTTTCTAGGTTTATTATGCTTCGTGGTAGCTCGGGCTTCTACTCCTATGCCATTTATGAACATGTAGGTTCAATGGAATGGCCGGCTTTCAGCCTTGGCGAAACAAGAATTGCATTCAAGCTCAGAAAAGACAAGTAAACAAAATTCTTCTTGCTATAATTAGATTAGATTTAGTGATCAATAAGTAGAAAACATTTCTATGTAAATTAAAAAGTCATTAAAAGTAGTTTAACAATTAAGATTAAAAGTATGCATCTCTACAATGAGTAATAATATTAGTCATTGTTCATTAATATGCCTCTCTTAGGAAGCATCAAAAAATTAAAAATGGAACCTTTGCCTTTAACTGTACATTAGTAATGACTTTCTTTCCTTTTTTTCATTGTAGGTGTAACCAATATAATTAACGTTATAATAAGTTGATTTCGCTACATTGATAACATCAATTTTCATTGATCAATTGGTCTTTGACATGGAACTGAACTTTTTTTTTTTAAGAAAAATGAAAAAAAAATTGATAATGTGGTTTTTCGAGTGGATAGGTTTCACTACATGGCCGTGGCAGATAACAGGCAAAGATTTATGCCTTTGCCAGAAGATCGGTTACCGGGAAGATGCCAAGCCCTTGGCTACGCAGAAGCAGTTCTACTTGTCAATCCCGTGAACCCAGAACTCCAAGGAGAGGTAACTTCTTCTACAATGACCACTCAATTTCATCATTAATGTAGGACCTATGTGGGACTTTTACAAAATCAATCAGAATGGTAATCATTTCCCTTGGATGGTTGTAATAGACTTTTTCTTTTTATTTTTCTTTATAACTGTATACAATGAACAATTAAGTAGGACACATCAATTAATGGATCATGATCTATTTAATGAGAACATGGAGAGATTGATTCTAAGTAAAGTTAGTATACCTACTCATGATCCATGCCTTCTTGGTGTGGAGTCTGTGGACACCACATAAGAGAATGGGGAAAACTTGGGTGGAGTTGGGGCCTCTCACTCCTCACACTTGAGGGGTGTGAGAATTTACCCAAAAAATATAAATAAAAGGGGATCAAATGCGACCTGGAAAGATGATACACAGATCATAAGGAGGGCCATAATCTCAAATCTGGTGTAAATTTGTTGCAAATTCAGTGCAACTATCAAATTTTTATGTTCCGATTGATCCTGTGCTATGCAGGTAGATGACAAGTACCAATACTCCTGTGATAACAAAGATCTAAGGGTGCACGGCTGGATATCTATGGACCCACCCGTGGGGTTCTGGCAAATCACACCCAGCGATGAGTTCCGATCTGGTGGGCCTGTTAAACAGAATCTCTCCTCACACGTGGGCCCCACTACCCTTGCTGTAAGTGACTTATAACATGTGATTAAATTTGAACAGTCTCCTTTAGACTAGTAGTCATGAAAAGCAAATTACATTGTTGGTGTGGTATGCACTAATGTGAAATTATATAAATGTACAACAAATCAATTATGTTTGTCTATGATGTTGTTCTACAATAATTTGGGTTAATATCGCATTTTCAGATGTTTCTCAGTGGTCACTATGCTGGGGATGATCTGGTCCCAAAATTCGGACAGGGTGAGCCATGGAAGAAAGTTTTTGGACCCGTGTTCATCTACCTTAATTCTGTGACGAATGGAGATGATCCGTTTACACTTTGGGAGGATGCCAAGAGACAGGTTTCACATCTAACACAAATACATACACATATACACACAAACATAAATTCGAGAGTATGCCAAGATGGACATTTTGATGGCTAGCATTGGTGAGTGTTGATTTTCAGATGATGGTTGAAGTCCAAAGCTGGCCTTACAGTTTTCCAGCATCCGAGGATTTCCCAAAGTCGGATCAACGGGGAAATGTGAATGGTAGATTACTAGTCCGAGACAGGTAGAGAGCTCTTAATTTCATATCAAAATTGTGAAAAAAATTGGTTTCATCTTTTATTATTTTTTCCTCTAATATTAGATATACTGGCTAAAGTTTTTGTTACGACACCCTTTTTAGGTATGTTAGTAATGAATATATCTCTGCAAATGGTGCTTTTGTGGGGTTAGCCCCACCAGGAGATGTTGGATCATGGCAAAGAGAATGCAAGGTGACCCCACGTATGCTCAAATCTAACAACCATGAGGAAATATCTCAAGCTTTTGGCATGACTGTTCTTAGCATTTTTTTTCTTGATTTCAACATGAGATTTCGTGTCTAAATTAAGCATGGCTTTCTCAAAACTTATCGAGTAAACAGAAGTCGTTCTTCTTTAAAGTTGCACACAAAGGCATACTTATGGCTACCAATTTTTTAATGTTATTTTCATCAGGACTACCAATTTTGGACTAACGCAAATGAGGAAGGCTGTTTCTCTATCAACAATATACGTACTGGCAACTATAATCTTTATGCATGGGTTCCTGGATTTATTGGAGATTACCGATATGATGGTTCTGTTATCATAACCTCAGGTCTTGTCATGGCACTTATTATTATCTTCTTTTTTCCCCCAAATTCTTCAATTAACCTGACCGTGATATGCTTTAAATAACGTGAAAGCAGCTTGTAAAATTGAGTTGGGTGATCTTGTATATGAGCCTCCAAGAGATGGGCCCACATTGTGGGAAATCGGCATCCCTGATCGTTCTGCTGCAGAATTCTACGTACCTGATCCTAATCCGTTGCATGTCAACAGACTTTTTCTCAATCACCCTGAGAGGTTAGTTCTCCTAATTGCTATTGTGTGGATTTATTTGTACATGAATATGAATAGGGGATAAGAACAACCCCGCTTTACAAAGTTTTTGTCTTTTCATAGATTATAAATTTATAATTTGATTGAAAAAAAGAAAGAAAAGAAATTCATGATAAGAAGTTCAAAAATAATCAGTCATGCTAATCTTTCAACATATACATTTTACATGTGTCACAGGTCTAGTTATAGTTCTTAAAGGGACATTTTTCTAAATGATTTTCTTCAATCAGCAGGTTTAGGCAGTATGGATTATGGGAGAAGTACACAGAGTTGTATCCTAATGGAGACTTAGTCTACACAGTTGGTGAGAGTGACTATCGAAAGGATTGGTTCTTTGCTCAGGTTCCCAGGTTATATTCTAACGACATAGGTTGCATTTTTCTCATTAGAATTATTTCTTAAGGTAGGTAAGCATATGTTATTATTTCTTTCCAAGTATTAAAAAAAAAGGATTAATGAAAATGTCCAACTTTTGAAGAGCACACGGGTCCAAATCTAAATTATAGTTTGTGGTTGCCATTAATTAAATTCATTACACCTCCCTTAACAACACAATTTATTTAACAAATGACTATCATGACATACCATTAAACATAAACTAAATTGTTAGAGCAAAGGACTAATCATCTGCTTCTTGCTTTTAGCTGAATGTAGTTCTGATAACTAGATAATTCATTAATGTTCAAATAATTTTAAGGTAACAAGCTATCTTGCACTGCAGGCAAAAAGCTGACAACACATTTGAAGGAACCACCTGGCAGATCAAGTTCAAACTCGAGTGTGTCAATCAAGGTGGAACCTACAAATTGCGAGTGGCAATTGCTTCTGCAGCTCTTGCTGAATTGCAGGTATATTACTCCATGATTTTTTGTCATGTGTGAATTCAACTTCTACATCCATTTACATAGTACTCATTGAATTGTTGTTCTTATAGGTTCGGGTTAATGATCCAAACACAAGACGTCCTATATTTACAAGCAGACTATTTGGGAGGGACAACGCAGTTGCAAGGCATGGTATTCATGGGCTCTATTGGCTGTTCAATGTAGACATACCGAGCTCTCTACTCCGGCAAGGGGACAATACCATTTTTTTGACACAACCAAGGAACATCAGTCCTTTCCAGGGGATCTTTTACGACTATATTCGTTTGGAAGGTCCTCCATCTTCTGATTCCAGCAGGATTCTTTGAATTCATTTTCAGAGAATCATACAGGAATTACTATCCATCTTCTTGAAATGTTTGTTGGTAGAATAAATACAATTTTACTAATTGTTGACAATGACTTTATTAATGAGCCACTTTAGCAATGTTTGTTGGCATTATGTAACGCATGTTTTGCTTTTGGTTTGTCAAGAACCATCTATGGACAGCAATATCAGCATGATTTATTAATAAGAAGAAGAACAGAAAATCTTCTAAGAAATTTGTATTATATGAATCCCAACCTATCATTCTTACATGCAATCGAGTTCTATAATTCCACTTAGTGTAAACTAATATGTCTCAAAACTATCTCAACAAGGATGAGGAGCAACAGGTTACCAATTAATAGGCAACATTAACAATTTGTTTGGGTGGATAGAATTGGAAAGAAAAGAAAAGAAAATAAATTATTAAGGTAGATAGAGTTAAAATCTCTTCTTTAGAAATTTTTTTATGAGAAAAAAGGAAAGGATAGAAGAAAGAGTTTGAGAAATTCAACTCATTTCTCTAATCTTTCACTTTTAGAGATTTGAAAAAAATAATGTCTTTAATGAATTTTTTTAAAATACAAAAAATCCCTAAATGAATAATTGTCAAATAATAATATCTATATATATATATTTTTACTAATTATTCAAAAAAAAAATAATGACTTTTTTCTTTTTTTTTTTCTTTTAAAATTTCAAACAAATTAAAAGATGAATACTTTATATATATATATATATATATTTTTTAATTATTTTTGTTTTCTTTCCAAGACCTTCCAAACAAGTTGTAAGGATCTGTTGGGCCTGTTTTTATCTTACTCGCGCCCCAAAATACCCTACGACGGTTGACGCATTTTTCCATTAAAATGAAATGACGAAAAAACCCCTCTTATCATTCATTCTTAGACAAGCCGGTGCAGCACTCTCCAGTCTCCCCTTAGCCTTTTTTGCGCGCGTACCCTTTGGCCTGCCCAGCTGAGTTAACTCGGTGTCAACCCCTTCGCTCTCTTTACTCTCTTTTTCTACTCTCTTTTTTTCTCTCTCCACTGCCAACCCTATTCTTCTTGCTTTCTCCTGGGTCCAATCTGTTCAATCTTCCATTGTCATCATCTGTCCCGTTTCTTAGTTGACGGGATGGCGCCAATAACGATTTTGGATCCCTTCTCACATTTCCAGCCCACCACTGTCGTCATCGTCATGTCATGTTCTTCAAACCGTTACTGTCTTGAAATCAAAACAATGGAAAAGATGAAGACGTACAAAAACCAATTCAAACTCTCCTTGCTACCCTTCTTGTTCTTGTTTCTCCCTCTAAAACCTCCCCAAAAATAGAAACAGCTCTCTTTCCTTACATTTGCCTATAAATCGATTGAAAGATTAGGCTACTTATAATATGGGTTTACCTCTGATTTCTTCTTCTCTACTTTTTCTTTATTTCCTCTTGAAATTGAGATCTAATGAAGACACGGCCAAATGTAAAACCCTAACTCCTTTTCCTTTACCCACAAATCATTCCAAATTTCCAACCCAGAAAAGGATGCTAAAGGAGAGAGAAATGGGGAAGGGTTCAGAGAGAAGAAAGAAGAGATTCTAGGAGAAGGGATTAATTTGGGGGTGAGATATTGAGGAAAGTATAGGAAAGAGAAAAGAGAGGAGAGAGAGAGCTCACGGGCCTGTCACAGGCCTTTTTTTTTCCTTCTTTCACATGATGTACATAATTTGGCTCCATTCCCTGGTGACTCGCACCCTACACCTAATTCAACAAGAAGTCAAAAAACAGTGGCGTCAAAGGAAAGAGATTTTATAGAAAAGAAAGTGAAGGAAAGAATCTTTCTACAAAAGACAAGTACAAGCCTCCAAGCGTCTACTTTCTCAATCTAGATTGCAAAAGGTAAGAGGTTAGTTTGAGCGTTTATTCTTCTTTCTCCAAATCATCATGGATGTTGGGAAAATGCAGCTGATTATAACAAATTTTATCATCTTATATTCAGAAATCATCATCGTTACTGGAGATAGCTGGGGCCTCAAATCCATGTCTGCTGTAGAGATGCAATTGCACGTTCAAGATGATCAAGTAAATCTATTCTAATACCTTCTTTCTAGTTTTTTTTTGTGTGTTCATTATATAGTATGTATTTTGCTAAAATAAGTGTTTAGCTAATTTCAGATGCTAGTAAATATACAGAGGTGGTTCTTATAAATTTTACTCGAAGGGACTCATTTTGGAGACTAAAGTGTTTTTTTCGGTCTTATGATTCTAAAAAAAATATTTATGATCTAATCAATTTTGATTTGATTACAACGCATCTTATAACATTAATTTTAGATGCCCATTTACCTAGCTGAAAAAGATTATCTTATGGAAGCAACTATTGGTTACCAAGAGTTCAAAAGAATTATAAAATAGGAACTTGAAATAAGACCATGTTATTTGAAATTGTTAAAAAAATCAAATTAGAAGTTTTTTTTCTTTTTGAAAATGACAGTTTCTTGTCACAACTATTTTTATCCTTTCCATAACTTCCTACATCCACCTGCCTATGAATTACTTGGTTAATTTGGATTTACCATGTATCTGCAATAACATTGATCTTGAAATTTATTGAAAACAAATTAGGTTAGCTCATGAGTCCTACTTCAGTTTATTATCTCTCTTGTTGAGACACTTTTGTGTGCAGGTGGTGATAGATAATGGCATACTCCAACTCACATTATCAAATCCAGGTGGAATCATAACTGGAATACAATATAATGGAATTGACAACTTGCTTGAGCTTCATAATCCAGAATTGAATGGCGGGTACCCACATCTCTCCTTTCTGATGCTTTTCAAATTATGAAACACAATTTTTCAATAAAACCCCAAAAACAACTTTATATGAACCTACAATACAAGAGCAAAGCCTCATTGATCATTTTCTCCGAGAGTGTTTTAGGCAATCCAGACTGAGGGTAAACCTCATATTGATTTTATATTCTAAGTAGGCCAGATGAAGAATGTGTTGCAACATGTTGTCTGTAATAACATATTCTGTTTTCTTTCAATGCTTCATGTTTAAATGAACAGATGTCAGTTTGATGCAAATGCCAATGGTCTAGAAAGTGTACAAGTACAAGGTAACATTTTCTGGTGGAATATGCAGGTTTTTGGATGTTAATTGGAGTGAACCAGGAGGTACAAAGACAAGGGGAAAGTTCGATACGTACGTTTCCTCTCACGTCACCTCTCTCCCCCCATCCCTCACTCTCTCTCTCTCTCTCTCTCTCTCTCTCTCTCTCTCTCTCTCATACACACACACAGAGATAGAAAGAGAGGGAAAAAAAATAAGTAGCCACATTTAAAACATTAAAAATCTAACGAATTTTCTTAGAAAAATGTTTGGTGTACCAAATTTGGCCACCTATTCCTGTTCACGTGCTGACACGTCAAGGATAGTTTTGAAATTAATGGAGAAGCTAGTTTTTTTTTTTTTAAATTTAAAGAAGTGATTAGATAAATTTTGTGGCTATTTAGGTGTCTCTAGCAATACTCATTTTCTTATCTAATTAAGAAGTATTGTAGCAACAAAATGCCAGCTTCATTGAAATCCTTGAGTATATAGGAAATATAGTACTTTTAGTTGGAAAATAATATTTTTAGTTTCCAATTCTTATTTTACATATTTTTCGCAAGTAAATATCTTTTTCTTTTCCTTTTTCTTTTAATCGAATGGTGGGCTACACAACATGGAATTCCTTTCTTGTGCCCATTAACCAAGATTGATAGAATAGAAAATTTTGAGTCATGCTAAAATTTATAATAATCAAATGCGGTGACATAATTATGCTCGATTTTATAGTTTAGACAAACACAACTCAGGTTGTCATGCATTCATTGATGCATGAATATATAAAATATATTAATTATAAATAAAATGCCACAATTCATTATTCTCACACACCTCGCAGCCCCAAAGACTTTTCAGAGATATGACGTCTTCACTAAATAATGTGAATAGCATCTAACTCCATTTTATATTCAATCTACTATTTCAAGTTGAGAAATGATTATTATGCAGGATTGTAGGAACAAGTTTTAAGGTTATAGAAGAGAATGAGGAAAAGATAGAGCTCTCATTCACGAGAACATGGGATCCCTCACTCCAGGGTGAGCATGCCCCTTTAGACATAGACAAAAGGTCCTTGCATAAATCTCACATATTTATTTACTTTAATGAAAATTTTAATTAATCGAAAAATGGTGATAATGATGCTGATGATTTTCTAGGTTTATAGTGCTTCAGGGTTCCTCAGGATTCTATGCCTATGCCATTTTCGAACACTTGAAGGGCATGCCTGCTTTCAATCTCAACACAGCCAGGATTGCATTCATGCTCAGCAAAGACAAGTAGACAAACTTCCCCAGCTTTTATAACCAAAGTACATCGCACATTTTAAAAAATAGAGTTTAACTGAAAACTTGTTATTGATTCATTTTGAAACTCAAGTTTTCTTTATACATCACTCAAGTATGCTTTTCATTGTCAAAGATAATAAACAAATTTCTAGCCTAACCAATTTGGAAAACTTTTGTACTCTCCTATTTACAAAATAACGAACCATTCTTTGGGTAAAAAGTGTTAAACTATTTTATACATGATATGTAGTTGTTATGTCAATGACAATAACATACTCAAAGGGTGGAAATAGTAATTGACCATGGTGTATTTTGAGCTGCTAGATTTCACTACATGGCCGTAGCAGATAACAGACAAAGATGCATGCCCCATCCAGATGACCGGTTGCCTGATAGGGGTCAACAATTGGCCTACCCAGAAGCAGTTCTACTTTTCAATCCCCTGGAGCCCGAATTCCAAGGAGAGGTACTTGTCTCACACTCTTTTCCTTGCAGATATAAAACCACTCATTCAAAGCCCCCCCCCCCCAAAAAAAAAAAACTTAAGGTCTAGGTCCGCCACTGCACACAATCAATTATCTTTCACCATTTTAACTTTTCAAAAAATTAGCTTCCACCATTTCATGTCACTGTGTACATGACAAACTCTTACTCTCCTAAATATATAATTCAATTTTCTCCTCAAACAAGTAATCAATCAAAACTATTTATTCACCTGTATGGGAGAAAAACATAGGAAAAGGAAAAGAAAAGCAAAATAGCAAAAAAAAGGTTACATTAAAGAATGGTAGTGCTTAATGTAATGTGTTTGTAACAGTAAAATCTGTTGTTTTGGATTGATTCCTGATGTGCAGGTGGATGACAAGTACCAGTATTCATGTGATGACAAAGATAACCGTGTTCACGGGTGGATATGCTTTGACCCACCTGTGGGATTCTGGCAAATCACACCTAGCAATGAGTTCAGGACTGGTGGACCACTCAAGCAGGACCTAACCTCCCATGTGAACCCAACCACCCTTGCTGTATGGCACTGCCATTTTCTCTAATTTAGTTTGTTTATTTGGTATACTTAGCGGCACTCTTTTAATTATGAACAGTGTTCTTTTTGAAGCTTCATGCAGTTGGTTGCATGTGCATAATATATACCATAGTTTCATGGGATATGGTAATGTTAATAATTTTGATCAAAATTGTATTATCAGATATTCGTCACATCACATTATGCAGGAGAGGATCTAGTGGTAAAATTTGAACCTGATGAGGTATGGAAGAAAGTTTTTGGCCCAGTTTTTATCTATCTGAATTCTGAATCAGATAAAAATAATGCTCTTTCGCTCTGGGAGAATGCAAAGGAACAGGTTTGACATAGAAAATCTGCATGTCTGTTTCAAAAAACAGGACAGATCTTTTTTTCTCCTCTCCCTGATAAGCAGTTAATTCATCCTGACTTTCAGATGAACATTGAAGTCCAATCCTGGCCCTACAGTTTCCCTGCTTCAGAAGATTTCCCACCATCTGACCAAAGGGGTACACTTAGTGGTAGATTACTAGTCCAAGACAGGTAGGTACTTATTTCTTCTCTATCTCAACTCTTTTGGTTCTAATTACTATTTTGTTTTTCCATTTTTCCTTTGTTGTATTGCCTAGTTTCCCCCCCTTAGATATGGTCTATTGTTCTTGCCTAGTATAGGTAATTTTGAAATTTTTGTAATAAAATTTGATTAGGTGTACTACTGAGGAATTTATACCAGCAAATGGTGCATATGTGGGTTTGGCCCCACCAGGAGATGTTGGATCATGGCAACGAGAATGCAAGGTAATTTTGGTTAACTACTTTGTTCTGATACTATTTTAGGCTACTATACAGGGCACTGTTTATTTCTTGGCAAACAATGTTATCTTGTGTCTTTTTCAATTGACCATACCATGTTTGATTACATTGTATTAATTTCTTATGTGTCATCTCTTATCAGGGCTACCAATTCTGGACCACAGCAGATGAAGAAGGCTATTTCACCATTAACAACATACGTGCAGGCGACTATAATCTTTATGCATGGGTCCCTGGTTTTATCGGAGACTACAGATATGATGTTGCCATTACTATAACCCCGGGTCCTAAGTTGTCTCTTTTAAAAGAAAAAATTCAAGTTTCAACAGTTGAATTTAAAAAGTAAATAAATTGTGACTTAAATAATCTTCCAAAGCAGGCTGTGATATTGATATGGGAGACCTTGTGTATGAACCTCCAAGAGATGGGCCCACATTGTGGGAAATTGGCATCCCTGATCGTTCTGCTGCGGAATTTTACGTTCCTGATCCTAATCCATTGTATATCAACAAACTTTATGTGAACCATCCTGACAGGTTAGCTCTCCTATTGTTTACTTTGAAGAATCAAAAACAGAGAAAATTCTCATATAGCTGTACCAAAAAATAGTCTCATCATGCTAATTTTTTAGACAGACAATTTGGGCTCTTTTAATTGTGGTTCTATGGTTAATCATATCATCTAACTTGAATTCTTGATCATCTTCCCCTTGAGGACAGGTTTAGGCAGTATGGATTATGGGAGAGATATGCGGATCTATACCCTGATAAAGATTTAGTTTACACAGTTGGCGTTAGTGACTACAAACAAGATTGGTTCTTCGCTCAGGTTACCCGGTACATTTTTTTGACATTAGTTTTTTTAAACATGAGGACTTTTAATTTCAATCTTCACAATTCTTCCAAGAACAGAATGGATGAGACTGTCCATTGTTTGGCTGGCCTGTCATTGTGAAAATGGTTACTGTGCTGCTGATGTTTCCCTTTTTGACTATTTCTTACTATAGGCTACTGGTTTTACCAATTAACACATTAGGGTTGATGCATTTTTACTACTTTCTACCTAATTATTGTTAGATGTTCAAATATTAATCACTTCTTTCATTGCAGAAAAATAGGTGATAAAACATATAAAGGAACTACATGGCAAATCAAGTTCAATCTTGATGATGTGGATCAGACTGGAACATACAAATTGCGATTGGCAATCGCATCTGCACATCAATCCGAATTGCAGGTATGAATTGCTTGAGTATATGAGTTTGATGCTAAGAAGGTTAAAAAGTAGTGGCGCTCTCGGGGGTGACCAGGGGAGGCCACCAATTGACATTTATATAATGACCTTGCTATATATACCCTTTACACAACCTCTGGGTCTGCCGTTGTTAAAAGAAACGCACACACCTTGTATAGCCTTAGAAAAATCCTCTCTCTCTCTCTCTCTCTCTCTCTCTCTCTCTCTCTCTCCCCCCATTTAGTAGTTAACTGACACTAGTATTGAATTTCTCTCAAAGGTTCGGATTAATGATTTAGAAGCAAATCCTCCTCTATTTTCAAGTGGTGTGTTTGGGAGGGACAATGCAATTGCAAGGCACGGTATTCACGGGCTCTATTGGCTGTATAATGTGGACATACCGGGCGCTCAACTCGTGCAACAGGACAATAATACCATATTTTTGACACAAACAAGGAACAGCAGCCCTTTCCAGGGGATCATGTATGACTATATTCGTATGGAAGCTCCTCCATCTTCTATTTCGTCGAAGAAACCCTAATTTATGTTCATAGAATTGATTATTCATAATACGTGATTAGGTGCATGTAATTTATCAAGAAAGAAAGAGGGCCTTGTGTTAATGCTTTTACTTAAATTAGTTACAAACTTTTTATATTTTGTGATAAGAATACTTTTTTTTAAATAAATATTGATTAAAATAATAAATTTATTTTTATATAAAATGAAAATATCTTTAAAAAACTTGTGTGACTAAGAAATATTTATTAAAAAAAAACTCTCATGTTAGGGTCAAAAGCTTAGGCTTTGTTTGTTTACGTTTTTAAAAACAGATTTTTAATTTCAAAATACGGGATATGCATTTGAGAAGTTATTAATTTTAATTTTTTTTTTAATTTAGATTATCATATTCAAATATATTTTTATAATTTTTAAAAAATTAATTACAAAATTTTCAGAAATATTTTTTAAAAAATTATATCTGAATCATTATTCAAGCTCAACTTTATACTTTCACATTACCCAATATATAAGATTAAAGAAAAAAATTAATAGTATAAAATTATTTTTATATAATTTTTATTAAATATGATTATGCCTGCATAATTCTCAAATTTTCATTTTTAAATATCGACTCTTCAAAATAAATTCTCTAAAATTTAACTATATTGCACATGAAAAGTTGTGATACAGAGGCCTTTCAATGTGATAAAAGATTCATTCCTTCATAACATGTATTTAAATTAAGATAAATTATATTAATTTTTTTTTGGAATTTTTGATAATTTTACTCACTTCGTTCTAGATTTTTAAAGTTATACTAATTTTTTTTTATTGATAAATTGCAAATACCATATTTAGTTAATTTTTTTTCAAAATAATAAAATTATCCCTTTTGATATATATTTTTATTATATTTGTTTTTTTTTTTAAGTTTTGCCCAAATTTTTATATTTTTTATTTCATATAAAAATAAATTTAAAGTTTTAATCAATATTTATTTGAAAATTAAAAAAATTGGTCAAAATAAAAAAATGTAAAATATATATATATATATAAAAGGGCAGGTTGTTATTTTGAAAATATATGATTAAAATGAGTATTTATAATTTGTCAAATAAAATAAAGAATGTCGTTGAAATATAATTTTAAAAGTTTTAAAAAAAATTCATATAATTATTAAAAACAGTAAGTGTAATTCATCTTTTAAATTACTTATACGTACAAGTAGAGCACGGTACACACAGTTTACTTCAAGTTTACAATGTGACACGGCCCGCACGCAAGAAAGTGGACCCCGCCTAAGTAGTGCCGCGCGGGTTGTGGGTTAAACATCAAGCCCGTGACAAATGGCAACCCTCAAAGTTTACTTCAAGTTTACAATGTGACATGGCCCGCACGCAAACAAGTGGACCCCGCCTAGTAGTGCGCGCGGGTTGTAGGTTAAACATCAAGCCCGTGACAAATGGCAACCCTTGCACGGTTAATCCAATTTGCCAAATCAGCGGAGGCGTCCAAGTAAAGAAATAGAAAGTCAAGTATTACAGAAAGTAGAAAGGATAGAAAAAGAATTCTTTATTTACGTCTACTTCTAGGTTTTAACTTTTAACGTTTAAGGAACACAAGCCCAACAAGAGTAATAAATAATTAATTAATAACCCTTCAAATTTCTACCTTCTCTATCCAGAATCAGATTGCCGAATACTGTAATAGGTAACTTTGAATTTTCCATTTTAGTTTTTCCAATCTATCAATGGGTTTTTGAGAAAATCAATAGCTGATAAGCACACTATATATATATATATATATATGAATTTACAGCTGCATTCACAGGAACCCAGATTCAGATCTTCCTTGTGCCAAAGAAATCACAGGCAGTAGCAAGCTAGGACCTTGGTTCCATGTCTACAATGGGGGTGCAATTGCATGTTGAAGATGACCAAGTAAATTACACACACTGACACACACACACAAACACACATACTTGTGATATATATATATATATATGTTCTTTCTTCTTATATTGTGCCCGGCCAGTTTAATTATTTCATCTAAACTAGTGAATTTGTTCAGAATATTCAATGTACGTAGTTCAATGGTTAAAGTGTGGTTCAGAAGTTTCTGCTTCATATTTCAGTTGAATGACTGCATGTTCATGCCATCCAAGTTTGAACTTTGAAAGGGATATGCATGTTTTAAGGAAATAAATTTTTATGTTATCTTAAAAAAATTTAATATTAAAAATAAAATAAAGAGTTAATCAATTAGAATATCAAGTTAAGTAAAAATAATAGCCCATCAACCCAGCTAGAAAAGGCTTATAAATACCAATTAAACCAAGTGTTGTAATTATATTGTTTCTCATCCATAATTTCAATGGGAAATATGTCCAAGAAAAAGGTAAAATATGAAAGCAGCCAAACAACAGAACAAATTAATATGAATGAGACATTTTTTCTGTGCAGGTGGTGATAGATAATGGCATACTGCAAGTCACATTATCAAATCCGGGAGGTATTGTCATTGGAATTCAGTTTAACGGAATCGAAAACTTGCTTGAACTTCATAATCCAGAATTGAATGGCGGGTACATATCTGCAACTGCTTCCACACACACACACACACACACACATATATAATTCTCTCTTTGCTAATATATACTCTTTTAATGTCAAGTATAGTTTAGTATCAAAATTTGAATATATATATTGTTAGATGCCCGGGCGAGTCCTTATCTAAAAGTATTGTCGGGTTTGGTCTGCCAACCTGATCGTGACTTTGATACTAAGATAGATGGGCAACTCAGCCCTTACCTAGAAGTATTGTCCACTTTGGTAAGCTATCAGCCCAGTGACAATCCCTTGTGATCGAGTTGCTGGTGCAAAAGGCGTCTCTTAATTACAAGTGTCTTGCGTTATTTTTATAAGTCCATCATGGTCTATATATATATATATGTGTGTGTGTGTGTGTGTGTGTATGTGTGTGAAAATCTAATATATGCAAAATCCTCAGACAATTTCTTGCCACAGAAAATTAAGCAAGATGAAAATCTAGTGTTGGGTTGGTTTTCTTTACAGGTCATGTATAGAAAATTAATGGGTTGCAAGTGTTGTCTCAGCAAAACGTGTGGTCTCAATTTTTTTCTCCCCTGTCTACTGATTCAAAGGCTGTTAATTATATACACAGTTTGGTAGTTAAATGACTAGATATTTACTATATTTTCTGCTGGAATATACAGGTTTTGGGACCTTAATTGGAGTGATCCCGGAGCCTCTGGAACACGAGGAAAATTTGATAAGTATGTCCCCCTTCAACACTAGCTTCTCTCTCACAAATGCATATGTTTTCGTTTTCATTGTTTTTGTTTTTGTTTTTGTTTTTGTTCTGCATTTTGCATTTTTATTTTTTTTATTTTCAAAAAAAAATTGTTGAGAATCTTGAAAATACATGTGTTCTCGAGTCGTTTTTATTTTTTAATGAATTCAAATATTTGAAAAACACAAACTAGTGTTAGTGGTTTCTAAAAAAGGCTGCTTTCTTATAATAAAAAAATCAAAAACAGTTTTTGAAAACACCTTATCAAACACCTTATCTAAATAGTTCCATATATACTTTAGCTAGTTAATATCAAACATCAAGAATTAATGACTATGCAGGATTCAAGGAACAAGTTCAAAGATTATAGTGGAAAATGAAGAACAGGTAGAGCTCTCATTCACAAGGGAATGGGACCCCTCACTCCAAGGCGAGCACGCCCCGTTAAATATAGACAAAAGGTACCTTGCTTAAATCCAGTAATTTTATTTACTTTCTATTTAATTAATTGTTAATTACATTGATAATGACGATGATGATAAATTCATATATAGGTTTATAATGCTTCGTGGTTCCCCCGGCTTCTACTCCTATGCCATTTATGAACACTTGGAGGATATGCCTGCTTTCAACCTCAATGAAACCAGGATTGCATTCATGCTCAAAATAGACAAGTAGATATGTTTTCTCCTTCTCCTATTTTGAGATTAAATTGTCTATGCCAAAAAATAGAGATGTCAAAAGGAAACAAAAAAAAAGTAATTTTTTTGCACAACAAATGAAAATGATCAATTTTAGTAGTTTGAGAACTATTGATTGATCACTACAAAACCAATTAACAAGTTTTCATTTTGTGATAAGAAGTTTTGTGCTTTCTCTTTGATAAATCCAATTGGCAAAGTTAGGGACAAGTTATTTGGTAGCAAAGTCAACTTCAATGTGCTGACATAGGTCACTTACTCTACATGGGAGCTCGTAGGATGTAAATGAGTCAAGTCAAGCCAAATAATGGGTTGTTCAAACTCGGCTCAATAAAATAAACGAGTTTCAAATTGTGTTCAAGCTCAACTTGTTAATTTTTCGAACCGGTCTCGAACAAGCCTCTAATCGAGCCGATCGCAAACTGAGTTCGAGTAATTTGATTTTTTATATAAATTATACTACTTTTGGCTTAACAAGTGGAGCTCAATAAATTAACAAGTCTCAAAATATATTTAAGCTTGACTTGTTTATCTTGTGAGCCGATCTCAAACGAGCCTCTAACCGAACTTATCACGATCGGCTCATTTTACAGCCCTAAGAACTTGCAACAGATTGGGTTCCTCAATTTTGGCTTTTTTATTTTTTTAAAATTAATTAACAATAGCTTAGGTTTTCTTTCAGAGCCAGAATTCAAGACTCAAATTTTATGAAGAAAACAACTCGTTCTCAAAGCAAAACAATATTTCTGTGACAAGAAATGTATAGATTTCTACTTACAATATTTCAAAGGCATTAACCAATCTTTTAATTACAAAAAAACATATACTTGTTTAGGTAAGAAGTCTTATAAACATTTTGATTAATGAAAAACTAATAGTTATGTTGATTACATTAACATATTCAAATGGGAAATAAGATGGCATATTTTGAGCTGTTAGGTTTCACTACATGGCAATGGCGGATAATAGGCAACGATACATGCCTCTGCCGGATGACCGGTTACCTGGAAGAGGTGAAGAACTTGCCTACCCGGAAGCAGTCCTACTTGTCAATCCAGTTGAGCCGGAATTTAAAGGAGAGGTAATTTTTCCACACTCTTTTCTTAACACACAAAAAAAGGGGAACCTCAGTGAATAGATCTAATTTATCATTTTACATCAGCAATTAAATGATAAATTTTTATTCTATGGTTTACTTAATAAAGAAAAACAGGAGAAAAAAGTACTGTGACTCCTATATAAGAGCAAGATTTATTTTGTTTTTTTTTATTTCTTGATGTGCAGGTGGATGACAAATACCAATACTCATGTGAAAACAAAGACAACAGGGTTCATGGGTGGATATGCTTTGACCCCCCTGTGGGGTTCTGGCTAATCACACCCAGCAATGAGTTTAGGACTTGTGGTCCAACCAAACAGGACCTAACCTCCCATGTGAACCCAACCACCCTTGCTGTATGTTACTAATGACCTTTATAATTATTAACAGTTTTTGCTTAGATTCATAGTCATGAAAACATTTCACAATTGGGTATGTTTCACATGCACAAAATATATGTGCCACAAAGTAGTATTATCTGTGCCCTGGTAATAGCTAATTAAGCTAACAAAGATCAAAATTATATATACACATATATATATATATATATATTCAGATGTTTGTAAGCGCTCATTATGGTGGAGAGGATGTGGTGCTGAAATTTGGACCAGGGGAGCCATGGAAGAAAGTTTTTGGCCCGGTTTTTGTCCATGTCAATTCTGTTTTGGATAGTAATCATGTGCTTAAGCTCTGGAAGAATGCCAAAAAACAGGTTTAGCATACAAAAACTGCATTTTTTTTTAGGTGCAAAATAGTTATATCTCTCAACTGTGGCTTTTTGACTGATAAGCACTTCCACATATTGGGCTTAGATGAAGACTGAAGTTCAATGCTGGCCGTATAGTTTTCCAGCATCGGAGGAATTTCCGCCTTCTGATCAAAGGGGTACTGTCAGTGGTAGATTACTAGTCCAAGACAGGTTGGTTCTTAATTCTATAGTTTAATTCCAAACCTTTACTTTGTTCCAATTTAAGCTATTGGGTTTTAAATGTAATATACCAAATTAAAGAAAGAAGGAAACATTTCTTAATGCAAGTTCTCTGTGATTGTCAATACTGTAGCATCTGCTGGGGAAAAAAGAGAATAAGATCTTTTCTCATTCTCATTTCTCTCAAATTTATAGATTAAGGTAAATTAAGAGTTCTGACATAAATATTTGGTTTTGATAAAAGTCACTTAGTTTTGGTCCCATCAAGGCAAATGGATCAATCAACTAGGAACTGAACTCACTAATGGTGCCATTCATTTTATTAGTTTGTCCAGATGTATGTATGGCTGGTGAAATTTTTTTAGTTGTTTAGGTATATAAGTGAGGAATTTATATCAGCAGAAGGTGCCTATGTGGGGTTGGCTCTTCCTGGAGATGTTGGATCATGGCAAAGAGAATGCAAGGTGATTTTGAATGATTTCTGGTTCTAATACCATGTTAGGCTGTTAAGGGTCCAAAACAAGGGCCTTTTTCTTTTTCTTGGCCAATGTAGGTCACACCTAAACAATCTTGTGTGTTATTTTTTTTTTCAGGGATACCAATTCTGGACCATAGCAGATGAGCAAGGCTGCTTCTCCATTAACAATATTCGTGCTGGAGACTACAATCTTTATGCATGGGTTCCTGGTTTTATTGGAGATTATCGATATGATGCTGCCATTACCATAACCTCAGGTGATAGATATATACATATATATATATATGTACATTTAATCAATTTTTAAGATTGGTATGTTGCATATAACATTTTGTCATATGTCCTTTATATAACATGTAAAGCAGGTTGTAATATTGATGTTGGTGATCTTGTATATAAGCCCCCAAGAGATGGGCCCACATTGTGGGAAATAGGCATCCCTGATCGATCCGCAGCAGAATTCTACGTCCCTGATCCTAATCCAAAGTATATCAACAAACTTTATGTCAATCATCCTGACAGGTTAGCTCTCATTACTGTGATTTTAATGAAAGATTAGGGTGATCAAAATCATCCCATTACACCAAACGTGTTTTCAATGCTATGGCAGTAATTTGGACTTGGCAATCTCCTACATGAGCTCATTTTGGTTGGATCTCTGTTTCCTTTATACATTTATCATGTGTTTGGTGATGATAAACTTAATTTACTAAGAAATGCTTCAAGCTTCCATAGACTGTGCGTTATAATCATCATATGATACAAATTAAAGTCTCAATCATTTTCTTCTATGGGCAGGTTTAGGCAATATGGATTGTGGGAAAGATATGCAGATTTATACCCAAATGGAGATTTAGTTTACACAGTTGGCATCAGTGATTATCAAAAAGATTGGTTCTTTGCTCAGGTGACCAGGTGAGATTTTTCCAACACTGGATTCATTTCTTTAAGGCTAATGTCATGTTTTATCATTACAATCCTCAGTCAGATTGAATTATAAACTTTTGGTCGGGTGGATATGCGTATACTGCATTTCATGCATTTAGAATTTTGAAAAGGGAAATGCTTGGTATACGGGATTTAGTTACCTATTTTTGAATAAATTTGGTTCTTTTGTTTAAAGTTAAAGATCGAAGAGATCTTGTAATCCATGTCAACATGTAGATAAATTCGGTGACTTGTGTATGTAGCATTACTCTAATTTGAAAAGGATTAAATGAATGTCTTAACTACTTAAAGCATGCAAGTAGAAAGCCTAAATTACAGTTTGTGACAGTTATATCCAATATATATATATATATATATATATATATGGGGCAACTTGCCAACTCAAGAATAAAGTCTTTCATAAAGGCTAGCGACCATGAGTCCATGATAGACCTCTAAACTGGATTACATTGTTGAAGAAACCACTGAATGTATTGATCTTTATTTGGTTATCAAGACATTGTCTGATGTGCCATTGAAATATTGCTGTTCAAACCAACATTTTAGACTTTATGCTTTTTACTATTAGCTAGCTACTAATGTTCCACTAAACATATATTGGACTTCATACTAATATATTATCAGCTAAGAATCTCTCTTGTATTCCAGGAAAGTAGGTGATAACAAATATCAAGGGACTACATGGCAAATCAAGTTCAAACTTGACCATGTATATCAGAAAGGAACTTACAAACTGCGTTTGGCACTCGCATCTGCAAACGTTTCCGAATTACAGGTACAAATTTCATAGAAAGATCACACAATTAATGAGTAACCTTCCCATTGTTCTTTTTTCTCTTTATTGCATTTCTGCAAGACCCCGTTTGGCATGTAATTGACATTAGGATTGTACCTTCTCAAAAGGTTCGAATCAATGATCCAGAAGCAAATCCTCCTCAATTTTCAAGTGGATTGATTGGGAAGGATAATGCGATTGCAAGGCACGGCATTCATGGGCTTTATTGGTTGTTCAATGTGGACATAGCTAGTGCTCAACTCATGCAAGGGGATAATATCATATTTCTAACACAAGCAATGGATGCTAGCCCTTTCCGTGGGATCATGTATGATTATATTCGTTTGGAAGGTCCTACTGCTTAGGCTCCGTTTGGGCAAGCGAGGACTTGAAAACATGCATTTTCTGTGCAAAATTGCAACAACTTTGCATGGGAACACAGTGTTTTTCGCATCCCGGGCGCTTGCACAAACACCCACTTATTCCTTGTAAAAAATTCATTAATTTCAAGAAACAAAGAAGGGCTTGTGATGGAAATAATGCACTAGGTCAATTAAACACTTGATATAAATTAATGTTTAAGCTCCCATTAATTGTAGTAGAAAACAAAATTAGCTAATAGGCTTGTCTTTGAACTTTGAATGGGCTCACTTAGTTTTCAGAACCCATTAGACTTGGGCATTAGGCCTTGTCTTGGGTTATACGCTTGTACAATTATGCCAGTGGTATGAAATAATATATTCATATATGATGTTTGGGATATATATATATATATATATATATATATATCAATTTATATTTTTGAACATGTACTATTTATTGATATTATTGTCAATATATTATAATTTTTTGTTAATTTTTAAGCTTTTTCTGGAACTTAATCAATATTCACCAAGGCATGTATCCATGTTTTTATAGATTGGTGTGTGTATATATTCATTTTTGATAGTTTATTCATTAATTAGTACTACCTATGCATATGAAGTTGAAGTAGAGCTCACATCCTCTCACAAACAGTAAAAATTATTTTATGAGTTCATTACGATCTCTATAATTTAAGTCTTACAACGAATTTTAAATAAATTTTATAAAACATTAAAATTATAAAAACCATCGTAAGAGGCTTGTGAAATAAATTATCCACAAATAACCCCTCTCTTCCACTCGAGATGGAAATAATTCAAATTCATATGCTTTGCATGGTATTTGTTTGGGACAAACCCTTTTTAGCATTTTTTTAGTGGAAAAAAAAAAAAGAATACTGATAAATAAACTTTGAAATTTAAAAAGAGATTATTTTGCTAATATGTAATAATCAAATACAGTAATGTTATAAAAAAACCTAATAAAATATAAACATCAAATTAACCATGTAACTTATCCGTTCTCATTGATGTGATTTGATTGTGTGTGTGTGTGTGTGTTCCTTGTGATTTGGTTATGTAAGTTCATCTCTGTTTTCCAATATATTTTACCCAAAGAAGCTTTGGCTTTTGACTTTCTTTCCATTCCAACGTGGATAATCATGGCTAAATATCATATTCAATAGAGAATTAGCAAGCATGTAAAAAAACCAATCATCATAACCATCCTTTTTTTGTTTTCAAACAAAAACTCTCACACACACATATATATACACACACGTATTATCATACAAATACAGCATCTCCGGATAGTTCTTTACAGACCCTATGAATGAATTCCAAATTTAAAAAAAAAAAAAAGGCAAAAAAGAAAAGAAGGAAAAGGTTATATTAATTATGAAGTTAATTGGATTTATCAAGTCGCTTCTTGCTATCCTCAGCAGCGTCAGCTGCTTCAACTTGCATTTTGGCAGTCTGCAGATCAGCCTCACTTGCTTCCTTCTCGTTTCTTGCAACCAGCTTCATCCCCTGCTTCACCAATCCATATACATATAATATCTACACACATATACATATACATGCAAATATAACATATATATATATATATAGAGAGAGAGAGAGAGAGAGGAGTAGATACGTATATACCTGACCGACGATAGTGGCTTTAAGATAACAGAAACCTTCTTGCAAAGAAACTGCAAAAGAGAGACATTCTTTCTTCATACGAGACATTGCTGACATTTCTTGCTTTCTCTCGGTGTTGGCGGCGGCGGTGGTACTGCTTGTGGGTGGTGACGATCTGGCCTCTTCCATTGGCGAAGTCTCTCTCTTCTCTCTTCTCTCACCTCTGCTCAGACAAGAGATCGATCAGGATTCAGAAGGCGGCGGAAAAGAGGCGTTTTCTACTTCTCATCAGCAAAGGCGTCAGTGTTGGCCACGTTTGTGCGGTTTTAGCTTACGTGGCAGCTTTTCAGCTGCCGACGTTTTGATTCCTCTTAAAGCTGGTTTCCAGAGGCCCAAATTAGTTTCTGTAGGCCTTTTTACTGTTTGGTCACCAAGAGATGGGCTCAGGCCCACTAAACTCAATTTATGGGATTGACAAATTATAAATGTCAAACAATTTCAAAAGTAAGATGCATGAAAGAAGAAACTCAAAAACATGGAACTTGTCATGTATTTAGGATGGAGAATATTAAACATAACCCATTTTCTTATCTTATTTTTTATTTTTGGATATAAGGTGATTGGATTCGCGTGTATTTATTTTAATAAATTCACTTTTTTATATTTAAAAATGAAAAAATAGAGTGAGAAATTATGTTATATTTAACATTATTCTTACGAATAAGACTCAAAAAATTCTTATTATTTTAATTAATTTTTGGCCTTTTGAAATCGTAAAATTAAAAGACAAATTCGATACACAAGGCTCCTATCATTGCGAAATCTAGGAATGGTTAGATATAAGCGGAAAGAGGCTATTTTCTCGACTCAAACTCATGACCTTCTAATCACATTAGAGCAATCTCGCCGTTACACTAAGACTCACCATCATGAAAATTGACAACATTAAAGTTTTAATTTTAACCCGTTACAATGAGCAAATGAGGTAATTAAGGCATGGTTCCCTTTTTAAAAAATATTATTTTATTTTTTAAAACAAAAATACAAATAAAGGACGCTTTTTTTTTTCAATTTTTGAAAAATAAACTTTGTTTGTAAGAAATTTGTAAAAAAATTATATTATATATTTTAAAAACTTGAGTTTATTAAAAAATATGATAAATTACACTAACATTTTTTAAAGTTTCTGACAATTACAAATACTATCTCTCTTCTTTTTGAAATTATATTACACTTCCTGTGAGACTTGTCTGATAAACTAGTGGACGGAACTTTCAAAAAGACGAATTTGTCTTTCAATTAAAAATATATTATTGGGACAAAAAGTCAACCAAAACTAAACTTACCATGCAAACACATATAACCCATTTTGTCTTTGATGAGCAAATCTCTCACCTGAGAGCAAGAAGACTAAGAAAACATGGAAGATGACGGAAAATCATGGAACCTATTTTGGGGCAGTGGTTTCTTCACCATTTTAGACGTCTAGGAAAGCATATCAAAGTATTTCAGTGGCCGGTGAGGAAGAGGCGGTGGTTCGATGAAGGTGGGTTTGCGACAATGGTGAGAGGGGTTGGTAGCACCAGTGGCAATAACAACTGGTCACAAGGACACCGCTGGTGATGGTGGTTTTCAACACCGATGGTGACAACAATAATGAATTTGGTGATATTCATGCACATGTATGCATATACACACACATAGTTGCTTTCTCTCCCAAATTGAGGAGTACAAAGTCAAGGCAAGAGGAAAAAGATGTTTTGAGGGTAAGGTTGTCGTGGGTTGGGGATTTGCTTGAAAGTCATGAGAGGAAATGTATGTATGTATCTATCTATATATATATATGTATGTATATATATATATATATATGAATATACCAAAGACCTGTGGAAGACATTGTTGAGGATCTACAATTGGTTGGATTTTCATTGTGGGTATGAATCTTTAAATCAATCTCTTCAATCTTTTTATCTTATATTCAAATCTCTCTCCTTCCACTCACCACATTTAAGAAATGTCTAACTGGTTTTAAATAAAACCCTCCAAAGCATTATCCTTTGCTCCCCTATAACGAGCATCCCCTCTATACAATAGCAATTTCATTGGATTTGGATTTTGAGTCATTGTGAACAGTGGAATTGTGGAAGGAGGGTTGAGAAAATGGGATTTTGTAAGTGGGGATATTAAAGATTACAGGCTTTGAATTTTACTGTTTTTCACGTGTTGGTGAAGGAGAAGAAGAATGTGGGTTTGAGCAGGTTAATAGGTGATAGAATTAGTGAAGGTCTGGTTTACTGGGAGAAAAAGAGGCAGACCAACAATGGTGATGAAGAGAATACTCTGTTATTTCCTTCAATACATACTTTCATACAATGTACAGTAGCCTACTTATACAAGAGAAATAATAACCATCTATACATGAAAAACAAATGACAGCCCAAAATATCACTATCCATTCTGTTGAGAATCTGTTGGGCATGTAGTGGTGTTATGCTCTATGTCCTGCTCTTTTTGTGTGGCAGCAGTTGTACTGGTGTTACTCTCTCTGGCAGCTGACGCATCATTCATTAATATCCCCCCGCAAGATAGAGAATAGATGTTTTCTATTCCCATCTTGGACAACAGAAAACTAAGTTAAATGGAAGGGAGTGCCTTGGTAAAGACATCCGCAAGCTGAAGTGAAGAACGAACATGGCAAGTGCGTAAAAAACCAGATTGAATTTTATCGCAAATGAGATGGCAATCGATCTCGATGTGTTTCGTGCGCTCGTGAAACACCGAATTTGCTACAATATGTATGGCAGCTTGATTATCGCAGTAGAGATCAGCTGGAAGTGAGACCGAGATGTGCAAGTCCTGTAAAATGTAAGAGAGCCATTGTAGTTCACAAGAAGTAGTTGTCATGGCTCGATACTCGGCTTCAGCAGAGGAGTGAGAGACAATAGTTTGCTTCTTGGAACGCCATGGGATCAATGAGGAGCCAAGGAAGATACAAAGCCCGTGATGGAGCGGTGAGAATCGGGGCAGGAGGCCCAATTTGAGTCAGTATATCCTCAGAGATGAAGGGAGGAGCTGGAGGGAAAAAGGAGTCCCTGACCAGGTGCATTCTTGAGATAGCGAAGAACCTGGTGAGCTGCATGTTGATGTGAGGAAGTAGGAGACGTAATAAATTGACTTAAAACATGGACAGCGTAGCTTATATCTGAGCGAGTGATTATGAGATAAAGTAACCGACCAATCAAACGACGATAAGGGATAGGATCCGAGAGAGGCTGTCCATCATCCATTCGAAGCTTTAAATTTTGTTCCATTGGCAACTTGAGTGGTCGAGTACCGAGAGCACCAGCATTAGATAATATATCAAGAGTATACTTTCGTTGACAAATAGATATACCCTTGGAAGAACGAGCTACTTCAATACCAAGGAAATAACGAAGATTACCAAGACATTTAATTCAAAAATGCTCACTGAGAAAGGACTGAAGAGCAGCAATGGAGTCCATGTTTGAGCTGGCCACAATGATGTCATCAACATAGACGAGAAGTGCTGTAAAAGAGCCATTTTGTAACCGAGTAAAAAGGCTGTGATTAGCCTGAGATTGCTGGAATCCGAAAGTGAATAAGGCCTGAGAAAACTTGGAATACCATTGTCGCGGGGCTTGTTTTAAGCCATAAAGACTCTTGTGTAAGCGGCACACCTGATTTGGGGATCCTTTGAAATAACCAAGGGGTTTGCGCATAAAAACTTCCTCTTCCAAGTTGCCATGGAGGAAGGCATTTTGAACATCAAATTGCCTAAGAAACCAGCCTTTGATAGAGGCAACTGCTAACAAAGTCCGAACAGTAACAAGTTTTGCTATTGGGGTAAAGGTTTCGTTGTAGTCAAGTCCCTCTTGCTGTGTAAAGCCTTTGGCGACAAGACGCGTTTTGTAGCGCTCAATGCTCCCATCAGAATTATGCTTGACTTTAAAAATCCACTTGAAGCCAATGGCGTGCTTACCAGGTGGTAAATCAACAATTGACCAAGTGTGATTGAGTTCAAGGGCAGATATTTCAAAATTCAAAGCCTTACACCAATGAGGATACTTGATAGCTTCTCCATAAGATGTGGGTTTAGGTGTGGCAGACAAAGTAGAAATAAAAGCATGATAAGATGAAGAAAGTTTATTAAAGGAAATAGAAGAAGAAAGTGGAAATGGTTCACCGGAGTTGCAGGGCCTTACCGTGGACAAAGATGAGGAGGCAACATTGTTACACGTCTTTGACACTGGGTTAAGCTACATTGTTTGAGAATGTGGAGGGACCAGTGGGGGAGAGCATATAAAGACACTTAAATGAGGGGGAGGGCGACGAGTGTGTGTAGACCTATGAACTAAAGGAGGAGGGAGCGTTGCGGATGTGTCAATAGGGGGTGAAGCAGGTGTATGAGTGGCTGTGTGTTGCTGAGTGGGTTGAGAGTGTCTCGGTATTGAGTCTGGATCAGGGAATTGAAAATTGAGAAAAAAAAGGAAGAAGGGGAGGGAGTGGAGGACGTGGGAAGTAAAGATGGAGTTTGAAAAAGAAATAGAGTTTCATGGAAGATAACGTCCCTTGAAATGAAAATTTTATGGGTGTTGAGGTCAAGGAGCCGATACCCTTTCACACCAAAAGGATAGCTGATAAAGGCACAACGTCGACTATGAGGATTGAATTTATGACGATGATGGGAGGTGGTGGAAGCAAATGCAAGACACCCGAAGACACGAAGATGTGAGTAGGAGGGACGTTTATTGAATAAGACTTCATATGGACATTTTTGCTTTTTATATTCCGCTAATGCACAAGCCGCACTCCTAATTGACGTATCAGCTTTCGCGCCCCCTCTAACTTGCGCGTCGCACCAGCCCAAACTGCCTTGGACCCCACGCCTTTTGCAACCCCAGGCCTCATGATGCAGCCCTGTTCAGCCTCAAACGCACAATGCCACACCACAATTAGGCCCTAGCCCACATCTCTATTTCATTTGTTTTCTTTTATTGTCTTCTGCTTCATGCGGTGGGCCCCATTTTGCTTTTCCTTTTCAGCCCATTGACTTTTCTTCTTTCTCTTTTGTTTTTTTCTTTGTTTCTCTTGTTCCTGCTTTGCTGAATCTTTCTTCTTTAATTCAGCCTTGCCACGTCCTTTGACTTCTTTGACTTTTCACATACTTTTGCTCTTTTCTCATTCCTGCGCACAGTCAACAGTTGTGACCTTTAGGCTACTTTTTCTATTAGATAACGATTGAAACTTGATTCGGACTCTTCATGGAAGTTGTAGCCCTAGATGAGTAGATAATTTTAACCTTAAAAACCACCTGATTTGGACTTCAAAAACTCAAGTTATGACCCCTTGAAGTTGGCTGGTCGGACAGGTTCAGAGCAACTTTCCAGGCCAGTCTTTGAAATAACGTTTGGAGGCCCAAACTAACTCCGATTTTTGCAAACTAGGCCTTTCTGAAAAGCCCAAGATGTTCTCTAAAAACTTCATGAATACCAATTTCTCATTCTGGAAATATAACGCCATCCAAATCTCAGTGGAAGTTCAGTGGATCGAATCTGCCTAAAAGTTGAAAATTGCACAATATACTCCATAGCTCTTCTTTGACCTTCAATGCTTCCCTAATTCAATAAATATATTAATTATCTCACTTAAACAGAAAATATATCATGAGACTAAATATGAAGAAACTAAAAATATTAAACACTATGCTCTCATAATAAGGTCACATTTTAGCATTTTAGTCTAATAATAGAGTATTTCGAGTGCACTTTTGCGCACTCATCAAGTCTTGTTGTAAAGAAGAGGGGTGGGAATGCGATTTATTAAGTAAGTGGCTGTAAGAACACAAGCAGACCAGAATTCTAATGGTATTCCTGATTGGAAACGCAATGCACGAGCCACTTGAAGGAGATGGCGATGCTTTCTTTCGACTACGCCATTTGTTGGGGGGTATCGACACAAGAGGTTTGATGAATTATGCCGTATTCAGAATAGAATTCAACCATGGAAAATTCTAGGCCATTGTCACTATGCAAGATTTTAATTCTTGTATTAAATTGAGTGATAACTAGATTACAAAATGATTTCAAACAAGAACGCGCATCAGATTTATTTTTTAGAATATACACCTAAGTGCAGTGAGAGAAGTCGCCAAAAATTGTGAGGAAAAATCGAGAACCATTGTGGTCTGAAATGGGGTGTGGTCCCTATAAATCACAGTGAACAATATCAAAGCAAGCCGAAGTAGAATTAGTGCGAGAAGGAAATGGGAGCCGTGTTTGTTTGGCAAGAGGACAAGTAAGACAAGGTAAATTTTCATTGATATTCATATGAGTAGTTACATTGGTATCATGTATGTGTAACATGCGAGAATGGGAGGGGTGACCTAATCGACAGTGCCATAAATTATGAGCACTGTCGAGAGGTTGAACCGAGGCTGAAATGGAATTTAGAACAGTAAAATGCTGCGAAAAAGTATGGACTAAAGCTTGAGGTGAAATATCTTCTGTGTGTAAATGATAGAGACCATGCAGCAGGCTACCCTTCCCAATCGTTGTCCAAGGAGAAAGGCCCTGTATAAAGTAAACATTAGAGAAAAACATGAGACAACAATTCACTTGTTTGGCAAGTTTAGCCGCAGACAACAAGTTAAAATGGAAATTAGGAACACATAAAACGTCATGAAGGAGAAGAGTTGCTGTCACTTGCACGGTGCCAATGTGAGTGACAGTAGCTACTTCACCATTTGGGAGTTTAACAAAGTTGGACATGGTGGATGTTACTGTGGTGAAGAAGGAGGGGCTGCAGGTCATATGATCTGTAACCCCCGTGTCAATGATCCAAGGTTTAGAGGAAAAAGAGGATAAACACAAAGAGATACCAGCAGCCGATGAAATATGGTGTTGAGTTAGATGAATTGTTTGGAGTTGATTTGCAGATGGAGAAGCAGTCAAGTTCTTGTTGTGTAGCAAGGCTATAAGTTCTTGATATTGCTCTTTAGTTAACACCATGTTTGGGTCATTGTTGGTTGCCGACGAAGGTGCTTCCATGGAGACAACATTGAGACGTGGCTTATGATACTTGTGTCCAGGTGGACAGCCGTGAAGCTTGTAGCAACGCTCGGCAGTGTGTCCAGTTATTTTACAATGTGTACAAACAGGGGCTGTGGCATTTCCAGATTTGAAGCATTGAGCCAAAGTATGGCCTGTGATTTTACAATGAGCGCAGTAAGGCTTGTCTCGCTTGGGAATAAATGGAAATGGTCTATGAGCAGCCAACGCAATAGTATCAACTGGAGGAGCAGCGGAAGTGATGAGATGATGACGCTCTTTTTGTTGAATGTAGGAAAATACCTTGTTGACAGGTGGTAGAGGTTCAAGTAACATAATCTGGTCACGAACATTTGTGAACGAGTCATAGAGACCCATCAGAAATTTGGATTACATAGTCTCGTTGATATCGGTCAGAAATGATTTTGGTTGAGGCACAAGAGCAAACAGGTAGGGGGTTATAAAGGGAGAGTTCATCCCAAAGGGATTGAAGTTTGCCATAGTAGGTGCTGACCGTATCTGTTTCTTGTGACAAATTGGCAAGGGTTTTCTTCAATTCATAGATATGGGGACCATTTTGAGGGGAGAAACGGTCCTGCAGTTCAAGCCATAATTCTCGTGCATCATCAACAAATGTCATCAACGGACGAAGGGGTGGACTGATAGCGTTTTGAAGCCAGGACACAAGCATATCGTTGCATCGTTCCCACAATGAGAGAAGTATTGCAGAGGTAGAGGGAGGTTTGTCAATGGTTCCATCAAGAAATTCGAGTTTATTCTTGGCCCAAAAAGCTCGTTGAATAGATCTAGACCAAGTGGAGTAATTCGCAATAGTGAGATGTTCCGTGACCAGAAGAGTACTGGGATCATCGGAGGCTTCTAGTCGGTATGGATTGCTTGGGTTGTTGAGATCGGTAAGGTTGAGAGTGGAAGTTTGAGTGGGAGGTTGAGTGGGAGTTTCGCCCTAGAGCTCTGATGCCATGATAGAATTAGTGCGGGTCTGGTTTATTGGGAGAAAAAGAGGCAGAGCAACAATGGTGATGAAGAGAATACTTTGTTATTTCGTTCAATACATACTTTCATACAATGTACAATAGCCTATTTATACAAAAGAAATAATAACCATCTATACATGAAAAACAAATGACAGCCCAAAATATCACTATTCATTCTGTTGAGAATTTGTTGGGCATGTAGTGGTGTTGTGCTCTCTGTCATGCTCTTTTTGTGTGGCAGCAGATGTAGTGGTGTTGCTTTCTTTAGCAGCTGACGCATCATTCATTAATAATAGGGTTGGGGTTGACGGAGATTTGGCTCGAGAGATGTACGGTAGAGGCGATTGGAGAGATTTGGAACCATTATTTTCTCCAAGAAACATTCAGCTACTTGAAAACTCTTTTCTTTTCTTTTGATCTCATGTATTTGGTGGGACGTCTTAGCATTTTGAATAAAAAATTACAGTAGCCTTTCAGTTGATGGTTACAAGGAGGAGGAATTTATTGTTTAATAGTTTAATTTTGAGGGTAAGATTGTATTTTCAATCATTAGAAGGGTAAAATTGACATTTATAAAATTTATATGACTAATGTCAGCAAATTTCGTAGAGATGGCTCTTAACGACAAGGGAGGATCGTTACTAACATTAAAAAGTCAAGAGGTGCAATGTAATTTTAGAAAGAAGAAGGGTGTCATATGTAATTGTCAAAAATCTTAAGGGAAGTCAGTGTAATTTATCCTAAAAAATAATAATAATTCAAAAGAAAATATATTGTGAAAATACATCGAGATGAAGTGATTAAAATCTTTCTCTTCACACTACAAGTTAAAGTTCGAGCCTTATGTCGGATACACATTAAAATTAAAAAAAAAATTGGTCAGAATTGAAAAAATATAAAAATAAATAAATAAATAAAACAAACAACTTTGTCATTTTGAAGAAAAAATTGACTGGAGAGTTGTATATTATCAAATAAAACAAGAAAGATAGTGTAATTTCAAAAACTTCAAAAAAAGATTAGTGTAATTATAAAAAATATTAAAGAATGTCATTGTAATTTATCATATAATCAAATGAAAGTACATGCCCCACCATGAAAGCATCTTTTTTAATATTTTATTGATAGTGATTGTTTGGAGTTTATTTTTTTAATTATATAAAATATCTTCGACAAGACAAATTAAAACAAAAGTAATTTTAAAATTTAACTAAATTATCAAATAATTTTTCAAAATAACTTTGATTAATTATACTTTAGTATTATGAAATTTAGTTCCGATTTTAAAAAAGGTCATTGATTGTTAATTGAAATAATTTAATCTCTTAATTTTTAATTACATTTTAACGAGGTCAATTACAAACAATCGTTTTAAATTGTTAACAACAGTCGCTCACATAATTATATTTTAGTATTTTATAATTTCACCTGAGTTTTAAAACCGTAACATGTAATTTTATACGGTTTCAAATGAGATCTTAAAGTTTTATACAAATTTTAAAATAATACCTTGAAATCGCATGTGGTAATAACTATTCTTAAGAATTTAGAATGATTATTTGTATTTGATATTAATTAAAATAAAATTATAAATTAAGTACCGAATTATTTCAATTATTAATAGAAGACATATTTACAATCGAGACCAAACTAAACACAATCTAAAAATGAGGAATAAAATTGACCCAAACCAGTATATTCTTAACCTTCTGTACTTCTTTCAATTCTCACGTCCAAACGTGGCCTAACATAACCATATTAGCTTCTATGATAATATAGCTTCGGTTAAACGCTCCAAGAGAATTTAATAAAAGATGTGGGGGGTATTTTCGTCCTTTCAACATTTTCCTATTCCACCGACTATATAAGGCCACAGCTACGAAAATTAGGGTATAAAAGCCCCAATCTTTCTCCCTCTTTCCCTGGCCCTCAATCTTTCGAACACAACGAGAAAAGCCGACAGCAACGCCAGCAATCGGTCACTGCTTCCTCACCCCCTCTCTCTCTCTCCCAATCAATTGTAACTTACTCATCTTCATCAATCTACCATTTCGATCCGAACCATCATCTATATATCTATATATACATATACAAGCGTACAGTTTTGAGAATTCTTGGTTTATTTTCAACCCTTCTTTAGAATTATGCGTTTCTAGTGTATAGCTATATTCGATTGATTCAACTTTCGAATAATGATACTGTTTCGGTCTGTTGTATTTGTGCGTTTGAAGTTCTGATTCGTATTAGTTTTGACAGATCTTGATAAAGAAGAATGGCCACGTTTGAACTGTACCGTAGGTCGACGATCGGTATGTGTCTTACTGAAACGTTGGACGAGATGGTTTCGAACGGGATTCTTAGTCCTGAGCTCGCCATCCAAGTACTTGTTCAGTTTGACAAGGTCGGAATAGTGCTTTTTCAACATTGTAGTGAATATATATATATATATATATGATTTTGATTATCTTTTTCTGCTTACATTGCTTTATGAATTTCAGTCGATGACTGAGGCTCTGGAATCTCAAGTTAAGAGCAAGGTTACCATTAAGGTAAAAAGTTGTTTCAGCAAGTTTTACCCATTTTTGGGTATCACTTGTTACGTGTTTGTCACATCTTGATTGAAGTTTTCTTAATAGTGTTGGAAAAAGAAAGAGAAAATTGCTAATTTGGCGGTCATTGACTTGTTTTGGTTAACCATATATTAGGTCTAAGTATGCTTGGTCTCAATGACATTTCACGCCTTTAGATGCTCAAGATTTACTTAAATTAATAATTTTAAATTAATGTTTGAAATATGTCCTCATATATATATTAGGAGAGCCTGGTATATGCTGCTTAATACATTATCGCCATGATGTATTGTATATTGCACTCTTGCTTGTTGCAAAGAGAACAACAAGTGATGGACTATAAAGCATCTTTAGTTTACCCGTGTCCTGTTTTCAATGCAAGCATGAGAATGGCAAGTGACGGTCTCTATTAGCAACTATATAAGCATCTTTAGTTTACCCATGTCCTGTTTGTAATGAAGCTTTTGCTAATTGGGCATAAAGCTTTTGCAGTCAATTGGGGTAAACAGGAACTATTCTGTGTATCGGAGGGCATATCACGTTTCAAATAAACTAAAGATTGATGTAAATAAACTAAAGATGAATTTAAGCATCTTTAGTTTACCCATGGGATTGATGTAACTGAAGTCTAGTCATGAATTTCACATACTACTGTGAGTCTTGCGACAGTAACATTGCAGCACAGGACAGAGCATCCGGCTGATATTGAGCATTTGGTTCAATATGAAGGAAGTGTGACCTCGCAACTCTAAATCTGTGCACAAGTGAACTGTACAACACGCATAATTTTTATTTTTATTTTATAAGTGGCACTCATAAATTTACTTATAAAATTCAAAGAGAAGACATGGGTATCAGGGGGGCATATCATTTTTCAAAAAATGTGTATCGTATATCGTAAGATACGCACAATTTTTTAAAATATATTTATAAATATATATACAATTTTTTTTAATTAGTAAAAGCAAAGTATATAAACAAGGTGCCCGAGGGGGGCGCAATCGAATACAAACGAACAGGAGAGGCTACAATAATTAATACCTTAAATCTCTCAAAAAAATTCATGAAGTTATGAAGATACATTGGCCTATCTTCTTTTAGCCAAAAGAAAAATACATACAAAAAATTTTCTTTAAGCTTCCAGAGGATTCCTCCCCCTAAAAAATTCTCGTGTTACTCTTTCTCCACGGGCACCAAGAAGACAAGGAGGAGCAATCCTCTAAGCTTGCCGAATGTCTTTCCTAACTCAAGTACCCCTCCAACTAAACAAAACATTCCGGACTGAGGATGGCATAACCCAACTGAACCCAAAGAGAAACAACACCATACCCCAAATATCCCGAGCCACCTTACAATACAAAAGAAGATGATCAACCAATTCTTCGTCAATCTTGCACATGCAATATCTACTATGCATTTGAAAACCTCTTTACCACAAATTGTCCGTCGTGAGAATTGCACCCCACGCTGCAGATCAGCAGAAGAATGTCACTTTCTTTGGAATCTTGGAATTCCATATAAGCTGCCACGGGAAAGCCACAATCTTCTTTCCCATCGCAAACTTGTAGAAGGAACGCGCCAAAAACTCCTTTGATCTACTTCCTTTCCATATAATCACATCCTCCTCCTCTCTACACAAGAAGCAATGTTCCAACAACATCATCAATTCCTACCCGACCTCCAACTCTCAGTCATGAAAGTTCTGCCTAAAACAAGGACACCACACTCTGTTATCCTCCAAGAAATTCACATAATCTCCCACCCAAGCCTCCTTATTAGAGGCAATAGAATAAAGCATTAGGAACTTAGTTTTCAAAGAGTCCTCACAACACCAAGGATCTTCCCAAAACTTCACCCTCGAACCCCTCCCCACCTTATAGCAAACCATCTTTCCAAAAATCTCCCTTCCCTTCTAGATTGCTTTCTATAAACTGCACCCCTGAGGCTCCATAATCTCTTTTACAAACCACCCTCCCTTTTCGCAACTGTACTTGGTGGAAATAACTCTTTTCCATAAGGGATTTTCTGCCCTAGCAAATTTCCACAACCACTTTCCTAAAAGAGCACCATTGAAACATTTCAAGTCTCTAAACCCCAACCCACCCTCCTTCTTTGGTCTCTTCAATTTCTCCCATTTGACTAGGTGAATTTTCCTCTCTCCCCTTTTCCCTTCTCACAAGAAATCTCGTTAAATCTTCTCAAGTTTCTTTTTCACCGAGACTGGCATCGGGAACAAGAACATGTAATACGTTAGAAGATTCTCCAAGGTGCTCTTTATCAAAGTGATCCTACCTCCTTTGGAAATGTAGCGTCTCTTCCATCCTGTAAGTCTGCGTTGAAAACACTCAATATTTGCATCCCAGATAGAAATGGAAGATGGAGAGGCTCCCAAAGGAAGACCCAAATATTGAGATGGCAAAGACCCACCCTTACACCCAAAACCCTGCACCAGCAGATCAAAACTTTTGACCACTCCTACTGGAATAATCTCACTCTTGCACAAGTTGACCCATGATCCTGAAACGGCCTCAAAGCAAAGCAAAATACATCTCAAATAACAAATTTGACTTTCCTCTGCATCGTACAAAATAAGGGTGTCATCGACAAACAACAAATGGGACACCTCCACCTTTCTGCCTCTCCCACCCTCCATCGCAAAGCCCCTAAGCATTCTTGCATTCACTACTTTCTTAAGCATTCTACTCAGAGCCTCCATGACAATCACAAAAAGAAAAGGGGATAAAGGATTCTCCTATCTCAACCCCTGGGATGCCCGAAAGAAACCCGCAGGGGACCCATTAACCAGGACCAAGAAGGATACAGAAGATATGCATGAGCAAGTCCAACCAATCCATCTTTCCCCAAAACCCATCTTAGCCAAGAGATACAAGAGAAAATCCCAATTGACGTGATCATACGCCTTTTCAATATCCAGTTTGCAAATGAGACCAGATTCCCCCTTCTTTCTTCTCCAATCAACACATTCATTGGCCAACAAGACTGTATCCAGAATCTGTCTCCCCTCCATAAAAGCATTCGGACTATTGGAAATGACTATCCCCATAAACAGCTGGATCCGCAAAGAAAGAGTTTTGGCCATTAGTTTGTATAGACTTCCCACCAAGCTAATTGGTCTAAAATCCTTCAACTCCTTTGCACCTTCTTTCTTAGGAATCAAAGTAATAAATGTAGCGTTCAAGCTTTTCTCAAACATCCCTTCCTTATGAAAATGACTAAACACAACCATGATATCCCTCCTCAAAGTCGCCAAGCAATGCTTGTAAAAAGCCATTGTGAACCCTGTCTGGCCCTGAAGCTTTATCTCCCTCACAAGAGTGCAAGGCTGCCACCACTTCATCCTCCTCCAAAACTCTTTCCAGCTGTAAAGAGTCCTCTTCCAAGATGAATTTGAAGTCCATTCCGTCCAAATCCGGCCTCCAATCCCTCTCCTCTTTATACAAATTTTGGAAGAAGTTCACTATTCTATCCCTAACAGCCTACACTTCCTAGAGGACCACGCCACCACTGTTAATCGACCTCTGTAGTTCCTCCGCCTATGAGCATTGGTCATCCTGTGAAAAAAAACGCGTGTTGTCGTCACCCTCGTTAAGCCACTGAACCCTAGATTTCTGACGCCATGAAATTTCTTCCATCTTGAATAAGCCTCCTATTTCCCCCTTCAGCCCTTCCTTCCGGGCCTGTTCCAGATCACTTAGCGTAGAGAGTTGCTGCTTACTATCCAAGGACTGAATCTCCTGCAAAATCTCCTCCTTCCTCCTTTGAATGTTGCCAAACTCATCCTCGTTCCATTTCTGTATGTCCTCCTTTGGCATCTTGATTTTTCGAGAAAACACAAAATTGGGATCCCCACTAAATCTGTAGCTGTTCCACCATACCTCCACTCTGTCCTTGAACCCCGACACCTTTAACCACATGTTCTCAAAGCGAAACGGGCTCTTTCCCCACCTAACCGCTCCCCCATCCAACATAATAGGCCAATGATCAGATATCGGCCTTGGGTAGCAAGATTGGGAGGTGTTTGGAAACTTTTCATCCCACTCAAGCAACATAATAAATCTATCAATTTGAGACATAAAAGAATTATCCCTGCTGCTGCTGCTCCAAGTGTATCTTCCTCCCTTTAATGGCAAGTCAAACAAATCATTTCTGTCAATGAAATCTGAGAATTTCCTCATAGCTCTAGACAACACTCCTATCCCTTTTCTCTCTGAAGGGAATCTCACCATGTTAAAATCCCCTCCAATCACCCATAAACTAGGCCATCTCATCTTGATTTGCTGAAGATCATCCCACAAAAAGTTCCGTTCCCTATCTAAATTTGGGCCATATACCCCAGAAAAAACCCAAGACACATTATCCATTGTCATGTTAAATTTGCAAGACTGAGAAAATCTTCCTTCCCAAAAATCTGACTCCCTAAAAATTCTAGAATCCCACATAATCAAAATGCCTCCCGAGGTGCCGCTGGCTGCTTTGAACCTCCAATCAACCCACCGCCCACCCCATAAACTTCTCACAATACCTTCCCTAATCTCCTCCATTTTGGTCTCCTGAAAACAAACAAGCTGAGGTTTCCATTGCTGCAACAGCCCCTTTATAACTGCCCTTTTGTCTGGGTCGTTTAGGCCCCTCACATTCCATGAAAGAAATTTTTGAGTCATTGGACTTGCACGATAGCTAGCTCATCCTCTTCCTTCTCCTCACCTTCCTTTCTCCCATCATAGTTAATTGTCCATGCTAGGTTCTTCATCTCCTTTCTCAGCTTCTTGGCTGATCTTTCTTTCTCTTTTCATTTTTCTGCACCATAATCTTTCCCTTCACATTACTTTCCTCAATTTCAGTAAACAGATTCATTAATTTCTCCTCATAACCTGGAGCTGCCATCCCTAGCTCTTTGCTAACCATCCTTACATGCCTCAGCACCTATCTTGATACTACCGTGGTTTGGCGTTCAGTAGATGGATTCTCCTGATCTGGGAACATGACTGCTAGAGGATCACAAATCACTGTCTCATCCCCCAGCACCATCTGCGATAGCACTAGGTCTCTGCTTCCCTGGTTGTGCTGATCTATCTTTCCATCCTTCATTTCCTTGCTGAAGATCAAGTCTCTGAATGGTTCCCTGCCTGCTGTACCCAAAACTTGTTCCTCTTTCTGAACCATCGCTGCACCGCTTAGCTTGCTGTCTTGATACGTCACTGCCTCGACCATCATATTGCCTGCTGCCTTTTCCTTTTGATGATGATTGCTATGAGATGTCGGCCTTGTATTCCACAGGCTACGCAGGTCTAGCCTATCCAAGTCTTCTTGGTCAATCTTGCTTGAAGCATTTGATGAAATCTCCTCACTGCTACTCTCAGTCTCATCGTCTGTCCCTTCTACCAACCACTGTGCCCTCTTTGGAATCATCTACTTCCGGCATCTCCCTGCTGTACATCTCTCCCCATCTACCATTGCAGTCTTCGTTGTCTGCCCTTCCATGGAGGTCGATTATAGAAGCCAAATTTGGGAGCGAGGAAAGGGGACTGGATTTCTAAGGAGGTGAATGGTCCTTGTGGGGTGGGTTTGTGGAGATCTATAAGGGAGCCAAACACTTCTTTCGGTTTGCTAGATTTGAGGTGGGTAACGACACAAAAGTAAATTGGTGTGAGAGGCCCAACATTAATTATTTCAGATTACCTTGAATTGGGATATCTTAGTAGTGGATTTTTTGTTTTATTATGAGGGTGGGGTTGTTTGGTCCTCGAAGCTTAGGAGAGACTTCCATGACTCGGTGTTGGACGAGGCTTTTGAGTCTAATGAAGCTCCTTTATCCATTCAATCCAGTTGAAGATATAGAAGATTCTCTTAGATAGAGGGTGGACAATGGAGGGAAGTTCTCAGTCAATCATTTTATATGGAGCTGGCTAGGAGATTGAAGATAAATTTTCCGTGGAAGACAATTTGTTATACTAAAGCTCCTAAAAAAGTGCCCTTCTTCTCTTGGGCAGTCTCTTGGGTAGCAATTTTGACAACAGATAGTCTTCAGAAAAGGTGTTTTAGATAGGCAAATCAATGCTACATGTGTCAAGAAGAAGAAGAAATCATCAGGCATCTATTTCTTCATTGCTTGATTGCGAGGGACTTGTGGTATCTTCTATATATGCTGTTTAGCTGTGGTATCTTCAATATATGCTGTTTAGTTGTGCCTGGACTATGCCAAGTTTGGTGGTGGAATTCTTTGGAGGATGGCACGAGGGTCATGCAACGAATAGTGTTACGAAATAGTGTGAAAGAAATAGTAGGATTTTTTATGGGGAAGAAATACTCCCTTGTAGATTGAAATATTTATTTTTGAGAACTTTATACTTTTGGGTAGTTGAATCTTACCGGTCTTATATTGAATTTTTTTTTTTTTGGGGGGGGAGGGGGTAGGTTTAAGGCTCTAAATTTGAGCTGCTTCCTTTTTTGAATATGTTCGCCCTCCAGTGGCAGTCTTCAATTCTATATATATATATATATATATATATATATATAAAGAATTATCCTGCAATATAGAAGATGGGCTTTTAGCTTGTAAGAGAATATGGAACCTGCTTCCTCAAGAACAACTTGGACTATGGTGTTCTAGCAAATTGTGTGGTGACTGATTGTTTGACCACCATGGAAATTGATAACCGACCTACAGTGGCCCTTGGAAGTGATTTCCTTGAATCTGGTTCCAAACGCATCCTTTACGTTTTGGTTGAGATTCAGTTTTTGAAATAAGTTGAAGTCTGTGGACTGCTTAGGTTCAGAGCTTGTGTCCTAAATCGGTGGGTTTTCTTGTAGATAACTTCCTTGCTTCTGGATATGATCCTAGCTGCCAGTGCACTCTGTCAGTGTGTGCTGTTGCTTTATACTTCCTTTATAGATGTTATTTATTTTGGCACCTCATTTCTTTGTTGTTTTTGGTTAGGCAAAGAAAAAGATCTAAGTGAGAGTTTAACACAAAGCAATGCGTAGAGTGTAGATTATAAGTTGCCTTGAAAGTTGATATGGCATTTAGGTGTTTCGTCCAATGTGGCTTTTTTGCTTGGTTAGCAGCTTAGGGTGCTATGTTGACCATGGATATTCTTCAGAATAGATGATTTTATCTAGCTATGTTGCATGTGCAAGGAAGATGTGGAAACCGTCGATCATCTTTTTGTTCACTATGCAGTGGCTAGAGATTGTTGGAGTCTTGTTTTCTCCATCGTTGGTGATGTCAACTTCTTTGAGAGAGTTGCTTATGAGTTGAGAGTGCATGAGGTTAGGAAGGAGGATCACTCTGTGTGGAGAATGGCTCCATTTGTTTGATTTGGAGTATATGGAGGGAGCGAAATAGTAGAATTTTTGAGGGATTGAGAAAACTCATATCATTTTGAAAGAGATTTTTTTTGCGTTTACTGCATTTTTGGGTTAAAGAGGCCTTTTCAATGTATGTAGGTTCTTTTATAGTTTTTTTGGGGACTTTAAGGCTGTAATTTTGTAGCATTTCCTTGTAATTATGGGGTTCCTCCCCCTCGGGCATCTTTATACATACGCATATTTACGCGTTCCAAAAAAAAAAAAAAACTCAAATTTCCTAAACAATTTAAGCTAAATATATTTTTGTAATTATGTTATATTGTTATCATTTTTTTTTAATTCAACTTCCTTTGGTTGAATCTTGTTATTACTTCAACAATGTGGATTGTGATTGAATTACTTGAGTTTTGACAATATGATTGCAATAAGATCTTTCTAGTGTTACTTTGTTTGGAGTTGTTCCTTGCATGCATTATCCAGGACCTACTATTATTAGGTTTTTTTTCTCTGCCTGATTCTCCCATGCTCCCATTTTACTGCATTTGCTTTTGTATTACGTAATTGTTTGGGAGCACATTGATGTAAAAGGTACTGTTAATTATTATTTTTTTCTTCATTTTTTTTGCTTCAGGGACATCTGCACACCTACAGATTCTGCGACAATGTTTGGACCTTCATCTTACAAGATGCTTTGTTTAAGAGCGAGGACTTCCAGGAGACTGTCGGTCGGGTGAAGATAGTGGCATGTGACTCAAAGCTGCTCTCTCAATGAGATGCCAAGTATCAAATAAGGGGGTTTTATTTTAATCTGGTGATAGTAGGAGGGTGGGGTTTGAGGAAAGAGAAGAAAGTGGGTGTTAATCCAGTCAGTTGTAGTTGCAGGCAGCAGAGAGGATGATTGAACACAGCTTGTAAAACTCATTAACTCGGACAACTATAATAACTGGATGTTGTTTGTTCATGTTGCATCCTAGTCTCTTTATTTCTTTAATTAGTTAGATCTTTTGCGTTGTTTTGTAGCTTCAACATTTGGAATGTGGCATGATGGTGTGGTTGCAGAAACTTTATTAAGAATGGCTGGGGTTAATTTGAAATGTCAATTTCCATGAAGTAGGATTTGGGATGGCAACGGGTGGGGGATCCCTCCCCCAATCCCGTCCCGTAAAAAAGAATTTTTCCTCAAACTTGTCTAAGTCCAATAATAAGGGAGGTGGGTTCCTATCGGGTCTCATTTATTTTTAAAGATTTTATCTATTTATTTTATTAAATTAATTGTAAATAATGTAATTCAAACAAAATGTTGTGTTAAAATAAAAAAATATGTATGTTAATAAAGAAATAAAATGATTTTTTTTTATAAAATATATAATTTTATCAAATTTGTCTAAAATTTTAATTGGTAACTAAAAGATATTGTTATATAGCATAATTTTTTTATTATCTTATTTGTGAATATTCATACCTGATGATATGTTGTTTGTAATTTTTTTTATAATGACACTAATATCCGTATAAAATAAAAACTCTTAAATAACACATTCGTTTAAAATAAGAAACTCCTAAGTTAATGAAACTCTCACACAATTCTCTCTTTTTTGTCGAAATTCATAATTCTTCATTTTGATTTTGTAAAGATGAATAAAATTCTCACTCAACCACTTATCCCTCTTTTCTCACTCGTTCATTCCTCCATACCTCTGCACATCACTTATTCATCTTCTCTCACTCTCTCATTCCTACATATCTCTGCACACCACTTATCCCTTTAACATTTCCCTAACCCAATCACCATATATATATATATATATATATATATATATATATATAAAAGAGAGGGGGGGGAGAAAAATAGAATTATTGTTGATGATAATTAAGTTTGCAATGATGATGGAAAAATTATTCTATGGTGTGCTGAAGATGGTAGTGGTGGTGGTTCTCTGTGATGGTCGGCGATGACTTGGTGGTGATGGAGGGTAATTCTATGGTGGTAGTGAGGTATTGAGGTTAAACTAGAGGCACAATTTTAATTGTTTTATGAAATTTTACATTGGTCTCATATACTGTAAAATTTTATAACCTCTCCCTTACACTTCTCTCATTGATTTTTTTTTTTTTTTAACTTTTATTTGCATGGTGAGGCCCGTTTGGTTAGTCTTCTTGTAATATAAGTCACTCATTCCAATTATAATTTGTGTTAAAGTGTGTTTATTCATAAAATAATACAAAGGTAAAATTTTACCTTCTCACTATTCTCCATCCTTAACTCTTTCACTGAATCTTTTTCACTTTTTTTGCAGTGAAGTCCATTTTGCTAGCCTCCTTACAATCTAAGTCACTTATTCTAATTATAATTTGTGTTAAAGAGTATTTATTTCAATTATAATTTCACACTCTCACTGCTTTTATGTCTAAACTGATTTTTTTTTGTTGTAATTTTTACTACTTTAAATGACTTTTTTTGACAAGCAGCGCAAGCGTAAAATTTCACAATCTCATTACTTTTATGTCTAAACTGATTTTTTTATTGTTGTAATTTTTACTACTTTATAAGATTTTTTTTGACATCCAAAATGCAACTTAAAAAAATAAATAAAATTAATAACAAGTAAGAAACTCATAGCGAAAGTAAAAATTTTACTTCTTTCTTTATAAATGTGAAATATTACAGTTTGAACAGCGAATTTTTTTCTTCAAAATTTCATATTACGTATGGATCTTGTTTTATAGATCTCGATTTCTTGAATCCATACATATAAATTTTATTGAAAACGGATTTATATATTTTGAGTTATTGAATTTTAAAATCTTAAAATGCCTTCTTGAAAGTTGAGTAGAAGTCACGCACATCCAGCTTAATTATTTTGGGAGAAAAATACTTAGATATTTTTGTCCAATAAAAGATGGTGAACTTTGTTGGTAATTAAGTTTGAACTTAAACGCATTGATAATTTTGTTACCTTTTATGAACCTAAGGCTGAACGATCATTTTAAATAATTAGGGCAAGTGCTTATTTAGGACTTATTTGGATATCTTTTAGATTTGAAATATTTCATCCCTAATTTACATAGCACTCTAAGATAAGAATCTGTCATCTTGGAAAAAAAGATTTAGGGATTTAGGAGAAGTTATGTCAAAAAATTTTGTTTAGATTCAAATAATGTGTCATCTTGTTTGGGTTGTTTGTTCGATTGATATTTGAATGACTTATGTTTTTGATAGGTTATGTATCATTCTCTAACCATCTAATTGGCGATTCATGTCTTTTTTTGAAAGAAATGTTATAAATTCAAGTATCACTCTCATATTAAGGGATACGAGAATATAATCCAACCAAGGTTGGGTTATTTGTTTAGGCCCATATTTGAGAAATTTTTACTATTATTAAATTGTGTAATTTTCTGTTAATTTCTAATGTTATAATTATACTATTTAATTAATTGTAATACATGAATTGTAAAAGCCACTCCAACACATGAGCCATGCTGCTTTATTGGCTTACTTTTTGATGTGCCAAAAAATAACAATGCTATTTCTAATGCCATATTTGACGTTAAAAATAGTTAGTGCTATTTATGACATTTATGAAATATAACTTACATATATTAAACAAAAGTAAATGTCAAAAAAAATAATTATTGTGTAAAAAAAATAACATTTTATTATTAAAATAAAATTATCAAAATTTAATATTTTTGTATTTTACCATGTCATAGAATTGACATAACTAAAATGACATTTAGCATGTAACATTTCATCGCTTGCATTGAAAAATGTGTAAGTGCAAATTTGAAAAACAAAAGTTTTATTTTTTATTTTTAAGAAAACAAAACAGAAAGGTAATAATCAGGTGCGGTGGGGTTCGTGGCAATCACATAGATTGTGCATATATATATATATATATATATATAAATTAGCAATGCTATCCATACCGTCTGATTTTACCCAAAAATTATACCTGCTGATGTGGCTGCTCAATCAGCCAAGCCACATCAATAGGCTTAATCTGAAATTTCAAATTTCATTATGCAAAACAAATTTGTTTTTCCCTCTTTTCCAGACTTTCCTTCTTCCCTCATATCACTTTCCCTTCCCTCTTTTCATCTCTTCTTTACTTCCCATCGATTCTTCCCTTTTTTCCCTCTGATTTTGGGCTGAAAGGGGTTGCTTTGCTTTTCTATGGTTTCAACTTCAAGGTTAGGGTTTGAAGCTTGAGGAGGTTAGCTCTTTCTGTTGTCTCTTTCTTTTCTCTTTTGTTTGATTCAACCGTAGGAAAGTTTGGGCAGCTTTTTGAAAATCTTTGATCAAATACATTTTCTTGACCAGTTTTACAAACACAAATACAAAAAATATTAAAATTTCTCCAAACAAGCCCAAGTGTACAGAATTATTATTATATTTTTGAGTGAATGAGTTTGAATCACACAACAGAGTCAACACCTAAGTGGCATGGCGGAGCTCATGGAAGGAGACAACCACACCCAACAAAACAAACATTGATTTGCAGGTGAGAACATTTGTTGACATTTTGGTGTGAAATAGTCAGGTAAGAAGAAAAGAAATGATGTAAAGAGCCTCCTCAATTTCTCAGGCCTCATTTGTTATGGGACCATATTTTTCCTCATTCGTAAGTGCTCATAGAAAAAAAAGTTTCATGAGATCGACTCCTATTTAAAGTACTGTATATAACTGAAAAAAAAAAATTAGTGAGAAGATTTTAAATCGGTGAGACCTTTTTTTTTAGATTTGAGTATATAAGTGTACTCAAATTTGAACAATAATTTCACTCTTGAATTTTTTTATGCCCCCATTCAAATTTCACTCTCCATTTCAATGCATTTATCATCTTTAGGCATCACATTCTCTTCTCTCCTCATTACTCTTTAAGTAATTTGTGATCATTCAAAAGTTTTCTTTTATTTATTAATTCTTCATTTTCAAAAGTTTTAGAACATTACATTCAGTATAGAGAAAGTGCATAAGATAACAAATTCAAGAATAGATGAATATGGTGAATGTAGCACACATTCATATTCAATGGAAAATGTAGAAGATAATGAGTCCTTCAGAAGACAGATAGGGTTCAAATTATTCTAGTGAGTTAACATGTTGATTATGTTAAAATTAATTTTTAGTTATTAATAAACAATTGAACATGATGTTCAAACTTATTTTGAGTAACTATATCATTTTGCTTTTCAGCTCTAAACTAGTCCAAGGGTTACAACAAATTGCAATGGGTAATGACATAAGAAGACAAATAGCATCAGTGAGTGATAATTTATTTAGTAGACTTAGATGAGGAATCCAATGTATATTTATTAAAGTTTTGTTACATTTTTCATGGTTCATAGGTTGCACAATTGGGAGGACAAATGTGGAAAGATTTGAGCACAGAGGAAAAGTACTATTATAACTCTCGCGCAAAACAAGAAAGACAAATTCATCGACAAATGATGCCTCCCACAAAGAAGAAGACGTGGATACCAGTAAAAAAGTTATAAATAATTTATTTATTACAAATCATTATCTTGTTCTTATTATGATTGTTCTAATTGTATGTTTTCGGCCGACATTTAGAACAAAATGTTCTCATAGAATGGTCATGAAGTTGAAAGATGAGATCATTAACCAACCCCACAAAGTGCAACTAATTACTTCCATGGGGTTTGAGTCATTGTTGCATATTTCTTGCCGTACATTGAGGTTGTCATTTTTATTACACGTTATCAATCGTTTTGACCCAGAGAGTCAAACTCTTATAGTTGATGGTGGCAATCCCGTACACATTACATCAGAGGATGTAGGTAAGGTTTTAGGTATCTCTTATACTGGCAAACGCATCCCTGAAGTAATTTCAAATAAGAAAATGGAGTTGCTGAAGTCTAGATTTCCTAATAGATCCTTTTGTGAGTTGCACCAGCTCACGGTTGAGGATTTAGAGTCTCGTGAAGTCTTCATGCAGTCATATTTGTTGTATATATTAGGATGCTTTTTTTTGTTCCACCATGAAAGATGAGGCTAGCTCATTGGTTATCCCTGTAATATCTATTGCTTCTAAGGCAAGAGAATATGATTAGGCAAGTTATGTTCTGAAAATGGTTAGTAGACCAAGTAAAGAGTTACAAGAAGAAAACACTTCAGGGTGGGACAGCTAGTACGACTGGCGGTTGTTTGTTCTTTTTGATGGTATGTACAGTACATTAATTTTTTATACTATAATACATGCTTTAGTTGTAGTAAAATTTATATATATATATATATAACTTATTTTTATATGTTTTCAGATATTTTATCTTCGTCAATTGGGGTTTTACAACGTGGAAAGAGATTCTATAATTGGGTGGACACATAAGCTTGTTGACAAATGTATAGAAAAGGCGATGCAAACTATCCCAAGCTCACATGAGAGTAGGGGTGGTTCATCATCTTTTAGCGTACCAAGCTCACGTTCTACCCAGCAGTTCCAAACTCCAGTGAGTACGGTACAATTTCATAACTATATTATACATTTAATTTAAATACAAATCATAACTAACAAGCTTGATTATATGGTAGGAGCTTAATTCTCTCTTCCAACAACTTCAAGACCAATTTAAAAGCACTCTTTACCAACAACTTCTTTTGGTTGACCAACGTCTACAACCTTCAGAAGTAGGGCCATCATCTTCAATGCCCAATAGAAGTTATGATTGATAAATGGAGAATAATAAATAATCAAAATCACTTCTGTGCTACTCACAACAACGCTATCTTGCGTTCCAATTATATCAGCAACATTAGAAGCAGTAGGATCTTCAATATGACCAATGCCCATGCTTTTGAATTTCTCAAAATCCTATAAAACAGAATTGGGTATAATTAAAAATAATTCCAGCCATTAAAATATAAAGTGAATAGACAAAATGATTATTTTTTATATATACCTTCAATCCACCTTCATTGATATTGTGTGTTATAGATACCATTTCCTTTTTCTTTTCTTTTCTCTTTTTAACAATTTGTTCAACCTTAGACTGTTTCCTTTTAAAGGGTGGGCGCCCTTTACTTTGAACTGCTAATGGAGTGAGTATATTCTTACTCTCATTTGATATACCATGACCTTCGTCAACAGAATTATTTTCAGTGCTTACTTTTGGAGTAGTTTGATTACTTTTGCAAATACCTTCTGTATGTTTTACATTATTCTTCATCTCACTTAACCAAGTCAACACCAAATTGAATTTATCTTCAGAATCTGATGCCATGTCAGCTATTTCAATCAAAGGAATTACACAAACTATCAAATCTTTTGGCTTCCGCTTTGGCACTGTAGTCACTATAACTTATTCGAACCCTGGTGTGGCATCTCTTTACATCTTTCCTCCATCGCTGCATGATATATCTCTCGGGAATGCGATAAACTTTATTATGAAGGACAGTTACAATTGCATGCCTATATAAAATTCCTCTAGACTCAAATAGGCGACCATTGCATTTAACTTCACAATCTTTTCCATTTAACAAGAATGTGAACTTTACACGTTGTTGGCTCTCTCTTATTTTTACATCCTCCAATACTTTATATTCTGAAATTGAACCATCCTCTTTGATTGGAAACAAGCTGCAATAGATCTTCCCTGTCAACTCTATTTGAAACTTTTTAAATTTTGCAATAGTATAAGCATTTGCAAATTGCTTCTCCATATCGTAATGAGTTATACAAGGGAGCCATGAGTTAAAGCAATTAAAATCTTCCTGAGTCTCTTTCTGCACTTTATCTTTTAATGCACTCTCGTACTCTTCCACAAATTGCTTCAAAGTTGTTTTCACATTGACATACCCATCAAAGAAAGCATGCATGCTCTCACTTCTTTGTGTGGTGGACATTCCAGCCCAAAATTTATCTTTCACAAAAGTCGGCACCCAACGATGCCTCTCCGTGTACATTCCAAGTAACCATTCGTTACCATGATGAAGCTTGTACTTCTCAATCATCGAATTTCAACTAAATTCAAATTCATTTGGACTCAACGTATCATAAAAAACTTTTTGTAAGATAAATTTGATGGATTCATACTCCTTATAACCTTTCAATTTTTCTGGTATTTTTTTCATTATATGCCATAAACACCACCGATGACGTGTATTGGGAAAAACCTTCTCAATTGCCTTTTTCATGGCTTTGTCTAGATCAATAATTATACCACTTGGAGCACGACTTGACATGCATGTAAGCCAAGATTGAAACAACCAAGTAAATGTATCAGTGTCCTCATTTGAAATTAACTCGCATCCAAGTAATATTGAATGACTATGATGATTGACCACTACAAAAGGAGCAAAAGGCATGTCATATTTATTTGTCAAATATGTTGTATCAAATGTAACAACATCACCAAACTCTTCGTATGCTGCCCTACTTCTCGCATCAGCCCAAAACAAATTTTTTAATCGAGCTTTTTCATCCAAATCCATTGCATAAAAGAAATTTGCATTGTTAGCTTGCATCTTCAAAAAATAATCTTGGACTGCAGTAGCATCTCCTTGCCCAAGCTGCAATCGCCTTACTTTCTCAATATAATTCCTACAATCTTTCTTTAAAAATGTCATATTCTCATGTCCCCCTGCTTCAATAACACATGAATTGTAACTCTTGTTCATTTTAATTCTTGCTTTGCATTTATTTCAAGCTTTCTTTTAACATATGGTCTCATCACTCTATTACACTGATAGAATCTAGCCTTACTAGGACTTAATCTGTGGTTATGATCAAGAGAAATAGAGTTTACTTGCCAACTTCCACCATCGATTGAAATTGCCCTAATCTTTGCTTGACAATTCGTTTTTGTTATTTGATGTGGTCTGAAAATATTCTTTGAAGTGTGTTGTGAATGACCTGATCGGGAATATGCAAGTGTAATATATTTCAACTCTCTATCATTCCCTTTGGTTGACGATCTTATGCAAACTGCGAACCCTAATTGCTTCGCATATCTTATATAATAATCATATAATTCATCATAACTACTAAATGTCATTCCAAGCTTGGGAGCCTCTACTTTATTTTCCAAATTAACTATCTCCATTTCATTATCATTTTTATCGTCAACTACTTCCATACTTGATGAACTACTTAAAGCATCCTCTTTCATTCCTATAAATTGAAAATATGTAAAAAAGAAACATCAAACAACTAATTATACTTATAAAAACATGTAACAAAATTTTGTGTGGGCTACATAAAAAATTATTTAACTAGTTTCTCTTGCTAGCACCAGAGGCTTATTTGACTAGCACCAAAGGATTATTTGACTAGCACTAAGGTGCCACTTTTACTAGCACCAAAAGGCAATTAATATTTAGAAGTGTAGGAGCAAATGCTAGCCCTAAAATGTTAAAGAATTAATTTTTTCATGCATAAGCTATTAGCCCTTAGCAAGTAGAAAAATACAAGGACACCACGGTAAACATCTACAATAATATACTTATAGACATCGAATTAAGATTCTTAGACTAGCTACAATGGGCTGTTTTAAGTAGCACTTGAATGCAGAATGATCCTTATGTATAAAATGTATTAATATGATGCATGTGTGGGTGTAGGTTTGATTCCAATGATGGATAAAAGACTATCCGTTTATTGTTTGTGTTAGTGCATTCACGAGTTGGTGACTAAAGATGGATAAAAAATTACTAACATGCTTCTTATGTTAGCACCAAGAGACTTATTTGACTACCATCGGATGCTTATTTGACTAGCACCAAAATGTTGCTTTTACTAGCACAATAGGGTGCTTTACTAACTTGCACCTAAGTGCTTAAATGCTTTTACTTGGATGCTTAAATGACTAGCAGTTGGGTGCTTAACTAACTCTCATCTAGGTGCTTAACTATCTGTCACTTGGGTGCTCAAATGACTAGCATGCGCACACACACACACAAACACACACATATATATACACATATAATGTTTTTTTACAGTAATTCTATCCATACCTTCTGCATTCACTAAAAACTTATACCTACTGATGTGACTGCCCAACTAGCCTAGCTATTGATTCGAGGTTAGGGTTTGAAGCTGGAGGAGGTTGGCTCTTTCTGTTGTCTCTTTCTTTTCTCCTTTGTGGCCTTGAATTTTGGTTAGGTTGAGAGAGTGTGTTTAAAAGCTCAGAAAATAGAGCTTGTTTCATGAACTGTTTTGTTTGATTTTGAGCAAAAATGGGTTCTGCAAGTTTAAAAGGTGAGAAGAAATTTGAAGCTCTCCGACTTTGCAGACAGAGGAAGAAATTCATCAAACAATCACTAGCTATCTTTAGCAGCTGCTCATGTTGCGGTGACAGTGGGAAGAGGAGGCATGGAAGAATCCATGAGAAATAGAGAAGAGATGAAAAAGGGAAGGAAAAGTGATAAATAAATATGTTTTGTATAATAAAATTTGAAATATCATATTAAGCCTGCTGATGTGGCTTGGTTGATTGGGCAGCCACGTCAACAGGTATAATTTTTTGGATAAAATCAGAAGGTATGGATAGCATTTTGCTATATATATACGAGTGGTGCTAGTCTTACTTTTATATTTTATCAAAAGTGTTGATTTTCATGAGTTAAGTTGACAGTTTTATATTAATGAGATATCACACCATATATTACATTATATAATATTTGACTAATACAATACTGCCAACTCATGAAAATAAATAATTTTAAAAATTTTTTTAAGTAAGCCTATCATTATATATATTCTTTCAAGTTTGAAAAGTAACCACTGCGCATTAGCTTTCACGACCCCGAACGCGAATTCTGCACAGAGGAATCGTTCCCCATTCTCTGTGTATGAATTGTTGGGATATGATGGCGATCTCTGGAATGTGCACTTTTTACTCGGCTGGAATCCAGTTCTCTTCAATCTTTCGCAGATGCAACATCTGTGTATATATACAAAATTCGAATTTCACTTTGCTTTCAAAAGCGAAAAGCAAGAATGGCTTTCGACGTTGGCCTCCTCTGAAGTAAGGAAGCATCCGATTCTTTCCCATTGAAGATTTTCAATCCTTTTCCACTTTATTATATTTCTTTAAATGTATCTTTTGAATCTTTTTTTTCTTCTTCCCATTATTGTATTTCTTTAAATGTATCATTTGATTCAATGTCTTTGAATTACGAATTTCGCGAATTTCAATTTTTTGTCAAACCGTTGGATAATAAACCCTAAAACCTAAACCTTAACTTTATGCCTTCTAATCTTATAAGTTCTCCTAAATGTTCGTAACTTTGGAAAAAGCGAAATTGTTGTTTGATTGTTCTTTTAACTTCTAAATTTATTTTATTTTTTTGAAAAAAAGAAGTAACTTTACTCCGTGTTTGGTGGCCAAGAAAACTGAGGAAAAAAAATGAAAAGAAAAAGAAGATCTTGAATGTATGTTATATGTGTAATGTTGACCTTGATTGAGTGAAATAGTTGTATTCGGTTTAGTGAGGAGGTGATTTTTGTAACAAATGGGATCCTAAACGAGAGATTTCCAAAGATTTTTTTTCCCTCTACACTCTCATCAATCTAACGGAGGGCTAATGTTTGCATTGATTAATATTGGTGTTAAACGTAGTTGAGCTGATTATAGTCAGAAGTTAAACGTCTTGGATTTCCAAACTCAAAATGTTTTGAGAAAAGATCACTAAACCATAATTTATTATTGATTGAGAAAACACCTCCAGTAACGACTTCTTATTTTGTACGTTAAATAGGGATGCCAAAACTTCTTGCAAGCAGCTCCCACCCCACCACCAAAAAAGAAAAAGAAAAAAGGAAGAAAATCATTATGAGATTCTCCTTACATCAATCTTTCAGTGACTCTGATCAGATCCTTGGTGCTTATAAATGGGATGTTATTTCTGTCATAACTCTACTTTGAAACTGATCTGGCTTATTGTATTGCATAAACAGTCACTATGGCGATGTTGGGTGCACAGGTGCCTGTAGTTTATCAGTTTGAACTTGGAAATGGGATGCAACTGCAGGTAGTAGTTTCCACTGGTGTGTAGGTTATGAATGATTTTCTGTAATTTGTAAGAATGAATTAAGTTGATTCTCTTGGTTCCTCAGGTTAATGCATCTGGATTTTCAAATGGGCACAATGCAAAAGTCGAACTTCAACTCAAAAACAGTTCAAGGACTTGGATTCTTCACTGGGGTTGCACTTACCATGGAAATATGTGAATCCAGCAATGCTAAGCTTGCTCTTTTTAAAATCTTTGACGATGTTATTAAGTTTTATGCCCAAGTAGTTCTGAGATTTGTAACCTCCTACAGGAACTGGTTCATTCCACCCACTGATCATCCTTCAGGGACCGAAGTTTATAAGCAAATGGCACTGCAGACACCATTTATGAAGGTCTACCTTGTTTTTTTTCTCCTTTTTTATATTGGATTATTTGGAGTGAGTTGTTCTAGCCCAAACGAGACTATGAGTATTCTCAAGTTGATCTCTTTTTCTTGTGCGGCTTGCAGAATGGAGAAATATACAGTATTGTCATTGAGTTACGTGACCCTAAGATAGATGCTATTGAATTTGTTCTCAAAGATGGAATACAAGATAAATGGTTATTTTTTTATGGATTTTTTATTTTTTGTGGCTGTTGGGCTTTTCATCAAGGCATTCTCATGTTTCTACTGAGTTCCCTATTCTTTACTTTCCAGGTTAAAGTTAAACCAACGGAATTTTCGAATAAAGATACCTGAAATTGATGCAAGTACCTCTATATATCCTCCCATACCAAGGGATTTGATAGACCGCAGGGCATATTTAATCTGGGAAAGAAAAGGCAGGCCAGTGAGCTCGCCGCATCAACAAAAGGTGGTTCTACTATTGCAACTAGCAATAATTCAGCATAGCTAAAAACCTTCTTGAGAATGATATATTTGTTGCATCTTGCATGAACAATGTTTCTTTTGGTGACCTGTTGGAAAGGACTAGGGATCAATAGGCTGTTTCTGTCATGCTACTGACTGTTAAACCACCAAATGCTCCAAAATCTTAAGCTATCAGAGAGTGGGCCAACAATATGTACCAAGCTCTTAACACTCTCCCTCACGTGCGAGTTTGGTCACACATGGAGAGGCAAAGAAACCACAAGCAAATGCCAAGCAAAATAGAGTGCAAATACAAACGGGTAATAAATGTAAATGGGGAGACTTGAACCCAAGACCTCTTATAACTAAAGCTCCGATACCATGTTAAACAACCAATTGCTCCAAAAGCTTAAGCTATTAGAGAATGGGCCAACAATGTATGCCAAACTCTCAACACTAACAACCAGGTTAATTCTGTTTCTTATGACAAAAAATTATGTTTTTTATGATCGTAACTAGGAAGTATGAAAATTATGTTTTTTACGATCGTAACTAGGGAGTATGAGAATTTTGAAAAGAATTGTGAGTGAGCCCATAATTACTAACATCTATTATTTTATATTGTTTTTATTACAATGATGTAGGAAATTATATATACGTACCTTTAAATTGCCAGAACTTAGTGAGAGCAGTACAAAGTTATTTATGTTCGTAACTTTATATAGTCTGAGTTTTCTTGCTAGTTTCAGTATAGTATATCCTGCCTGCACCCTCAAAACAAGCGTGGCAGTGTCTTACTCTCTAAAAGATGCAAGTGCACCCATGCTTCTTTGAAAAGTGCATCTTGTCCACTTTTCTATTTTTTGAGGGCCACAATTGGTATCAGTGACGTGTTGCATAGACTTCAGTTGTTCCGCCATGAGTGTGTATATTTACTTTCTTGCATACCATCAAGTATGATAACCTTCGTTCTAAGCTGTATCCTCTAGAGGAGGAAATTTATATGTTAATCACATTGATCCATGTCATAACACAACTGTAACTGTATACTCCATAGATATTCCTTCGGTTATTTATGATTTTGCATGGTATGTGTATACATATGCCTTACTGACAATAGTAAAAAAAAATTGAAAATCAAATAGAAAAGAGAAAGTTGCATTCCTGGCAGTCTATCCCAGTTTCCACTTGAAACACCATATTTATTATCAAACTTGCGTTGTTAGGCTATGCTTTCTTTGTTAAAGGTTTCATGTCTTGTTCATCCTTCTGCCATCAGCTTTTTTGTGCATGTTATTCACCAAGGCAGGAAGGATATGATATAGACAATTGGCTTTTGCGGCTTCTGCCTTGCATTGCACTGGTTTGTGGCATGTCTTGCAAGATGAGTGACAATGTGGATGTTGTGGGTGTTCTTATATTTGTGACTTTTGGCAAAAATCATGTGTATGCCTTATTTTATCAGCCATTATCTCATAATGAATGAATGCACATTGAATGTTGGGATCATTTAGAGATTTTTATCATTTTATAGATGGACAAATTTTGGTCATTTTAGTATTGGTTACTTCTGTTTTTGATGCAGCAAGATTTCGATGATGCTTTGAGAGAGCTTCAAAGTCTGTTATCAAAGGGAATATCCCTGGATGAGTTGCAAAGTAGTTCTCAAACTGCAAGGACTAATATGATGGCAATTAAAAGAGAGCAATCAAGCAGTCAAACACCATACTCTTACTCCAGGAGACATGATGTTGGCCAGTGGTTACAGAAATGTTCCAAGGGGCATGCCAAAGACACCACATTGCCATTGACAGCTTTAATGGATAACATGGAGAAGTATATGGGTGGAGATAATGTGATCCTTCAGCAAAGTCATCATGTTGGCAACTATGATATAGTGGTTAGTTTATTTTTTAGTTTACTTTTTTATAATAATAAGTAATTAGCATTATGTTATCACTTATAAGAGAGGAAGTACCCGTTGGAAACCATTTGGATTTTGTGAACAGGGTCACACTTCCTAACATATGAACACATCAATGCTTAAGATCGTGATGCAATCTGTTTAGCTAGATTTGGTCAGGGACTTTGATTTAATTAGCTGTGGTTGTTGTGATTTTAACAACTAACACACTGGATACTGATATATAGATTGGTCAGATCCGTAAAATTCTGATCCAAGAAAATAAGCATATGCATACTATACATTATCTGCACATGATATATTATAAAATCTGTACTATTAATGGAAGCGTGATTGTGGTGTAGCTTTCATTTCTCCTCATGTCTTTATTTTATTTTTGGTGAAGGAGAGAACCCCTAATCTATATAGATTAGAAGTATATATAACAGCATGTCAACTGATATAAAAACAAAGCATAGAAAGCTTGAGATACCCAAAACTTCCTAAAAATACCGAAAGAAGTAAAGAACATACAAGAACCTCTCAGTTGAAAAGCCCTTGACCTAGTGAAACTCAAACCCCACTTCATCATGTAAGTACCTGAAAGAGCAATGTCAATACCAGAATCAAGGGGGCTAAACTCCAAAGATGCAGCTTGCTGGTATGAAGTACTGTAACTTTTTTTTCAATCCCCAATTAAGATGAACTGGAATTCTAACTCAATAGGCAAAAGTAGCTAGACAATGAAGTTATTGAAATCCAATACCACGTTCTTAAAAAAAAAAGGGAAAATGATCTCCCGTACCATATGCCCCTTACTTGGCCAATGTTTAGATCTGGCTTTATCCTGGCTTTTCTGGTGCACTCCAAGTCTCTAACATCCCCACTTGTCCGTTTGTTGCAGAACAGTTTTTGGAACCTCTGCAGAAAGTAATTCTAATGTGGCTGGTTTCCCCCTATGTTTGGCAACCATTTATTCCCAAGTGTACCCCCTCGCAACCAAAAAAAATGATTTGATTTAATTGAATCAAGTTGACTTGAATTGCTTTATCCAATCTTGAATAGAAAATGGATGTGACAATGGGATTTATGTTTGAAAATGCATCCGATTATACGATAGGTAGGATCTGATTTGGATATTACATATTAGTGAGCTGAATGGCTTTAGATATTAACAGACCTTATCTGAATTTTGAGTCATTTACAGAATATCAGCCAGTGCCTTTCCAAAAGAATGGGATAAACAGAGTTTAACCTTTTTTATAGTCATTAATCTAAGCTTCCCATTACAGGTTCTCTTGAAAGTTGTTAGGGGTGACTATCACATAGTTGTTGCTGGGAACACAAAAGGTGCTACAGTGCTTCACTGGGGTATATCAAAGTCATCTCCTGCGGAATGGTTGGTGAGTTTGTCATTTATTTATTTATTTTTTTATCGGTATGAGTTTGTCATTTATTTTATTAAGACTTGTTACTTAAAGACTGGATGTACTAACCAACTGGGGCTAGCCCAGTTGGCCACCCATGCCTTCTCCAAAGGGGAAGTCATGGGTTCAAGTCTCACTCTCCACTAGGGGGATGTGAGCATTTATTTCCACCCAGCTATGGGCTGGGTTGAGTTATTTGTCCAAGGCCCATATTAGAGAGGCTCTTGGGTTGGGTTATGTCTTATAAGCTGGTTGAGTTGGTTGTAATAGAGTTGATTGTAATACATGAATTGTAACACCCTATCGCTTCTATAAAAAAAAAATAAAGACCGGAAGTACTGATCACTGTTAATCTTTTTTTTTTATCAGTTTGATTACTGTTCACTTTGACGTATAGATGTCACCATTTTGTGTATCAATCTTACTTTGCCATGAATTCAACCTTTGTTTCTGATTACAGGCCCCTCCACCGGATATGTTACCTGAAAAATCAAAGATGCTTGATGTAGCATGTCAGACTTATTTTACAGATGTGTCTAGTGGAAACGGATTCTTTCAGGTAATATATAAAAAGGCTATCTTGTGCATTTATGCATTGCACTTTGAACTTATATAATTTTTTCGACTAGTTTTGTTTTAACTTCACCCTCCCCCTCCTCTTTCCCCATCATACAGTTTGTAGATATTAATTTGAAGCAAAGGAAACTTGTGGGTATTCAATTTATCATCTGGTCAGGTGGGTCGTGGATAAAAAATAATAGCGCAAATTTCTTTGTTGGCCTGGATCCAATGAACCTGAGTGGAAAGGTCATTCTCTTTCATCCTTCTTGAAATTGCTTATATTTTTGCTTTTCTCAATTTACTTCCAAAATTTCTGTTATCTTTGGCGCAGATTGGCTCTTGTAGAGATACATGGATACACAAATTGCCAATGAAGCCTGAAAAAGATTGTATTGCATTAGATTTCAGAATGTCATAAGTAGCATTAATGAACTATTTTGTATAATGAACTTCCAAGATAATTAGTATTTATCAAATAAAACAGACACAACTGTGAGCACTCGTGACTGCCAAAGTTGTACAAGATAATTATATAAAAGGTGTGTGATTTGCATCTGCCTCAGACTGGGGAATTCACAACTTTTTTCCTGGTGTTACTTTTTTGTTGATGAAGGGGTGACTTCTTGCTTTTTAAGAAATGAAGGTAAAGCCCACCTGAGCCCTAGTTTACCTGGGATTTTGGGGGGGCTTCCACCAAATCCAAGCTGCCACCCTCAAAATTTGGAGGTAGGGGCACAAAAAAAAGTCTTGAAGAAAAGACACTGAAGGCTTTAGCTCATCCAGAGTTGGGGAGTATAATTTAAGAAAAAAAATTCTCAACAGACCCGGTGGCCCAGGAACAAGAAAGCATCGAGAAAGAGTTCGCCAAATCAGAACCTCTACACACTTTCTCATGGAATCAGACTGATTCCTTCAAAAGGAATGGAATCTAATATATGAAACTTGTATCTCTTCTCTTTCCTGAAAAAGAAGAGGCAGTTAGCACCCAGTCAGTGTGGCGAATGCACATGTTTTGAAATCGTGTAATTATATTCATTAGATACATCTACAAAATCTTCTCATGAACATAGCAGAATCTTACTAGAAGAAGTTGCACAACATAAGAGAAAGACACTGATTAAAAAAAAATAGCAATATGTATGATTTATCACCTTTGTTCTAAAGTAGTTTCTGCAGATTCTAAAGTGCTCATGGTAAAATTTGAAATAACTTGTGTGCAGGTTGAAGTTGCCGGGAGAGGAATTGTCAAATGGTTACTTGATGAAATATCTCATAGAGAGAAAGACGCTGAGCGATCATTGATGCACAGGTGAGTTCAAAGTACAGAAACTAAGAAATTTCTGATTGAGTGAAGTGTTATTTAATCTGTGCAGGTTAATTTTGATGCTTACACACATTGGACTAGTTCTGATCTGGTTTTTGTTCTTTCACATATATTGGGCCGTGAATGGAGTCATAGGACAATGGTTGAGCCATTTGGCAAAACAAAGAAAGTTGTGTCTTATGTTATATATGAAGTTATAGCCATTAATAAATTTGACAGGTTCAACATTGCAACGGAGTTGACTGAACGTTGCAGAAGTGAAGGGGAGTTGGGGCTTATTGGTATTTTGGTCTGGTTGAGATTCATGGCATGCAAGCAACTTACATGGAATAGGAATTACAATGTCAAACCTCGGTAAAAAAGTTGTTTTTCTTTTTGTTTTTATCCATTTTCTCACTTGATATTAGATATTGCCATCAAGAGTTATCATTCTATGAATTTGTTTGTCTTTATCCAAATATAATTTTAATAAAAGTTTCGAGGAATTTAACTTGATTTGTAAATTTGACTTCCTAAATTTTCAAAATTTTTCTATTGAAATTAGGAAATTTCTTTTCTCAAATCTCTTATTTTATGTACCAAGCACTTTCTTACAACGGAGACATAACCTACCTGCCTTTATTGATTTTAAGCTTCTAGTTTTGTCAAATATATACATAGCCATTTTGTGGAAATCTTAGTTTTGCAGGGGGTCTTTGCATAGTCATGGCTCACTAGTTGGCCTGTTTCTTTATTTCATTAAATTAGACCAGACTTTTTTTACAACAACCTCAGACAAATATTCCCAAGTTCATTTCTCGGAATGCCCCAAATTTTCTTTCTATATACACCAATAAGGAAGAGCAACATGGTTCATATCGACGGTCATGCTAGGAGGCAAGAGCAACCAAAATTAATTTTGGTAGAGATAGTAAAGAAAGATATGAGAGGAAATGGTCATAAATAGAGCAGAATGGCGAGACAGGATTCATGTAGCCAACGTCCAATCCCAAATAGTTGGGATAAGAGTCATAAGGCTTTGTTGAGTTGAGTAGTCTCAGACAAATATTCCTTTGTCTCTCTTAAGCGTTAACTGAATAAGAAAAGCAGGGAAGCCTTGTTGGAATCACCTGAAATTGTGTTAAAGTACATAAAAAATAAATAGTAAACCTGATTGGAAAACCACTTTAGGGTTGCTAAGGATGAGAAACAACAAGATGTTTTAAAATCTAGCACAAACCAGAAAAAAGTAGTCACTTGTAATTCTTTATTAGATCTTCTCTTTAAGCAGTGCACTCGATAATTTTTATGTATTTATGGGCTGTTAGGCATGTGAAAAAAGTGAGAAAGTTGAGTTTCAGGATGGTAAGGTCTAAGAGCAAGGACACCGCCCAATGAAACTGAATAAAGATTAGAAAATAGAAGTAGTCTTAAGATGAGGAAGTGGTTGGTTTTCTTACTATCTTTGGACATTATGTGCACCCTTTTTTTTATCGGTAAAAGTATGTGAATATATATAAAAAGGCGCCGAGGGGGGCGAACCCAAAAGACATTATGTGCACATTCAAGGATTGTTTTTTATCATTCTTCTCTGTAGCATGCCACAAAGTGGTTAATTACTTCTGTTATAATTCAAGCAAAGGTCTATTTTACAAGGAAAAAAAATGAAATTTCATGCAGAGTTTGTTGGGAACTCATTACTCGATGTTACATTTCGATAAAGTTTTTGGGAAATGGATTTGCATGAGAAGAAACCATTGCATTTTGATCATTAGGATCATGCATGGTGTTAAATAACAGCTGTTACGTATCGATTTTTTGACCCTCCGATACCAATACTGATCGGTGTTACTAAAATTCACAACTGTATCGGCCGTTATGGGCGTTACAGGCTGTTACAGGACTGTTACATCTATTTTATGTTTTTTTTTTTCAATTTTTTAATTTTTTTCATACAGAATTTTTATGATTTTTATTTTTATAAAATTTATATACAAGAGAGATACTTAACAAAATAATCCAAAAAAAAAATTGAAATGGGTTACTAAAACATTCGGATCAATATGAACTCGAAAAGGCCTCTTGGCCCCAAAATTTTTAATTTTTTTTTATTCCATAACTAATCAACTAAATTGATTTTCGTGCTATAATTATTTTTTGTTATTATTTATATTATTTTTTGTAATGCCACTTAAATTAAATAATATTTCTTATTAGTTTAACTTTAAAATATCCATATAAATTAATAAAATATCTTCTTAAGTGTTATTTATAAAAAAAAGAAAAAATCTTTTTAGGTGTTAGAAAATTAAAAATTAATAGTAAAAAAGATTAAAATGTGATTATTGTAATTAAGATATGTATATCAATGACTTTTATGAAATTTGCTAGTGTTTGAAAAAAATTCACAATTGCGGTTTCCGATTCCCGTTACGAATGATCCGATACTCCCAATACCGTTACACCGCGACCGCGACTAATTCGTATCCCGCGAACGCGATTTAAATCCATGGGATCATGTAAAAAAATTTAGGAAGGTAGTATCAAGAAACATTTGTCCATACTAGGTCCTCCCAAAGTTATTCCATTCACTATAATTTCCTTGATTTTTCTTTTTGTTTACTCTTAATTTTCTCTTCTGCCTTCTCATTAATTTTTTATTTTTTTTTGGTTTTTAAAGGATGAGGTGGTGGTGGAAAGTAATGAGGCTTCAAGTGCCTTCTTTAAGTTTCTCCGCTAGGAATGAAGTTTGATAAAAGCATTCATCCAATCTGTTAGTAAGCTTGTTGTTTATTTGAATTCTGAATGGCTTGCTTTAAACTCAATTTCCATGTCATGTTTTCTTTAGAATCTGAGACAACTCAGTTTCTGACTCAATCATCTTCTTCCTTACTTTAACCATTGAGATTGACCTGAGGTTTTTGAAACCTTTGGATATTTTCTTTGGGATCCTTGAGGAACTCTTAGTAAAATTTTCGTCAGCAATGAGTTTAGTGATGATCTTATTTTCTTAATATATGGTGATCACTTTCATTCCGAATCCTGGTATTGCCATTTCCTTCTTTATTCCATTTGAGAATAAATTTTTCCTCTATCTCATTTTTTCACAAGAATAGTTCTTCCAGATTACCGCTGAGAAGGGCTAAATTCACATGCTACTCCATATGTCTCTTTATTCCTCTACTTGTACGAATATGGACAACCAGTTTCTCCTCTACAAATTTTAAACCCTTAAAATGTCCCAACTTACCGGAGTAATTATTTCGCCAAAATCTTAGGAATGAGCAATATATTTAAACATTAGGCAAGCAATAATGCCCCAGTGATGGATATTCTAGCCACAATATTTTTCCCTCGTTGTCACATATGCATGTTCATGGTGTCAAGCACAGATTTCCAAGTTTAGGTCTGGGCTAGCTCCATGTGTCCACAATGAAAAGTTAATTTGAGATCTTGAATTATGAGTTCGCTTCTCATAAATGCAACTGAATTAGTTAGATACCTATAGAGTTCAAATTGGACCTAAAAGTTACTATACTACGAACGACTGCAAGTTGAGAGGGGACCTATCATTTGGGTAAGTAGAATTATCTCAAAGATGATTCATGAAGATAATCAATGGAATTGTGCCGCTGCATGCATTATAAGCACAGCCATCAAAAGCCAATGCATGAATTTTGCGCATAATTTTCCTTGGTTTCATTTATTTTCTATCATAGTCAACACTGCAATTATCCTCCCCCTCTCTAAACAATACTGTGCTTCTTCTTTGTCTTTTTGTGCACTTAATTTGTCTACTTGGTAATATAATACTACTAAGTGACAAATTTATGTAGATGGAGAATTATTATGTACGCACTTGGGGACAATATTTTACAACTTACGTATTATATTTATGTCGTATCTGCAGTGAGATTAGTGAAGCTCAGGATAGGTTTACAAATTTATTGCAAAGAATATATACAAGTCAGCCAGATGATCGAGAAATTGTGAGACTTATTATGGGATGTGTCGGACGTGGAGGTCAAGGTGATGTTGGGCAGAGGATTCGTGATGAAATACTTGTGCTTCAGGTATTTTTAATTGTACTTTATTGAATGAACAGAATTTATTGCACCAATCATTGCAAAGGCAATTGTGTCCCTGCTTCTTATCATCAGAGAAATAATGACTGCAAGAGTGGTATGATGGAGGAGTGGCATCAAAAGTTGCACAATAATAGTAGCCCAGATGATGTGATAATTTGTGAGGTAAAATAATTTATGAATCTTACATACGATGTGATCTTTATATTAATTTCGGTCACTTTTTTTTTTTTAAACAGGCACTCTTAAATTATGTGAGATGTGGTTTTAAAATTGATGTTTATTGGCAAACACTAAATGCAAAGGGTCTCACAAAAGATGTTCTTGCAAGTTATGACCGTCCAATTGTGTCAGCGCCTCATTTCAGGACTGACACCAAGGAGGGACTTATCCGTGATCTTACATCATACTTAAAGACACTAAAGGTATGTAACTTTGTGCAATTATACCGCCACATTGCTTGTGCATCGATTGGGCAGTCAAAATTGGTCCACACAGTTTTCCCTTGCAGAAATGCATGACTTGTCCTTTGCATACTGTTTATAACAAAAATTCAAAGATAATGTACTTGCAGTTATTACTCAAAGTTCCCATTTTTCCATATCTTGGGTTTTAAATCAGCTGATTTTAGTCATTCTATGCTCTATCAACTATAATATGTTGAAATAAATATTTCGAAAAAGAGGACTTTTTTTAGACTGTAGAAGTTCTGCATTATTTGATTTAGGCCTACTTTTGAGGCAAAATATTTTGAATGAAACTCCCACCAACTCTATGTGCTGAAGTAATATGCAGGTACTACTTCAAAGCACTTGTGCACGAACTGCCAACATAAATAGGCAGTTCGTTGCATAGCTTGCTAACTGAAGTGACTCAACTCCGTAAATGGGGATCTGAGTCCTGTTGATGACTTTGGCTGGCTACTAGCAAGCCTTCTCTGATTATAATTAAGTCATATGATCAGCTAAGTCTTCCATCCTACGAATTTCTTAAGAATACTTGGTTTCTGATGTTTAGAAAAGTATTGCTGGGTCAATTCTTCCATTTTGTTTCTGTAGAAAAGGGATTTTTCAGTCAGTCTTGGTGTAAATTACCTGTTTTGGGGGTGGGTGTCAATTTTAGGGCTGTCCCAAAATTCCAAACATGGGGTCAATATTTTACTATGTCCGTATTATTTCTAGAACAATCCCAAAATTTAGGCCAAAATTTAGGTGCAACCTAAATTTGGTTGCAAACTAATCCAGCATGGCTGGAGTCAAGGGAACCATCACAGACGGTGGCTATTTGAATTCTGAAAGACAAAAGGAGACAGATAAATCAATATTAGGCAGTGGGTTAATTTGTCGAATAAGTTCCTGAAAATTTGGTTAAGCAAACCAATTTAACTTTTCCCTAACTAAAGTTGGAGCATGAAACCCTCTTACACTTGGGAGTTTCTTCTCTTGGACTTTCATTAGCTTTCATGAACAATTCCAATTCCAAAGTTTACCAATGGTTTAAAGGCTTGGATTGACTGACCAGTCTGGTGCACCCATGAAGGGATACTTTTTGGTATAAGTACACCATGTGACACTATTTTAAGCATAATAAAGTCTTCTGCAGATTATATGCTATAATTATAAGCCCATCTTGATGTTTTTGGTGGGGAAATAGATTAGGTTAATGAATAAACTATGTAAGAAAGCTCAACTATTTTTTATGTGATTGGTGACTTCAATACTGAAGGAGCAATAGTTCTTATTTTTAGGCTTCCAAGTTTTTGCGTTTAAGTTGAAATCCTTGTATATGAGTACATCACAACTTGAACAGTTTCATGAACTCATGGACCGTCTTCTCTTTTGTATGTTTGTGTATGTCATTTAGATTCTTCTTTAGAAGATTATTGTTGACACTATATCTGGCACTATATCTAATTTTGCTTCTCAATTCTCAAATCACACTTGCTAATTGATGTAACATAGCTCTTTGAAAATTTCTTAAAACACGTGGCAGGCAGTCAAACATTGTGTCATTGCAAATCCCAAATCTGGGGTTCTACAGCGGCAAACAAATCAAACAAGAAAAAATAGCAACAATCATAGAAATTCAGGATCAAAGTAAGAAACAATGATTCACGTGGTTCAGCCAATTGGCTTACGTCCACAGGCAGAGACAGCAAGAAGAAATTCATTAATCAAAGACAGATTAAAAGATGGTGGCTCTCAACCTCATAAACCCAAAGCTCGAATACACCCAATACACTTTCTGAAACACACGAGGAAACCTTAACCCTAAAACTCAATACAATAACGATATATATAGAGAATGAATAACCCACCTTAATGAGTTGAGTTGGGCTGAATACTATTGGGGCATAAAAATGCCTCTATTGCCCAATTGAGTTGAATTCAAGTCACCCACACACTACACATTGATAATTTTCTTTTGATATAAAAGGTGAGAGACGAAGAGAGAGGAAAGGAAGTGTACATAACGTTTTCCAAATCTGTTGTTTACAAAAGAATAAGATGGATACAATGAGAGAAGAAATTCCTTTGTATCTGAATAGTCTAATAGATTTTTTGGGGAATCTTAAGATTTACTTTTCGTAGCCGGGTCCCTTTCTCTTGTAGTTTTGGGTTTGCCCTTCTTGGGCACCTTGTTTATAATACAATTGCGATTACCAAAAAAAAAATGAAAGAAGAGAGGGAAGGTGCAGCTGTGAACTTCCATGCCTCTCAAGCACAAGAAAATAGAAAGAATAAGGGAGGAGGGGGGGGGGGGGGGGGGGGAGAGAATGCACTTAAAACTCTGCCAAATTATCACTATCATTGATCCATCCCAAAATATATCTCACTATCGACCCATCTCAAAATATATCTCACTTTCCCCTTAAAAGGCCTAAATACAATGACATTAACTTAAAAAGAACTCCAATAAGACTCTTAAAACTAAAATAGTACTGCTGCCATATTCTCTTCTCATAAGTTCCATGTCAAACAAACCTTCAAAGATACACGATCAAAGCGTACGATATTAGGGTGCATCAATCCACACGTGTTGTAGAATACTTGACCTCAAGTTCTGTGACTCTTCAAAAACTGAAATGATCTATCCATTGTCGTGACGTCCTTAATGGATCTTATTCTTTAATACCAAACTGGTGTAGCCCAGCTATCAAAAATTTATTCAAACATGTGGCGGGCAACTAACCAACGCTACTCCCCCCCCCCCTCCCCGTAATATATGAGGTGCAAGAAAGAAAAAAAGCAGAGGAGAAAAAGAAAGATATAGAAGAGGGAGGACGCAGTACATCTTCCAAAGCCTCTCATTCACAAGAGAATAGTAGGGATAAAAAGGGGAAAAGATGAGGATGCGGCTATGGAGTTCCATACCTCTCAAAGACAAGAGGATAGATAAGAGAAAACAAAGTGGGGAAGAGGGAGAGAAGAGCTAAAATCTCTACGAGACCATCGCTGTTATTGAGCCATTGAAAGTGTATCTCGTTTTCTCCTTAAAAGGTCTAATAACACTCTTAAAACTAAATATATCTGCCACATATTGTTTTCTTGGGAGTCCCATGTCAAACAAGCCTTTAGAGTTATAAACATCAAAGCCTATGATATTAGGGTGCATCACTTATGAGCCTTTAGAGTCAGCAAGCATTTAGTAGTATGGAAAGGTCATGATGAATTTCGCACATCTATTATTATTCTAACAACCTTGCTATCTCGAAGTTTGTTTTGACTGTTAAATCATCCTCTCTTTTTTCTTAATTAGGACCTTTTTCTGTTTTGACAAAATCAGTTCTAAGCTTAATCCTTTCACCACACACAGGCTGTTCACTCAGGGATTGATCTCGAATCTGCTATTGAAACTTGTTTGGATTTCTCTTCCAAGGTAATTACTGTGACTGCCGTTCAAGGAGTTTCTGTAGTGGTCGATCACCATTGGTTGCACAGAAATTATAGATTCGTAATACCTGACATAACTTTCCCACTTTGTGTTACAGGGTCATGACAGTATGGGTGTAGTCAGAGCTAATTATGTTGGTGGATTATCGGTAAAGCTGCAGGTAATAGTGACTTTCTTGCATCCAAAGTCAACTTGTCTGCAGAAGTTTTTTATTGTATTATTATTGGTACTTGTGTATGTGCATATCATCCATATATTCCTATGTGGATGGGGATAACCTAAATTTCTTATCAATTGGCAGGACTACCTGCACTTTGTCAAAGCACATGTTAGTGATAAGAATATTGGTCCCCTGATGGAGGTTTGCGTTAGAGTTATAATAGAGGTTCAACTTTTATAATAAATATTTTCTCTATGATAAAGGTTGTCTATGCAAAGTTCAAATATATCTTTTTCAGAAGTTATTGGAATCTCGCATTGAGCTTCGCCCTCTTCTACTTGCATCCCATGGAAGATTAAAAGATTTACTCTTCCTTGATCTTGCTTTGGATTCAGCTATTAGAACCACTGTTGAAAGGGGACTTAAAGATTTAAACTTTGCAGACCTGCCAGTAATAATCTTCTTTCTTTATACTGAAATTTATTGAATTAGCTGACACTAATCATTGTGTCTTAGTGCAACAAAAAAGTTTTATCCTATGTGTCTTTTGTAATTGTTTACAGAATATCATATTCATTATTTCTCTGGTGCTTGAAAACTTGTGCCTATCAACAGTCAATAATGAAGATCTCATTTACTGCACAAAGGTATTCCTTCTCTTGAGTATCAAAAATTCTATAGCAATACTTTTGCTCAATATGTATGGTTGCTCCAACTGGCATATTGTGCTTATATGTTTTAAATCTCTGGTGATGCAATTTTAATATTTTGTCTGGATATTTTCTAGGCGAAAATACACTTTGGTGCCCTGCATTTTTAAGGCCCCATGTTTTCAATTTCAACACTTAATGTTTCCAATATTTAAATTTATGTCAATGCAGGACAATTTCTGTTAGACATTAAAGGATAGGACAGAAAATAGTCACGTGCTATCACGCGATGCATTCTTCTGTACATGTTTCCATCTTGCATTTTCCCAAAAGTTCCAGTTAAATCCCTGAAGTTTTCCTAGAAGTTTCAATTAAGGACTTGGGTGTACCGTTAAATTTAACATGCTATTTTCCGCTTAATCCTTTTAACCTCCATCAGGAAATATTGGCATAAATTTAAAAACTGAAGGCCTTAAGTGTTGCAATTGAGAACACAAGGCCAACTGATTTTTTTTTTTGGAAAAATGCAAGCTACCAAAGTGTTTTTTTGCCTATTTTCTAATTATTTTATAACCTTTTTATTCCATCTACTACTTTTTATGATGTAATTGATATTCTTTTTCCCTTTTTTAATTTTTTTTTTTTTTGGGGGGGGGGGGGAAGGGAATATTACATCTTTTAAATTTGTAATTAGAATTTTTTTTTTTAATTAAGTGGGAGGCTTCGTGGGAATTGACAATACTAACATTTCTTTGGTATGATATTCTTTGACAAACAAAAAAGCAGTATTCTAAATATTTTCAGAATACCAGAATGCTTGTTGATTTAAAAAAAAAAAATTCTAGGCTAGATACAGCTGCGAGATCTTTCTTATGGCAGTTGCAGTATCACTACTGGTGATTCTGGTCTATGATAGGTCCATTGCCTTCGCTGTATTTACCGTCACTATTAGTGTATGTGTTGTTTCACTTTAGGCTTAATGTTCCATGCACTTATATGAAATCATAAAAGTACTTGCATTATGAAAAGCAAAACTATTATGGAACTAATGCCATTTTAATTATGGTTTAAGTTTATTTGTAATCGACATGTATTGGAAAAATATTTGGGCATTATACAGCAAAAAGATATATGCTGAGAAATAAGAGAGTAAGAACACTTCTCACGATTCTCTGAGAAACTTTGCTGTTGTCTACAGGTAGGCTTTGTCAAGACATTTGATATATATCAGTCATCAAAACCGTTAAGGAGATTTGTTTGTCTTATGAAAAATAATACTCCTTCGTTTATGTTCTCCTTTAATTCTATGCTGTAATTATATAGTGGTTTTATAAAACTAACACTATTCTGCTTTTCTAGATTTAGCTTGTTGACCGGAGAGCAATGTTAGTTCAGTTCATTAAATTGAGTTTTAATGCTTACTGGTCTTCCTTTCTCCAATTTTTTTTTTTTTTGTAATGCTGCTACCAAGGACTGGTATCGCATCTGTGAATCATACAAACACAACAATGGCCAGTGGGCATTACAAACAAAGGCTGTTCTTGATCGAGTTCAGCTAGTACTTGCTGATAGGTCTCAGTATTACCAGAAAATGATCCAGCCTAGTGTGCAATATCTTGGTGGTTTGCTTTCTGTGGAGAAATGGGCCGTATGTTGTTTAACTTAAGCTACTATTATATTGAGGTTTCTATCTCCCTGTCTTTTGGATTCTATCATATTGAATAATTTCATTTCATGATTCTCCTCTGTTATCAGATTGATATTTTTACAGAGGAGTTAACAAGGGCAGGATCAGCAGCAAGTCTTTCCGTGCTTGTTAACCATTTGGACGCCATGCTTCGTAAAGTTGCAAATTTAGGCTGGTAATATTTCAATTGAAGCGACCTCTACTTTACGCACTAAGGACTTGGTAGAACTTCAAAGATTTATCTGTAGATGCCTTCGGATTTCATGGTTTCTACCACTGGATTATAGGGTTAAGATCAAGTACTCACTAATTCTCATGTCTGGCAGTTGGCAGGTTATCAGCCCTGCAGATGTATGTGGTTCTATAATCACTGTTAACGACTTGATTACTACTCAGAACAAAGTTTATAGGAAACCAACAGTTATTGTTGCGAATAAGGTTACTGGAGAGGAGGAGATTCCAGATGGTGCTGTTGCTGTGTTGACAACTGATATGCCAGATGTCCTGTCTCACATTTCCATAAGAGCAAGAAATAATAAGGCATGATATCTTTGCATCACTTTTTTTGTATCATTTTGATTTTGAAATGCTATCTATTTAAAACTTCGAGTGCTTTCCTATTCTATGATATGTAGTGCATACCTAAATTATCAGCTAAAACCAATTCACGACACCTAAGATCTAATATAGCAGCATGCTGCAGGTATTGTTTGCATCATGCTTTGATCAGAATATTTTTAGGGATCTCAAGTTGAAGGACGGCAAAGCAGTATCTATACAATTGAATTCAACAAATTTGATAATCAGGTAAGTCACTTGGGGGATAGTTTGATTGGTGCATTTTTATTCTTATCCACCTTTAAATTCTTTTTTTCCCTCCTTTACCTGCAGAGACATCAGTAGCTCCAATTTATCTCTGAAATCCTTTACTTCCTCCATTCCTCGAGGAGTCACCATTAGACAAAAGACTTTCAGTGGTAAATATGCTGTTTCAGTTGAAGAGTTCACATGTGAGATGGTACGGTCATGGTGATTACTGCAGTTGTTTCCCTAATTTTTGAAATATTAATTGTTCCATTTGTGTTGTGTGTCTGGATAAAGCAGAGTAGTCTGACCTATATAATAAATTTTGTATGCTGGTTGTGTTCTTGATTAGTTGTTCACTGGTTATAAGTTTTCATTTCACTTATATTCAGTGGATCGAAGCACTGCATAGTGCATATATATCATAAAGACCCATGGTTGTATCCTGTAAATCTGCATGTGCTGCTAATTTAGAGTGAATATCTTTTGATGAATTAGTTTAATGAAATCATCAATTTTCAATGTCTTATGTAAGGATGTGGAATGCAGAAATGGAGCACCTTTTTCTGGTTCATGTTTAGTGCAACTCCTACTATTACTGATTTTGTCCAGACCACAGTTTTTTGTGGTCCAATACAAACATTCTATTTTTCTCTCTTTTTAAAATTTTTTATTTTGATCAACTAACAACGATTTGAAGATTTCCATGTGCTTCTGATGAGATCCTGTTAAATAGGTCGGTTCAAAGTCCTGCAATCTCCAATTTCTACGAGGAAAGGTGCCATCCTGGATTAAGATTCCAGTGTCAGTCGCTCTACCATTTGGAGTCTTTGAGACTGTTCTAGCAGAAAACATAAATAAGGTATCATTCACTTTTACATATAATCTGTTGTTTGCACTTTGCTCTTTTCATGAGATTCCTACCAGAAAATACACATGCACATATGAAGTACAGTTGGGAAAAAATAAAACCCAAAAAAAGGAGGTAAATTGAATGAATTGAGTCAATTAGTTGATTTGCGGGAGATCATTTTAGATATAAGGAGCCAATTCATGGTAATGTTATGGTATTTTACAAAAATGTAAGTTGGTTGGCTATTGGTACTTTTAGGGACTAAAGGCACCTATTTCTTTTTAAATGTCTGTAAAATCTAAATGGATTTAAAGGGTGTGTCAAATGGGGTACTTGGCTGGGGCTTATTTGTTCAGTTGATTTGATTAATGATGTGCACAGTAGGGAGTGCCAGGTGAAGAAATCATGCTTCAATTAATATAGAAGATGAAGCTTCTTGTAGGAAAACAAAGGGAAAACAGCTTTTATAAGGAAAACCTCTTGTAGGAGTGCTGGACAAGCAAGCCCTAGTGTTCTGAAAAGAATAAAATAGCTAGAGGCAAAATTTCACTAAGGATCAAAATTCTCCTTACAAAGCCATTATATATTCTTTATGAGCAATACGACCATAAGCCTCTATTAACAATAAATCCTAGAAATTAAATTTCTCTAATCTCAGCTATAGATTATAACTTTCGTAAAAGGAAATCAAAAAAAGGAAACATAAAAGTCCATACCAAAGATTGCACGTGTCATGCTGGAATACTGCTGCAATACTGATGACAATAATTACAACACCACCTATGACCCCTTTGTGTTGTAATGAGTTGCTCCTATATCAGACTCCCCAGGTTGGAGGAATAACTTGCCTCGAGTTGTGGGTTTCCACAATCCATTGGATGCTGGAACAATCCTTTCCATCCCTTATTTCTTCATCATTCCTCACAAATCAACATACTACATATATATTGCATTGCAAACTTGGTCTCATGACTTGTTCCTTATCAGTTGACTGAAGGAACATTATGTTTTTGAACTCATATCAGTATCCCCCCATAACGTTGCTTAATTTTTTAGGAAACAATACTTGACAATTCCATCTTGGAAACCCTATCGTATGATGAAATTTTCCTGGCTCATCAATCTTCCTAAACAGGATAAAACTTAATGTTTCCATCACAATAAGATGAGCAAAACTCTTCCTGATTTAATGTTATACAAACTAAAGGAAAATTAATATGTTGAATCTAATCTCTTGAGACATTCATCGAAATTTGTGGGATAGTTGTGGGCTGACCAAGAATGGCTAATCAATTATTCACATAAGCATTACCATCATTAAGGCAGACATCATGGGTTGAGGAGAACTCCAATCCACTATACTATCTATTGACTATTGATAAATCAAAAAATATTTATTCCCAAGTGTTACTTCATTAAAACTACCTTTCGGTACATCCAGGGGTTTGTGGTTGCCTTCATTACTATTAAGAAAACTGACCTTAGCGGTTCTATAATAGTTACCCTTTAACTTGAGAGGTATTTTATAGTCTTGGGGATTGTGCAGTGGCACTTCTTCTTTTATCTATTGCTTTCTAATTCTTTGTGTAATGTCCTTTCACACTCCTTATGGTTAATCAATGCAAGATAACAGAAACTCTGTTTTGTGGATATTCTAGCATTAATAAAAATGAACTTATACTTCAGTTCATCAACTAAACTATATCATTAGCAAATAACAAACATTATGGGACCTCTTTTTATATGCTTAGTGAGTTCATCCATGCAAAAGAATAAAAAGATAAAGGCTAGATGCCAACCTATTGTGATTACAAATTGTCTTGCTTCCCGGCAACCGTTTTCACACTGATAACTACCTCATCGTACATGTCCTTGAGTGAGTCACACTAGGTTCATCTAGTTCCATGGGTTGAATAGTCCAATCAAAATGACCAAGTGGTTGTGCTGTTTTCTCCAATTCTACAAGATTACAATAAGGCTAATTAATTGATTCAACTCGAAGGTGCTACAAGAAGTACAGGAAGGCCAAAAAGAACTTAGGTTGAGGTATTCTACAAGATCTGAATGTCAATTTTATTTTAATCTTTTTTATAAGAAATTGAAGGTCATCTATTTATCAAAGGATGTAACACTTTATAAAGCTGAATGGCAAAAGATGACTTCTATAGCTGTTCAGGACTGCTTAGTTGCCTAGGCTTCTTGATTGCCATTTATTTGGTTCCTTCAATACATTTAAGGTTTTTCTTTAAACAGTGACACTGATAAGCAAGTAACTGATGCAATGGCACTAGGCAAGATGCTATATATATGTAACAATTGCAATTGTGCAATAACATGACTTGTGGCTACTTCTTAGTTTACGATTGCAATAGATGAGTGGCCAAGCCAACCATTGTATTGATATGAACTCCTAAAAAAATTGGTGTGAACTGATTTTATCTAATCTTTATTGGGTATTCCCTTCAATGTAAAAGTGCAGTCAGCATTTTGACTAGTTTAATTAGTTATAAATTACCTATGCATGTTGAGTTTTAGTTGGTAACAATTTGGTATATGTCATTTGCTTTCTTTTCAGTAATATGTTTCTTTTATATTCTTTCCATTGTCATTCTCGTTGTTGATAGTAATTCTCTGATATCCTCACGTCTCGCAGGATCTAGCAAACAAAATTTCTTGCTTTAGTAAACTTGTTGATAGTGGTGACCTTTCCAAACTCCGGGTGATACAAGAAACTGTTCTACAAATGAAAGCTCCTCCTTGTTTGGTAATATTTTATGATTTTCAGCATTTGAACTCACATTTTTTTGCTATCTTACTGTTGTTTGGGAAGTTGTTACCATGGAAATCCTCTGAGTGCTAAATTTTAAATTTATTAAGAACTTCAATTTGAAACTTAATTTTTTACATGCGCATCATAAAATAAACTTATTTGTGTAGAACTTTCCTTTAGGCACAGAAACACTGGTGCTGCTATTATTTCCATTTTCCTTGCTATACTTGCTGGACTTGATCACTTGCCTCAATGTTGATCATGTACACAATATCAACTGAAAAATGGATCAAACCCCTGCTGACACTATTCTTTCATTATGGTGTAATATAATTTGCTCCAGATTTTATTCCAGGGTGTGTATTATGGTGCGTATGTGTCTCATTGTGGTTTCTTTTCAACATTCTGATACAAGAATGCCTTTACAATTGCATGTTAATTTTCTACATGAAATGTCTAAGTTCTAAACATGTATGAGTTTTTCCTTAGGTGGCAAAACCATAAAGATTGGTCTTCAATAATCAAGCCAAATTATCATAGCTGTAACATTAACAATACAACATATTTTTTTTGCACCAATACATTTGTCTGCACAATTTTCAAGTGAATAATGGTGGACTCATTTGTGAGTGCTCCATATTTGTGTCAGGCCTGTGTACAGAAGAGGTGAAGTTGTAGAGAGACACCACAGATGCCAGTCATCATTAGGAAGTATCTTTTGTTAGAGTTTAATCTACTGTACCAGTTTCACACCATAGAATTTTGCATAATGCAGTGACGAGTCTCTTGAAAGTGAAACATTTTCTGAATTTAAAACACTTTGGTAGTTAACCTGATTGTGGATTTACAGTGTCCTTTAATTTTTCTATTGTTATTGCTGAACTCTGTAATTAGGTGCAATGGTTCTTTTTAGAATTCTGGTTGTGGAATTCAAGATGTGGATTATCATCAAAGTTGCCTTTATAATATATGTGTTCACTTCCTTCTGTTTGAGTGCACAAAAGGGGGTTGATGACACATGAAGAATTATAATTCCTGACTTGATGCCAGCTGCATTTTATTCCCTTGAAAGAGACAGGGGGGAGTCCCGTTCTATCTCTTCTCTTCTATGTTTCTTGAATTTCTCTTCTTTATTTCTGAATCCTCCCTATTAAATTAAGTTTCTATCCTTTTCTCAACTTTAGTGGGAAAATATTCACAAGATGACTTCATACTGATCCATAATCTTGCATATAAATGTTGAGGTTGATACAAAGCTGCTGACAAATTACCAACTGTAACCAACACGATATGTTTTTGACATAACAGAATCCTGACAGCTGGCATGAAACATACGATTAGATGTTGCTGCAATAATTGGCCTCAGCCATCATATGTTTATAATTGAAGGTCCCTTAGATAATTAATCAACCTTGAAATGTGGACCTCTTTTATAATCTTTTTTTATATGTGCCTATAACATGATGTCATGAGATAAGTATTTTATCACTACATCCCACCAAACTTGAAGGGGTCTTTCAATGAAACTGGAAATTTAACACTAAAAAATTAGTATTAGTGTTGAATTAGGATTGCTGAATAACTTTAAAAAAATAAAAAGATTTTGAAACTGAAAATTTAAGGGTAAGTTTAAACCCACCTTCCTCTAAGCATGTTCAGCATCAAGTGAAAAGTCAATTCTCTTTAACTAAATTTTTTTAAGCCATGTTTAAGTGGGTTTTAGTTTTTAAGTGGTAAAACGCTCTCATTTAGGAACCATTGAAGTTTCAGTGTTCAGTGCATAACAGTGTTATCAAAAAGCCCCTTGCTTTTCTCCTAATGAAAAATTTGAAGAAAAAATGTCCATTTATCCATAATTTATGTACTGAATAAACCTTCAGCATATAAAGAACATGTGAAGACAATTTAGAAACAGAATGAAAGAGAAAAGAATTGCTGCCTTGTAGTTGTTGATGCTTTCCATTTGTTTGGCTGCTCTTTCACCTTTCAGAAAATTGTTATCAACCATTTTTCCATTTTGATTTTGCTGATATTGAGGTAAACGGTGCCTATTTTGCACCTCAACTTAACTGAACAAGTCGTAATCAAAACTAATATAATTTTTCACTTTCATTATTTCTTGGTAATTTTGAACTTTTGGTAGATACTTGAACTTAAAAGCAAAATGAAAAGTTCAAGAATACCTTGGCCTGGAGATGAAGGAGAGGAGAGATGGAATCAAGCTTGGCAAGCAATAAAGAAGGTGAAGTTTTGCAAAATTTTTACAAGTATTGGATGAAATGCATCTTCCTTCACTTCATAGTTTGTGCTGTTTTGATATTTGACTTTTTGAAAATTGCTAACAAAATCTGAAGGTATTGTAGTGCAGTAACTTGTGCAAAGCACTAGTCACTAGTCTTATAGTTTATAATAATATGAAAGGTTTTCCTGAGAGAACAATCAGTATGATCATATTACCATATGCATTGATGCATCATGTGTGGCCTGGCCTGCAAGAGGAAACTGTGAATATGACAAATTTCTCCCATTAAAACATTTACTTTTTTCCTTTTCTGATATCAGGTTTGGGCTTCGAAGTGGAATGAAAGAGCATATATCAGCTGTAGGAAAGCTCATATGAACCATGGCAACCTTTGCATGGCTGTCTTAATTCAACAAATTATTAATGCAGATTATGCTTTTGTGATTCACACAAAGAATCCCTTGTCTGGGGACACCTCGGAGATATATACAGAGGTAAACATTCCCTGTTGCGTTCTGAATCAGTCAAATGGCATTACATCCATTTCTCTTTCTTCGTGCTAAAACAGATTGTGAAAGGCTTGGGAGAGACTCTGGTGGGTGCATATCCTGGACGAGCAATGAGCTTCATTGCTAAAAAAAACAATCTTAAATCTCCTACTGTAAGGACACTCTTCATTGTATCCCCTTTAATTAGTATACACACTCCATTTGTTAATGTAAATGTGCCTGGTCAGTCTGAACCAGCTTACCAAACCCATAAGAATCAGGATAAACATGACTAAAGTTGAATCTGACTTTCAGGTTATTGGTTATCCAAGTAAGCAAATAGGACTATATATCAAGCAGTCCATTATATTTAGATCAGACTCCAATGGTGAGGACCTGGAAGGTTATGCAGGTGCTGGGCTTTATGACAGGTATGTTGAGCATGAAGTTGATGTTTTTGATTAAAAACAGGGGAATGGATTTTAGCTGAGAGGATTTCTATCACTGTAATGGTGAGGCTTAATGGAAGACAAATTATCCATCTCCTATAGGATTTGTCTGGACTGGGTTGTCTCAGAATCCGATAATCACCTTCTTGTTACATAATAACCAGAGGGCTGAAAGACTTGAAACTGTTGAATGGGGGCCCTAAAGAAATAAATTGTGAACAAGCAATCTTAGCCAAAACTGCCAAATTGAGAGTCCAGAATATCCATATCAGGGTTTACATCTTGTCAGATGGTGTTCACTCAATACCTCCCCTCTTCATATGAATCCACAGAGCTATTTCAGTTGGGTGCTCACCCACACTTTGCGGTAGAGCCACATAGCCACATCAGAAATCATAGGCCAATGTAGTTTTTCACTTCTTGCTTTTCGGCGTGTTAGACGATATAATATTGAAATTATACCCTTAACTTAAGCTTTTAGATGAGTTGGTGGTTTAACATGATATCAGGATAAGGCAAAATGTATTGTGTTTAAACCTCATCGTCACCTTGGTAATATAAATTGTGCATGTGTTGGCTCAGTCTGTCACACATGAGGGGGCGTGTTAGAGAATATAATACTAAAATTACACCCTCTCTAACAACTTGAGCTTTTAGAAATTTGTTGGCAATGAACTTCATCACAATTCCATATCATGATTTAGTGCTTGTTAATGCAAAACCAGAAGGGACCCAACAAAGAGATATATGCCAAACTTTTTTATGGGCAAATATCTTCTCTCTCAATATTCTTTAATGATTCTATCTAATGTGTCATATAACTCATGACTTTTTGCAGTATACCCATGGACAAGGAGGAGGAAGTTGTGTTGGATTACTCCAGTGATCGGATGATAATTGACAAAGCTTTCCAAATCTCACTCTTCTCAAAAATTGTAGAGGTAGGAAAAATTATAGAAGGCCTCTATGGCTGTGCCCAGGACATTGAAGGGGTGTTGAAAGATGGAGAGGTATATGTGGTCCAGACTAGACCTCAAGTCTAGGATTTTATCACTCTGCGTATTTTCCCATTAATGGAAAATTAAATAATGATGTTGTTTGCTTGTACTTTTGAACACCTTTTGCACTTAGAAAAATGAAATTGTAAGAATAAAGTAAAATTAAAATGTTAAAAGAAAGTAATAGAAACCTTCTTCCCCGCCAATGCATAGGATGATTGATGATGAAGGAAATATGAATGCTTTATCATAGTAACATTATTGTGAAATTTCTTATAATTGTTATTTCTTTTTTATTCATAACTTTTTTAAAATAAAAAAAAATGTGCCTGATTCTTTAAAATGAATATTGCTTTGTGACTAGTGACTAGCGAGAATGAGACGTGACGCATTTTAAATGACATTTTTTCTAAGAAATGATGCAATATAACTATTACACCTTGCGATGGTCACTATGGTTTCAATATTTATGAGTTCTACTTGAGACCCATCAAGAATGGTGGAATCACTGCATCTTATTGTCCCTCTAATAAGTTCTAGCATTCTTTACTGAACACCTCCCCCCCAAAAAAAAAAAAAAAAGTGTTCTAACATTCCTTATAATGTTTTCCATATGAGCATCAAGTGTGATTCTCATCCATACATTTAAATGGCATCATATAGCAGGTAAATTGTGCATGTTTGGTTGAGCGGTATAAAAGTATTGTTTGAGTTAAGTGTTATAATGAGTTAATAAAAAATGCTTAACAACTATCAAATAGGGAGATTCTTAATGGATTTAATTAATTTAATAGAAAAAATTAGATTTAACAATTTAATTCAAACTGTATTTAATGAAAAAAGTTATGGCTAATAAGTGTAGTTTGAAATTTTATATCAAATAATCTCAAAATCAATTAAGTGCAATTGAAAGACTTGAAAACACAATAAGTGCATTTGAAAAACTAATTCAAATGTAACTACAAAAATAATATCTTAATTATACAAGTTTCAACAATTTGACTTGCATAATCTTATTTTCACAATGTTTACCATGTGAATTTGATTGTAAGTCAAAGGTTATTTTTATACTATTTTTTAATAATCAATCCATTAAGTAGCACCCATGACATAACTACATTTTTATACTTTTTACATGTGACAAAAAAATATTCTTGGGATCATTGTTTGGCTCAATGATAAAATGTTCAAGCTTCTTCTCACAAAAATAAAGAATGGAGGCTGAGAATAATCACTTATACAACACTTTGAGCATGATTTGGATGGGTTCTCCCTTCCCTTTAAAAGTCTTAAAATGTTGAAATCCAAAGGGACTTCACCAGCCCAAGTTTTTGTTCACACCTTTTTGTCAAACCCTTTTCTTTGAAACACTAACATGTTGAGACACTTGCATTTTACAAAACATATTTCTTGTTTTCAACTGTGCAATCTTGACTTTCTATGTTACCATTGACTTGTCAAGCTCAAAGGAACTTAAATTTAAGGGAAATAGAGTTGGAAATTCTAAATACATAGTGAGATTTCCCATTAATATTGGATAAATTACACTGATCTCTCCAGAGGTTAGGTCAATGTAAATTCATAAATATCATAAGAGATCAGTGTAATTGTCAGAAATCTAAAAAAATGTCAATGCAATTTACCCATTAATATTTGACTCATTCACCAAGTTAATAATTATGCTATGAACAGTGTAATTCTAATTAAAACTTTGTTAATGTTTTATATTATAGAAAAAAAATTCACTATTCATATTTTTTACAATTTCAGATAAAATATTTAAATTTGAAATTTAGACCGATAAATAATTAATAAAAAATAATTAATTATTATTTAGAGTAAACACAACTAATCCCAAAAAAATTTCTAATTAATTGTCTCAAATTAATTAGACATAAATTGTTGATCTTAATTGGTATAATCAAGTGATTCTATAAATTAATTTAGATTCCCAATTAATTATTTATTGTCAAGCGCTTAACAATTAATCGTAATAATAAATCAAAAATAAATAAAATAAAACACAAGTAAAGCATGAGAGGGACTATATCTATAGTGGGAAAATTCTTATAGGGCAGAAAAATCACTTATTACTAAAGAATAATCCACTAACAAACTAATTTAGTTACAAGACACCAAATGATAACTCTAATTACTAACTTACCACACTGACCCATGTAAGTTATTACTAGTCAATCAACCTTGATGTCTTTCCTATTTCACTATTGTTTGCCAATTGTGTTTATCAACCTGTTCCTTTAGCACAACAACACCCCATACCAATCACAATCTCGCCTCCCCAAGTGTGTCTTAAGATTCTCTCTTAGTAAGGTTCACAAAAACATTTGTGAAAGGAACTATAATTGAATCCACTCACAAGAATGTAAATAAAACTCTCAAGGATTCTATTGCACCATTTGTACTCTCTAAGAATGCAAAAATATACTCTGTGTATCTATATGAGTATAAAAAAATGTCACTTATATAAAAACAAGATTTAACCCTAATAGAATTCAATTTAACCAGCCAATCAAATTCTCAGAATTGGAACACGCATTTGGACGATGCCAATGCATGTTCAAAAGGTCCTTAGATGCCTTCGAACAATTCAGGTATTATAATTCGAAATTCGTTTTAAATTAAATTAAAAGTACACTAAATATCTAAAGGTTGCTATAATAAGACATTTTAAAGTTTTTCTAATCTACAGTCAAAAAGCACATAGGGTATGTGTCACAACCCTGCAACCCACCCTGTGCGAATTAGGGAGAAGTGACCGCCACCCTTCGGGCCGGGGGCCAACGGGTGGACTAACGGTGGTGCCAGACGATAGTGCGAACTTAACATTGAAAATGAAAAGGTTTTGCGGAAGCGTGAACACGATTCGCACGATCGCCTAGAAACACACATACATATATAGAGCTTCTTCTAAATATACTTGCTAATTTTTTTTTAAACTTAAACATATTACATGATCAGTGTCCTGCGAGACTTAATTACATAATTTGTCCAAAATAGAATACTACTAAAAGGCATTGACAATCTATTAGTCTCGACATTCCCAAAATCCTGTCTGCTGAATCTTTCTTCAGCTAATTCACATTTAACCAACATGCTAACAAAAGTGTGGAGCTCCCGACGCCCTTCCTTAATACGGGTAAGGCTTTCATTCATCCACATTACCTGAAAAGGCATGGGTAACAAATTCATGTGAGCTTTATGAAAAGCTTGTGAGTAATTTTGGCACCTTGTCATGGGTTTTCAACTGATAGTGGTCTAAGTATAAGAGAGTTTTATAGAAATAACCATTACCAATTGTTCGTAAGATTCAAATACAGAATACAAAAATCTTCAAAACATAGATAGCATGAAACATTCAAGGCATTCAAGCAAAATATTTATTTTATCAAATACAGAATATAGGAATCTTTAAAACATAAAACACGAAGCATTCGAGTAAAACATTTATTTCACGATACAAAATACGAGGATTCCATTTTTTTTATTATAATTGAAAATATAAATACTTTGGTTATGAAATCTGAATATATAAATCACGTTTAGAGTAATGGGGGATACACATTCTACTATTTCTGAACGTAACATCTTTTCGCTTTTGTTTTAGTAGAATCCGTTTTGAACCGAACTTCAAGCTTAACAGATCACTACAGAAATCTCATGCTTGGGGGATAAACCTTCTACCGGGTATTCCATGATTATGAGTGTTTACGCACTCTTTATCTTGCATTACCAGTTTGCAAACAGAGGCATTTAAAACCTAGTTCATCAAATAGATGCTTTTCAAGAGCATTTTAAATATAACTTTCAAGAGTATTCAAAACATGGCTGGAATAAAATATCCACTTTCGAATAAGACATTTATCAAAACTTTGAAGTTAAAATAGATATGCTAAAGTAAGAACTTTATAAACAATTGACATTTAAAATAAGTACATTTGCAGATCATGATAGTATTTGAAAATGAAACAAGTAGCATATTTGAAACACGAGTCATGAAAATACAGGAATTGAATTTAAAACACTTCGGAGTTATGGAGTTAAAACCTCCACTTCGAAGTCCATAATTACTCACCTTGGATTCCAGGGTTGGGGCTACTGGTGGGCTTTTCCCTTTCCCTTGTAGTTCCTAAGAACAATTCATAGAAAGTCTATTAATTTAACATTTAACTTAAATCACTTCCTAGTTGGTGTTCTTAATTTATTCTTAGACCCGATGATTCCCAATTTCCTAGAATATGCCTTATTTCTTTTAAATCAGCTATTTGTAGTCAAGTCGGACTCTTTAGGGGTAGTTTAGTAAACTCACATTTTTATGTGTCTTATTTTTCAGTACTTAATTTGACAGTGTGAACCTTGCCATTGGGTTTAAAACGTCAGAGAAAGTCAAATTATACTCTCTTGGACTTCCATTTGGTTTCGAGCATCATTAAGGATAAAATGATAATTATTACATTTTACGTGTCCTAATTTTTGGAATTCTATCTCATAAAACGGACATAGCCATTGGGTCTAGAATGTCAGAAAAAAGTCAAAATACATTATTCTTTTATTTTATTTGGGCACGAGACATTTTATTATAATTAATTTAATTTAATTATTTTATTTAGTAATATTTATATATTAATATTATTTCACAAGTGCCACGGTGGCACAGTGGTACATGCATGGCTTTTAAGTTCCTCGCATGCATAAGGTCATTGATTTGAACTTGGGGAGCTGCGGCTCCCCATTTTTTTTTTTTTTTTTTCGGTTTGCCAAACAGCGGACAAATGGCCAAATCAGGGATAGGATATCCCAGGCCCATACTCGGCTATTAAATCAGGGGCTTGTCCCTGTTGCCAAACAAACCGAATCACTTAATTCATTTAAACAAAGACTCAAAATGACGTAGTTTCAACTTAACCGTTTCTGCGCCTGGGTAGGTTCAGACCCGAATCCGAAACTGACCTGACTGACCCGACCCGTACTATTCATCTTCTCCCCCCGTCACAGTCATTGTTGCCCTAAAAACACAGAATTTTCATCTTCTATTTTGTGAGGCTTCAAACATGATTTTGACCTGCTTTTCTTTTCTAGGGTTTTCTGGGACATAAATGAGAGATTTGGCGTTGGTTGATTAAATTGAGCTAATTTTCTATGCTGAAGGTTCAATAACCATGGCTGTCTGAGCTTGTTTCAGGCTTGTTTCTCCACTAAATCAAGTGTGATTTGGCTTGTTGTGATCCTACGGTTAAGGGAATTTATTTCCGCTCTAAAAATTGAGCTTAAAGCTCTGTTGGTGAGGTTGGGTACTCGTAACCTACAACTTCGAGTTTTTCTCCTATTTTGGGCCCATTTGATGTGATCTTTGTTGTTTTGGAATCCTAGAAGGATCTAGTTCAAGCCTTAATCAACCGAACTCAATTTAGTCTCAGTTGATTCATACCCAAGCTTGAGGTTGCCATCAATGGCAGATCCTCATGGGTCTTATCCTTTTAAGCCCTATTAGTTCTCATTTTCACTCCCAAATTATGGCACAATGTCAACGAAGACCATGCATGCATCCTATTTTCATTAAACAACACGTAACAGTAATATTTTCTTAGAGAGGGAAATTTAGATTTTGGTGTTTTACCTTCTACAGTGAAGCTTCTATCTCTCTAGATTCATTTTTTAGCCTTCTGAGCTTCCTTAGGTTTGCCTCAAGGTCTCATGCAATGCTTCCTTTTTTCCTTTCCTTCTCCTCTTTCTTCTTTTTTTTCATTCCCTCTCTCTCTCTCTCTCTAACCACACACACACACACACAAGATCTGGATTGATACTCTCAAGTCCTCATGTAATGGTCTGAGTGTTGACCATATAATCTCAAAACTTGCGTACAAATCATGAAGGGTTTGCATGAGTTTTCGTTGGCTGAGAGAGAGGTGCAATGGGGTGTTGACACCTCATTGCTTCAGCACTTTCCAACCAAATTCTACCTTATATGCTTATCTTTTGGGCTATCATAGCTTATGTGTGATGATAGCCTAGTGGGTTTAGACTTTAGATAAGTCTCTCTATAGTCTTAGATGGTGAGTTCAATTCCTTGGACCAACACTTTAGCTTACTTTTCTTCCTTTCTTTTTATTTACCTTGTATTAAACTTTTGTGCTTTAGTTTTTATTTTTACTAATATACTAGTATTATTTATTTTTCTTCATGTGTCGGTTTTACTAGTAGGCAAATCATAATATTATTGTTCTTTAGTAGCCTTTATCCTTTGATTTAGTTATTCTTTAATCATTATTTTACTATTAAAGCTTCTAACGTTTAATTAGCAACCTTAATTACCTAGTAATTGGGTCGGGGTGTTACAGTATGTGTAATATTAAATGCAAGACCTTATGAGTATCGATATTTTAAAGATTAAATGCACACTCATCTTACATATGCAAACCTAAGTGAATGCATGTCATGTGTGTGTATTTATACCTTTCTCGATAAAATAAATATGAAGTCTTTAAGCTGTTATAAAAAAAATACTTCACCTTCAGAAATACAAAGTTGTAATTGAGTTCAACTCTTTCAAGTCTTTTAGGATTTTATTAACTAGCAACAAGACTCAAACAAAACAATTACAAACTTATGACTTAGACTTTTAGAATGATTTCCAACATATCACTTGGAGGGAAATTTTTACGATAATTCAAATACAATTTTTCTCACACTTTTCATTTCTAAAATTACATTGCACCTTTCTGTTGTGGTTATCAGTTTCATTAACATTCTCATGTTATTCACCTTCATCATTAATGTTATTGATCTTTATGACATCAACATTTTAATTTTTTGATGACAAATCACAAATCTTTCATATCTATAGTGGAACATTGTTGACAATCATTTTCTCAAATGTCTCATTGCTACACTAATACCTTTAGTTATTCCTGATGTCGTTGGATTTTGTCGTGCCTTCAAGGTTTGGTTTGCTTTGGCTCAATGCCATTTGTCACTTTTTAGATCTCATATCCATGAGTTCAAATGAAAGTTAATGAACATTAAGAAAGACATCACCATGGAAACATATTTGAGTAAAACATATAGTACTTTATACCTTTAATAGGCTACTAAGTGACTTCAACAAGCAACTATGCCTTTTCTCCTTCTGGCTTGAAGATATCTTCACTACTGTTTATGATATCAACCATCTTCCCATCTCAATTCTTCACTTCAAAACCCCACATGAACTATTGTTCTCCTACCCTTTAGATTTTACTTTCAATGCCTTTGGCTCCCAACGTTTCCCTTGGCTTTGACCTTATTCTTCTTATAAAATCTCTCTTAAGTCTCGGAGTGATATCTTTATTGGATACTACCCTCAATCTAAGGGATATCAGTGTTTAGACCCATCTATGGGCAAAGTCTTTATCTCACGCCGTGTTAAGTTTGTTGACATCATATTTCCTTACACCACTCTTCAAAACTCTTTTCATTCATTTTCCTCTACCTCTATCCCATCATCCATAACACCTATATATCCCTCACTTCTTCATTGCAACCTCAAATTTCTCCTTCATCAGCCACACTAGACCGACCTTTTAGTCCTTTATCTTTTTCATTTTTTGCTAGTTTTTTTTATGACTCTAACCCTTATCCCATTGCTCCAATACCTCTCACCATTCCACCTTATTAGCATCCAATGATTACAAGGTCTAAAGTTGAGATTCATAAGCCTAAGATACTCTACAACCTTTATGACACCACTACTCCTATAAGAACTTGAAATTATTGGTAAATTACACTTTTCACCATTGTACTTTACAACCAATTTTACTCTAGTACCCTATAATTTCAATTGTTACAATGTCGACTTTTATGTTTTGGCCCCTTTTTAATTTAGTCTTTCTAATCCTAATTAGCCATTTAATATGGACGAAAAAAAACACGAGAGCGTCTCAACATTGTTTATGGGAAAAATAGTTATTTTAGAGTTATTTTCCTATAAATCCATATCTTTATTATTCCCGTATTGCATTTTCTCATTTTAGTTACTAATTAAAGGATTTAAAATAAAGGCAAATAAAGGGTGAGAAAAAATAGAAAAGAAAAATGTTAATGTAAATTATGACGTCTAGTTGTCTCTCCATGGTAAAACATGCAACATTAATCTAATTTCCTATAATCCTAAAATAAATGAGGGATTTCTTTCAGAGTCTGGTAAAGTAGGGATAAGTTTTTTTTTAGGCCTCAAAGTTTTAAACTAATCTATTATAAAATTGAAATTGCAGATTTTCAACCTAATGTTCCTGTCCAACTCTTGATTTCCCTAAAATTAATCACCTTGAGAAGTTTACTAGGAAGGGAAGTAAATCGAGATTTATCCATAAATGTATGGTAGAGGTTATAGGATAATTGAAATTATTGTGGAGAAAATTTATATGGCTTAATTTTGGTGGAAGTTTGTCATGTAATTAGTGATCAGTTTTATTATCTCCAAATCAAACCTGGAAACTCTATCTTATAATATGTATTATTTGATTCTTACATGCACGCTCTCTGAAAGAGAATTCTTAGCGAAGGAAAAATTTTGAGCTTCATCAAATGAAAATGAAACTGCCATTTGAACACAAGTATATTTTCTAATTCTAATGTAATTCAATGCATTTTTTATTGGAATACCTATTTTCTCTCTTTGCACCCCTATTTTCCTCTCTTTGGAAGCCCATAATCAACAACTAAGATGTGCAAATACATAAGAGGATGGTGTTGATATGGAATTATAGAAAAATGACAATTTTGCCCGTAAACAATCCATTGATGCTCACACGTGCTTTTCCCATTCACATCAAAAGGCTAATTAGAACCGAAAGACTAAATTGAAGAGGGGTCAAGACTTGTGGTTGATATTGGAGCAATTTAAACTATATGGGCTAAAATATGGGGTCAACTACAAGGTGAAATGTGCAATTTATCTTGAAATTATACTAAAGTGTCAAGAATGCTTATTTGGCATGTTGTAATGTCTAAGGAATTTCTAAATTTACAAAACCAATGAACATGAAGTTTTGTCCCATGCTAATCTAATAACCTTATCATAGGTTAATATGATTTTTTAGTTTAAAGAAAAATATTGATGACTTTACTACATGCCATAAGGCACATCTTATAACTAAATGCTATCATCAAATCGAGATTGTGGACTATTATAAAACATTTAGTTCTGTCATTAAACAACCCATAATCCGAACTATCCTTAGTTTCTCTCTCCACTATCAGTGACTTATCAAACAACTAGATGTAGGCAATGCATTTTTTCATGGAGTAGCCACCAAGCTTATAAGATCCCACATATCTTTATCATGTCTGCAAATTAAACAAGGCTTTATATGGCCTGAAGTAGACCTTCGATATGTGGTATGAGATGTTTTCTAACTTTATATTCTACAACCGCTTCTCTAATAGTAAAGTTGATTCTTCATTATGTATTTTATATAGAATCGGTCATATTAATATCCTTTTTGTCTATGTAAATGACATACTCATGACTGGTAGCACCCTTTTTCTCATTGTTGATCTATTTCAAAAGATTAGTGTTATTTTTTGGAATGAACGACCATGCTCCTCTTAGGTACTTTCTCAAAGTTGAGGTAACTCACATCCCTTGTGGTCTCTTTTTGCCACAAAAAATGCTATTGAACTTTTTCTCTGTGTTGGAATGGATAATTGCAAGCCTTATGTTTTCCCTATTTCTAACAAACAAACCACTACCCTAACTAATGATTCCCCATTTGACAACATCCTTCATGTCATCGCCTTATAGGTAGTTCACAATATATCATTGCCTCTCAGTTGGACATCTCATTTGTAGTAAATTTTTCCCATCAACACATGCATGCTCCTCACCCAAGTCATTTTGTTGCTGTTAAGAAGATTTCCAGCTATGTAAAAATTACTCATTTTGACGGCTTATCCTTCCAAAATGGTCCTCTCTCTCTCTCTCTCTCGCTGTCTATATCCTCAGATGTTGATTGGGTAGATGACAATCGAGTATGATTGAAGCTCGACAACAATCTTTTATTTATTCATTGGCCCTAATCTTATTTTATGGTCCTTAAAACAATAACAAATTGTTGCTCACTATTCCACCAAAGTTTAATACATGTCCCTCGCACGATTGTAGATCTTTTTTTGGTTTACATGATTCTTCAAGACTTGCGTGTTTAAATTCCCTATCCTCCATTGCCTTGGTTTAACAATATTTTTTTCTATATCCTTGTCCTCTAATCCTATTATCACTTTATCCATTAAAAGGTGCTCAACATGGAGGTTCAAATCCAACGCATTGTTATCAATTAGCAAATATTAGGGTCAGACAATTTGTTTGAAAACTTGTTCAATTGACATTCCCATTTACACGTAAATGTAAAAGTGTATGGTATTTTAATATTTTTTAATTTTTCTTCCAAAGAAAAAAGGACCGACAAAGAATAGATAACAAAAAAGAGAAACAATAAAACAAACTATATAAATGTAAAAAGAAAAAAAGAAAAAAAAAAAAAAAAAAAGAATGAGGAAGACTAAAAAAGAGGGGTCCAAATTGCAAAACCACTTTTCTTCAGAAACCCTGCAGTGAAGAAAGAACTGTCAGCTGACTCAGCTCTATGTATGTATAAGAACATATACACCGAGGGTTAAACATAAAAACTTGAACAAAATCGGACCCCTCTCCTCTCTCTCTGTCTCTCTCTCCTCAATTTCTCTCTCCAAGTCTTTATCCACCTCGCCTTTCTTTCTACATTCGACCTTTCGAATGTGTATGCATCGGTCGCTGGTCGCTCTGTTAACAACCAGGTCACCCTCTCTCCGTGTGTGTGTGTGTGTATATATATATATGTACATATTATCTGATCTTTTGTCTTTTTTTTCTGAAGCGAAACCTTGATACGGTTTTCTTGGCTTTGAAGTTCTGTATTTGTATCTTTTTATGTCTTCTGTGTAATATTTTGATTCTAATTTTCTGTATATACATATATGTTTCAGTACATACAAGTAGAGAAGTAGGGGTGACATGGCAGCCCTAAGATCGAGCTTGCCGTCAAGGCTTCGGCAGCTTTTATCGGGGGAAGGAGCTCTGGGTCCCTCTCTCAAACTCGACTCGGAGCCCGTGAGTTCTTTGATCATCCCCTCTGTATTCTTGTAATCTGTAAGAGTTATATGTATGCACATATAAATATATACATTACTGCCTGTTTAGGGTTTTTATCAGAATCGGTTATTGGTTGGTTAATCCTTAGAGTTTTATTTATAGAAGTTTTTTCTTTTTTTTACTCTTTTTTATACACTGTAATTGTTGTTATTTTTTTGATATGGGGAGGGGGAATTGAGCTCAAAGCCAATTGCGTGGGGAGTGGGCATCGACACCACTCAGAGTCCTATCAGCGTTATGGTTATTGTTGCGGTAAATGTTACCATGTACATATTGGCTAGCAACTTGTACTAATTGCAAAAAAACACTTCTGAAATGAGGAATTGTGCAATGGAGACCTTAGGAAATCCCCCCCCCCCCCCTTTCTCTCTCTCGGACTTGGGGGGGGAGTTTAATCCTTTAAATCTAACATTCTATTTGTTTTTGTATATAAAATAACATATAGTTTTTGGGAAATTTGTCCCTTTTTTTTTTGGAAATGACCATTATATTTTAGCTTTTTGATCATTGAAATGTCTAAAATCCACATAAATTTTCATTGGAATTTTTCAAGAAATAAACCTATATTTGAAACATAACATCTTTTGATGTTCTAACCATTTCAGGCCATTTTTAGTAAATTTGTAGTTTAGTAGCAAACATGGCTAGAACCCTTTGATGAGTTGGAAGAGCTAGGAAGAGGCTTAGATAATATATCCAAATTCGCAGGTTCAACTCTCATTTTAAGGGCCACTTGCCTATAAAAAAAAAAGTAAACATGGTTAGACATGCATTTGAAACTAGGTTGTGAGAAGTAGGTTGAAAATTCTAGCTGTTGAGGTAAGGTAGGAAAATGTTGTATTTCATGGGAATTGAATTTCCATCGGGAATTTCAAACTCGAGGAATAAGGTCCACCTACTAACCAAACTTCATTAAATTCAGAGTAGTCTCAAATGCTTAGTTGAGTTTCTGGTTAATGAAGAGCACCAAAAAGAATATGGTATGACCAAGTTTTTCAATTTTGTAACTTCTATGTAACCAATTGAATCCAGAATGAATTTTTCCGGTCCTGATTTTGCAGGCCTGTCTTCGTAGGTCTGTATCAGGTCACACTTCCTTTTACTGTTGGATCGTGGAGGAGTCAAAAGGGGTAGGAATTCATTTAGATTTGAAAATATGTGGTTGAGGGTTCTTGAACTTAGAGAAATTGTAGCAGATTGGTGGCAGTGGTACTACATTAGTGGCACTCCTAGCTTTGTCTTGGTTAGAAAATCAAAGTTGTTGAAGGTAGAGCTGAAGAGGTGGAAGAAGGAGATTTTTGGGCACGTGCAGGTTTGGAGAGCAAGCATTTTGCCGGAAATCTAGAACCTGGATACAAACAAGCAGTCCAACACAACTGAAGTGGGAAAAGCTTGTATATGTGACCTGAAAGGGGAGCTAGACTCATTGCCAAAGGCAAAAGAGATTTCTTGGGGGCAGAAGTCAAGAGTCCTGTGGTTGAAGGAGGGGGATCGGAACGCTGGGTTCGTCTATAGGATTGCCAATGCCTATAAAAGGATGATAACATCAGTTCAATTAGAATTGGTGATGGGCTGCTGTACCAAGAGCAAGAGGTTAGGCATGGAATTTCAGGATTTTTACAAGCAATACAGTGAGTCCCGTGGATGGAGACTTGTGTTGGAAAACTTGAATTTTAGTTCTCTTATTGGAGAGGAGTACTCAGTTTGGGAAAAACCTTTTGAGGAGGAAGAAATAGTAAGTGGCTTTGAAGTCGTGTGATGGGGATAAAGCATTGAGGCCAGATGGTTTTACAATGTTTTTTTTTTTCAAGCATTGCTTAGGTAGTTAGAGTTGAAATAGTAGCAGTTTTTGAGTTCTTTTACGAGCATGGTTCCTTTGGAAGAAGTCCAAATGCTTCTTTTATTGCATTTGTTACCAAGAAGGAAGGGATAGAAAACATTTGGGATTTCCATCCAACTAGTTTAGTGGGGAGCGCATATAAATTATTGGCTGAGGCTTTTTTTTCTTCATGAGATCGAGAGGGGTGCCGAGTACTGTGACCTCTAGTAGTCAAAATGTCTTCCCCGGGGGGGGGGGGGGGGTAGAATCACACTTTTCAAGAGCATTTTGGCTAATTTGTCCACCTATTACGTGTAGCTGTTTTCCATGCCACTATCAGTGGAGGGAAAGTTGAGAAGCTTTAGAGACATTCTTTGGGGTGGTGTGGTGGAAGAGAGGAAATCCATTTAGTCAAATGACACCAGACTAAACTTCCAATTTTTGATTGAGGTTTGGAAATTAAAGATTTGAGAATATTCAATGAAGCATTGTTGGGTAAGTGGTTATAGAGATTTGGTAGGGAACTCTTTGGAAGGAGATTGTGATTACAAAATATGAGTGCAAGGAAGGGGGATGGATCTCTAGATAGTTGTTGGAGGCTTATGGGCGTTGTTTATGGAAATCCATCAGGAAAGGGGTGGTAGTTTTTTAAGTAGTTTATTTGCTTTGATGTGTGGTGGGTGGGTGGGATGTTGAGGTGAAGTTCATGTGGAAGTTGATATGGTGCTCACGCATTTCTACTAAAGTAGTTTTTTTTTTTGGCCGACTGCTTGGAGTGCTATATTGACGATGAATAATCTACAAAAGTGAAATCCCAGTTGGCGAGTTGTTGCTACAAGCGGAGTCGGTAGATCATCTTCTTATTCATTATGTTGTGACTAGGTGTCACAGGGTCAATTCTTGGCACTGAATTTTTTGCATTGATGGTGTTGACTTTGTGACCACTCAAAAAGCACCAAGCACAAACAAAGGAATACAAAGCACGCATAAGACTACAGGGAAAAGTCCCCACCCTTTATTCACTATCATTGATGTACATACAAGGATTTAGTCTTGCACAAGGCACACAAAGCTTTTTGCCCACACACCATGTTTGTTGGGGCGTTGCCACCTAGTTATATACAACACAACAGTTGATACCCTCAACTGCATAGGATTTGCTGGACCAATCAACATTTACCACACAAGTTGCAGTTGATATCCCCAACTACTAGGACACCTGGCACCAATCAAGTTGCAGCACATCAGCCTGGTAGTGTCCAAGCAGAACTGTTAGCAATATTGTCTCCCTCAACATCTACCACATAGACAATCAATTATTCATGTCTATCTCAGCTATCTCCACATGTAGTCATACTCAACAACCAATAATTGTTGGTGCATGTACACCAATTAGATATTGCCATGCCACCAAGTGCCTACACTTTTCCAAGTCTACCCTACTCGGTGTCGCAAGGCACCATATGTCCATGTGGCCCATGCCACACACCCAAGTCACTCCCATTCATGGCTTGGTCCACTGAACCCACCAGCACACTGAGCATTGCACATGTTATGCCCAGCCATGCCTAACCTAGGGCTTGGTTTTCATGTCCTTGGCATGATAGGCTGGGCCATGCCACGCCACCAACTCTGGTGTGGGGAGCTCACCATCTCCTATATATGCTAAACTGACAGCAGGAAACATCCACTCCTGTAGAAGCACTGTTCTCAATCTGTCGACATAGGGACCGTCCCCCTATATATGTAAAACCAGAATTTCTCCATCTGACAGGAGGAAACATCACCTTGTTGAAATCCATCAACAAGCCTTGAACCATGTCACTAAGCCATCCCAACCCCCTAACTCCACTTAGTAACGAACCAAATTGACCATGGCATGCCATCACATGTCCATGTCAGTGCTATCTGTGCCAACCTTGTTTAGGCCTAACACCAGAGAAGCATGAAACCTTCTATTTTCTCTTTTTGGGTGTTGCATGCCACTCTTTGGGAGATGTTCATTAACTGGCGAGGAGGCCGGATTAGGAAGGAGATTCTCATATTTTGGAGAATGGCTCCCATTTACCTAATTTTGTGTTTATGGAGAAAGAGAAATAGGTGGATTTTTTTGAGGGGGTTTGAGCAGCCCTTTTTTAGTTTTAAAGAGAGTTTTTTTTTTTTTGCATTTGTTACACTTCTAGGTCAAAGAGGCCTATCCAATGTATGTAGACAATTGTGTTGATGTTTTGGAAAGTTTAAGGCTTTAATTTTGTAGCCTTCCCCCTTGTGTTGATCAACTCACCCCCCCACCAGAGAGGGGGGGGGGGGGGGGGTGTTCTTAATATACTTAGTTTCACAAAAAAACCACAAATTTTGGGAAGATTAATGAGAACAAAATTTTTTGTTTATCATAACTCCATTGTATTTTGTGTTCCTTATTATCATTTTTATTTTTCACAATTGAAAGGAGAATTGTTAGCCCTACTTGCTTATATAGATTAAAGCAAGAAGAATGATTATCTTCATAAATATTACATTGCTGCTGCTGATGGATGCGCCCACGTTGTGGCGGCATTTTAGTAATTGTGCAACAGAAACATCATGTAGAATCTTACCGAAGTTATTCAATATTCTTCCCACACGGGTTTGATTAGCCAAACAGTTAGCTACTATGTTCCTAAAGGTGCCAATGGTTTTGCTGGTAAACTCTTTTGGATGATGTACTAGACATCGATTGATTTCTTCTAAAAAATTGAGCACCTTCTTTACATTCTACATTCTATCACTTCTGTCCAGACAAAAAAATAAAATAACATAAGAGTTAAAATGTTGCCTTCAGTCTGGAGCAGCAAGGTGTGTCCCCCCCCCCCCCCCCCCCCCCCACCCCCCCCCCCCCCCCCCCTCTTCTCTCTCTCTCTCCCCTCTATTAGAGTTTAAATAAATGTGGCAATATCTAAATTAGTGATTGAGTGGTATCTTGAGGAGGTCTAGGGTTCAAGTACTAGATGAGACATGGGTGTGTGTATATTACTTGTAAAAAAAAAATCTAAATAAGTGAATGAGATTTCTTTATTTTACCCCCATTTTTTCATGCATTGATTGTGACAGTGCATGTGCACTTGCAGCCTCCTAAAATAAAAGCATTCATCAACAAGGTGATTCAGAGTCCATTACAAGATATAGCAATACCTCTTTCTGGGTTTCGCTGGGAGTATGGCAAGGTGATAAAATTTTACTTCTACCATATCTTTCAAGTTCTTTACCTCTTTGGTCTTTCACTTATTTGTTGCTTTGTTTTCAGGGAAATTTTCATCATTGGAGGCCATTGTTTCTGCATTTTGATACATATTTCAAGACGTACTTGTCTTGTAGGAATGACCTCCTCTTGACAGATAATATTTTAGAAGATGATAGTCCATTTCCCAAGCAAGCAGTTCTACAAATTTTACGAGTGATGCAAATAATTTTAGAGAATTGCCATAACAAGGGTTCATTTAGTGGCTTAGAGGTAAGTTGGAGATGGTTGAATCACATTTATTTTTTCAATTAACAGGAGTCCAATATAAATATAACCCACATTTTTTATATTTTAGTGCATATAAGTCGTAAGTCTTTCATTCTGTTTTACTTCTCTGAGAATTTTTAACTTTTTCTGTCTAAACTAGATCAATCGTTGTTTCTTTTCAGCATTTTAAGCTCCTGCTTGCATCAACCGATCCTGAGATTCTAATAGCTACCTTAGAGACTCTTTTTGCATTAGTGAAAATAAATCCCTCCAAGCTACATTTAAGTGGGAAGTTGGTTGGATGTGGCTCGGTCAACAGCTGTCTCCTGTCTTTAGCACAGGGATGGGGAAGCAAGGAAGAGGGCTTGGGTTTATATTCATGTGTTATGGTAAATGCAAGAACCCAAGAGGAGGGATTGTGCTTATTTCCATCTGATGTACACCATGATTGTGACAAGTCCCAGTACCGGTTTGGATCTACCCTCTATTTTGAATTGCATGGTGTCAATTTGCAAAGCATTGGGGTAGACAGTGATGGTGCAAAATCTTCTAGCACAAGTGTTATTCACATGCCAGATCTCCATTTACGGAAGGAGGATGATCTGTCACTTATAAAGCAGTGCATTGAGCAGTACAATGTACTTCCTGAACACAGGTTCTCGTTGCTAACTAGAATCAGATACGCTCATGCCTTCCGTTCTTCCATAATCAGCAGGCTGTACAGTCGGATTTGCCTTCTTGCCTTCACTGTGCTTGTTCAATCTAGCGATGCTCATGATGAACTTGTGTCCTTTTTTGCTAATGAGCCCGAATATACAAATGAATTAATTAGGATCGTGCGGTCTGAAGAAGCCATTTGTGGAAGCATTAGAACACTTGCAATGCATGCCTTGGGAGCTCAGTTAGCTTCATATTCGTCATCTCATGAGCGGGCACGGATTTTGAGTGGATCAAGCATCAGTTTTGCAGGGGGGAATCGCATGATTCTCTTGAATGTGCTACAGAGAGCTATTTTGTCACTGAATAACTCTAATGATCCATCATCTATTGCCTTTATTGAAGCACTTTTGCAGTTCTATCTGCTCCACGTTATATCTTCTTCTAGTTCGGGGAGTGTTATTAGGGGATCAGGAATGGTTCCCACATTCTTGCCTCTTTTAGAGGATTCTGATTCTACGCATATTCATCTTGTCTGTTTGGCTGTAAAGACTCTGCAGAAGCTCATGGATTACAGTAATACAGCGGTGACCCTTTTTAAAGATTTGGGGGGAGTTGAGCTTTTGGCCTACAGACTACAGATGGAAGTGCATAGAGTTATTGATTTGGCTGGAGCAAATGGTAATTCAATGATCATTGGTGAATGCTCTAGATACCATGATGATCACTTGTACTTTCACAAGAGGCTTATCCGGCTTTTATTGAAAGCACTCGGGTCTGCTACTTATGCCCCAACAAACTCTACAAGATCCCAGAACTCCCCTGATGTTTCTTTACCTGCCACTTTATCAATGATATTTGGAAATGTGGATAAATTTGGAGGTGAAATTTATTCCTCAGCCGTGACCGTAATGAGTGAAATTATCCATAAAGATCCTACTTGTTTCCCTGCCTTGCATGAATTGGGCCTTCCTGATGCTTTTTTAGCTTCGATAGTAGCTGGAATACTTCCTTCCTCGAAGGCTCTTACGTGTGTTCCTAATGGCCTTGGTGCCATTTGTCTTAACGCCAAAGGCCTAGAGGCAGTGAAAGAAACATCAGCATTACAGTTCCTTGTTGACATCTTCACCACAAAGAAATATGTAGTAGCAATGAATGAAGGTATTGTTCCTTTGGCAAATGCTGTGGAAGAGCTTTTGCGTCATGCGTCTTCATTGAGAAGCAACGGTGTCGATCTAATCATTGAAATTGTTTATAAAATTGCGTCAATTGGGGACAGTAATACACGGTCATTGAGAAAAGTCAATGGGGGTACTGCAATGGAAATGGATTCTGGAGACAAGGAAAATGAAGGTCCTTGCTGTCTGGTTAGTGAAATAGATTCAACTGCAGAACGCATCAGTGATGAGCAGTTTATCCAAGCATGCGTATTTCATGTGATGGTACTGGTTCACAGGACAATGGAAAATGCTGAAACCTGTCGGTTATTTGTGGAGAAGTCTGGGATTGAAGCTTTATTGAAACTTCTATTACGGCCAAGTATTGCACAGTCGTCTGAAGGAATGTCTATTGCTTTACATAGTACCATGGTTTTTAAGGGTTTTACTCAACATCACTCTGCTCCTTTGGCACGTGCCTTCTGTTCCTCTCTTAAGGATCATCTGAAAAAAGCTTTGACCGGACTTAGTGTGGTTTCAGGATCCTTTATTCTGGACCCTAAGATGACTCCAGACAGTGAAATTTTTTCTTCACTTTTTCTGATCGAGTTCCTTCTATTTCTTGCTGCCTCAAAAGACAGTCGTTGGGTTACTGCATTGCTTACCGAATTTGGAACTGATGGCAATGATGTTCTGGAAGATATTGGATGTGTCCAACGTGAAGTTCTATGGCAAATTGCTCTACTTGAAGATGCTAAGCTTGAGATTGAGGATGATGGTGCTGGAGCTACTGCTGTGTCGCAACAATCAGAATTGAATACAAATGAAGCTGAAGAGCAGAGAGTAAACTCCTTTAGGCAGTTTCTTGATCCATTGCTGAGAAGACGGATGTCAGGATGGAGTTTTGAATCCCAGTTTTTTGACCTTATAAATCTGTACCGCGATCTTAGTCGTTCTTCTGGATTTCAAAGGCAGAGCATTGATGGTCCTTCACACTTGCGACTTGGAGCCAGTCATCAATCACCTCCCTCTGGTTCTTCTGATGGCGATGGGGCCAGTGGTAAAAAGGAAGATGACAAGCAGATATCCTATTATTCTTCTTGTTGTGACATGGTGAGGTCACTTTCTTTTCACATTACCCATTTGTTTCAAGAGTTGGGAAAGGTAATGTTGCTTCCATCTCGTCGACGGGATGATACAGTGAACATATCCCCTTCTTCAAAGTCAGTGGCTTCTACCTTTGCATCCATTGCACTGGACCACATGAATTTTGGAGGTCATGTGAATTCTTCTGGATCGGAGGCATCTGTATCAACAAAGTGTCGATACTTTGGTAAGATCATTGATTTCATTGATGGCATCCTACTGGAAAGGTCAGATTCATGTAATCCTGTTTTGGTAAATTGCTTGTATGGGCGTGGGGTTGTTCAATCAGTTTTGACCACGTTTGAAGCTACCAGTCAGTTGCTATTTGCAGTTAACAGGACTCCTGCTTCTCCTATGGAGACCGATGATGGAAATTTAAAGCAAGATGAAAAAGAAGAAACATATCATTTGTGGATTTATGGTCCCTTAGCCAGCTATGGTAAACTTATGGACCACTTGGTGACTTCTTCTTTTATTTTATCTCCTTTTACAAAACACTTGCTTACACAGCCTTTAATAAATGGAGATATTCCTTTTCCGCGGGATGCTGAGACATTTGTAAAGGTCCTTCAGTCCATGGTGATGAAGGTGGTGCTTCCTGTTTGGACTCACCCACAGTTTACTGATTGCAGCTATGACTTCATTGTGACAATTGTTTCTATTATTCGGCACATTTATTCCGGTGTTGAAATAAAAAATGTGAGTAGCAGCCCCGGGGCTCGCACAGGTGGTCCTCCCCCAAATGAATCTACTATTTCAACAATTATGGAGATGGGGTTTTCAAGGTCCCGAGCAGAAGAAGCTTTGAGACAGGTCGGATCAAATAGTGTGGAGCTGGCAATGGAATGGTTGTTCTCACATCCAGAGGAAACTCAAGAAGATGATGAACTTGCTCGTGCGCTTGCTATGTCCCTGGGGAACTCTGGACCGGACATGAAAGAAGATGTTGCAAATGAAAATAGTCAGTGTATTGAAGAAGAAACGGTCCAACTCCCTCCTGTGGACGACTTGCTATTGACATGTACAAAGCTTTTGCAAATGAATGAATCTCTAGCTTTCCCAGTTCGGGACCTTCTTGTAATGATATGCTCCCAGAACGAAGGTCAATACAGGTGCAATGTTATTTCCTTTGTTGTAGAGCAGGTGAAGCATTGTAGTTTGATGTCCGACAGTGGAAACAGCAATACACTCTCTGCCCTTTTTCATGTACTTGCTTTAATTTTGCATGAGGATGTGGTGGCACGAGAAGTTGCTGCTAAGAGTGGTCTTGTAAAGATTGCCTCGGATCTTCTCTCACTTTGGGATTCTGGTTCATGTGACGGGGAGAAATCCCAAGTTCCTAAATGGGTGACTTCAGCTTTTCTTGCTATTGATCGACTGTTGCAAGTGGATCAAAAATTAAATGCTGATATTGCAGAGCTGTTGAAAAAGGATGGTATTGGTAGCCTGCAGACATCTATAGTAATTGATGAAGATAAACAAAACAAGTTGCAGTCAGCACTGGGATTATCTACAAAGCATGCAGATATACAGGAGCAGAAGAGGCTTATTGAGATTGCTTGTGGTTGTATCAGGAACCAGCTTCCTTCTGAAACAATGCATGCTGTTCTGCAGCTTTGTGCTACTCTCACCAGAACTCATTCTGTTGCTGTTAGTTTTCTTGATGCTAGGGGTTTGCCTTTGCTGCTTTCCCTGCCAACAAGTAGCCTGTTTGTGGGGTTTGACAATATTGCTGCTACTATAATCCGTCATATCCTCGAAGATCCCCATACTCTCCGGCAAGCAATGGAATCTGAGATACGACACAGTGTTGTGACTGCTGCTAACCGACAATCCAATGGGAGGCTTACTCCCCGCAGTTTTCTTTTAAACTTAATGCCTGTCATTTCACGGGATCCAGTAATTTTTATGCAAGCTGCTCGGTCAGTGTGCCAAGTTGAGATGGTGGGTGAGAGGCCATACATCATATTGCTGAAAGATCGTGACAAGGATAAATGCAAAGAGAAAGAAAAAGAGAAAGCAATGGAAAAAGAGAAATTGCAGACTTCTGATGGGAAGGCTGCCTTGTGTAATATAAATTCATTGGGTCCTGGGAATGGCAAACTTGCCGACACAAATTCCAAGAATTTCAAAGTTTATCGAAAACCCCCTCAGAGTTTTATAAATGTGATTGAGCTTCTTTTGGATTCAGTTATAACTTTTGTTCCTCCGTTGAGAGATGATACCGAGATAAGGGACACCTCATCATTAACAGACATGGAAGTTGATGTCACTGGAAATAAGGGTAAAGGGAAGGCCATTGCCTCTGTATCTGAAGAGAATGATGCTAATAATCAGGAGGCTCCTGCATCTTTGGCGAAGATTGTATTCATTTTGAAACTCTTGACAGAGATTCTCTTGATGTATGCTCCTTCTGTTCATGTTCTGCTTCGTAGAGATGCTGAAGTTAGTAGTTGCAGGGGTCCTCCTAAACGGGGCCTTACTGGTAACTGCACAGGCGGAATATTTCACCATATTCTTCACAATTTTATTCCATATTCTAGAAATTCTAAGAAGGAAAAGAAAGCAGATATTGATTGGAAGCATAAACTAGCAAGCAGGGCTAGCCAGTTTTTGGTGGCATCTTGTGTTCGCTCAACAGAGGCAAGGAGGAGAGTTTTTACAGAGATAAATAACATCTTTAACAGTTTTGTTGATTCTTCTAAAGGTCTTAAGTCACCAGGTAGTGATATTCAGGCTTTAATTGATCTGCTCAATGATGTAGCGGCTGCTCGCTCTCCTACGGGATCATACATCTTAGCAGAAGCTTCTGCTACTTTTATAGATGTTGGTCTGGTTAAATCATTGACCCAAACTCTCCAGATATTGGACCTGGATCATCCCGACTCTCCCAAAGTTGTTACTGGGCTTGTCAAAGTTCTTGAGTCAGTGACCAAGGAACATGTCCATGCTGCTGATTCTAACACTGGGAAAGCTGACATTTCAACAAAACCTCCTGATCAGAGTCAACCTGGAGGAACTGATAACAGTGGTGATATATCCCAGTCCATGGAAACTATGTCTCAACATAATCTAAATTCTGCTGCAGCCGAGCATATTGAGTCTTTTAGTACTGTCCAGACCTATGGTGGATCCGAGGCTGTTGCAGATGATATGGAACATGACCAAGATCTTGATGGAGGTTTTGCCCCTGCTACTGAAGATGATTACATGCATGAAACTTCCGAAGACACGAGTGGTCTTGAAAATGGCCTTGATACCATGGGGATAAGATTTGAAATCCAACCCCGTGTCCAAGAGAATCTTGACGACGACGATGAAGATGATGACGATGAGATGTCAGGGGATGGAGATGAAGTAGATGAAGATGAAGATGAAGATGAGGATGAGGATGAGGATGATGAGGAACATAATGATTTGGAAGAAGATGAAGTCCATCACCTGCCGCATCCTGACACTGATCATGATGATCATGAAATTGATGAAGATGAATTTGATGAGGAGGTTATGGAGGAAGAGGATGAAGATGATGAGGATGAAGAGGATGGTGTTATACTTAGGCTGGAGGAGGGAATCAATGGAATAAATGTCTTTGACCATATTGAAGTTTTTGGTAGAGATCATAGTTTCCCCAATGAAACTCTCCATGTGATGCCAGTTGAAGTCTTTGGATCTAGACGCCATGGGCGTACTACGTCCATTTATAATCTTTTGGGACGAACTGGTGACAGTTCTGCCCCCTCCCAGCACCCACTCTTGGTGGAACCTTCTTCTTCACTGCATGCAGCTCCTCTCAGACAATCAGGTAATTCTGATGTTTTGTTTTTTCTTATATCTTTCTGATTTTGAGAGTTATTAAATTCTAATATCTATTTCTTTCTTCTTTTCAGATAATGCTTCTGATAGGAACCTGGAGAGCACCTCATCACGGTTGGATGCTATATTTCGATCGCTGAGGAATGGACGCCATGGACACCGGTTCAACTTGTGGGCCAATGATAACCAGCAAGGTGGGGGATCAAATGCATCTGCAGTTCCGCAAGGCCTTGAAGATTTGGTTGTTTCCCATTTGAGGCTTCCAACCTCTGAGAAGCCCTCTGATCAGAACACGATGGTTTTGGAACCTCAAACTAAAGTTGAGCCTGCTCAGTTACAGGAATCTGCAGGGATGATGCCTGAAGCCCTTGCTGAAAACAATGGCAACAGGGAAAACAATTATGTCCCTCTGCCCTCTTCTGTAGTAATGGATAGCTCTGGCAATCCTGACATCAGACATGCAACAAATGAAGCTATGCAGGGAGCAGATGCATCAAGCACACACTCTCAATCTGTTGAAATGCAGTTTGAACACAATGATGCTGCCGTGCGGGATGTTGAAGCAGTCAGCCAAGAAAGTAGTGGAAGTGGTGCAACTTTAGGGGAGAGTCTTCGGAGTCTAGATGTTGAAATTGGAAGTGCGGATGGCCATGATGATGGTGGAGAAAGGCAAGGTTCTGCTGATACACGAACAAGAAGAACAAATGTTCCATATGGGAATTCTGCACCTGTAGGTGGGAGAGATGCATCCCTTCACAGTGTAACAGAAGTTTCAGAAAATCCTAGCCAAGAAGCAGATCAGGGTGATACTGCAAATGAGCAGCAAATTAATGGTGATTCTGGATCAATTGACCCTGCCTTCCTAGATGCACTTCCTGAGGAGTTGCGAGCTGAAGTCCTTTCTGCTCAACAGGGTCAAATGGCACAGCCATCAAATGCTGAACCACAAAACACTGGAGATATTGATCCAGAATTTCTTGCAGCCCTTCCCCCGGACATCCGAGAAGAAGTCCTTGCACAACAACAGGTGCAGAGGCTACATCAATCACAGGAACTGGAAGGACAACCAGTTGAAATGGATACAGTTTCAATAATTGCTACATTTCCTTCAGATTTACGAGAAGAGGTACATTGTTTATTGGATTGTGGTTTTTATAGTCTTGAAATGTCTCATCTCTTCCAGTTTTTGTCTTTATCCTCAGGTTCTATTAACATCCTCTGATGCTATTCTTGCGAATCTCACTCCTGCTCTTGTTGCGGAGGCAAACATGTTACGTGAAAGGTTTGCAAACCGTTATAGTCGGACACTCTTTGGCATGTACCCTAGAAACCGTAGGGGTGAGTCTTCTAGGCGAGGTGAAGGCATTGAATCTAATCTGGACAGAGCTGGTGCAATTTTTGCTCGGAGATCTATGGGAAGTAAGCCAGTTGAAGCTGATGGGGCTCCTTTGGTTGACACAGAAGCTCTGAAAGCCATGATTCGGCTGCTTCGTGTAGTTCAGGTATTTTCTTGGTATGATTGATTCATCAGTCTGATCTAAGTTGTCTTTTGTGATCTATGTACTGAGGGATGTATTTTGCAGCCACTTTATAAAGGTCAGCTGCAGAGGCTTCTCTTGAATTTATGTGCTCATAATGAAACCAGAACCACTCTGGTGAAAATCCTGATGGACTTGTTGATGCTTGATATAAGAAAGCCTGTCAGTCAATTGAATGCTTCTGAGCCATCATACAGGCTGTATGCTTGCCAGAGTCATGTGATGTATTCTCGTCCCCAATTTTTTGATGGTAAGACCTCTAGTTTGTTCTCTTTTTGGTGGGCAAGTGTTGTTTGTCTGTTACTTGTCAAAAAAAGGAAAAAAGAAGGTGTTATTTGTCTGTTGTTTATCGAGTCAAAGCTGAGTATGAATCCAGGTTTGTGTCACAGCATTTACAAACTTAACTAATGCATATATTTTCATTTATTACTTTGACAATGTTATATAAGCTTAACCAGAACCTTTTTTTCTGGCAGAGGAACAGGATAGTGCCTCCTCAGATGATGATATGTGTTGAGTTGTAGACTTGTTGCTATGGGGAGGGACTTGAAATGATTTAACTTATCACTCTTTATCTCAACTTGTAAACTAATATCGTCTAGGGACTAGTCTAAACTCAGAGTCCAACCCCAACTAAGGGTTATCTGGGATATGTGAAGTGTTAGAAGGTGCAGCACCACAGGATTGGGCTCTGCATTTCAATATGTTGGTTCAAAAAATTATCAAAAGTGGATATTTTGGATATGTAATTTGTTGAATTCTCTTGCATTCTTTTAATGGTTGACCATCAAAATAACTTCACCAAAAATATTCTAAAATATATTCTTCATTCAATAGAGGCCATTGCTTGATGTAATGGTAAAATGCTCGAGTTGTCGAGTGTGACAACATAGGTTTGAGTCTAAGAGCAGCCACTTTGTGAAAAAATAATGCCAAGGGTGAGGTCTGTCTCCAATCTACCCTCCCAGCACCCTGCATAAGTGGGACAGACACTGAGTAATGGCCTTCTTGTATTCTTATTTCAAATATTTCAGTACCTAAGGTTTACCAATTTACTTCTGGGTGTCATTATTGGTGTTGTATTATGACTGATCAAAAAATAAAAAATAAAAGATATTGGTCTTGTAGTATGGTATGGGGGGCTGAGTGGGACTGAATGTTTATCAATGGAAAGTTATGTCCAGTTCATAATACAGCTTTAAATTAACAGTTTCATGAACTGTCATTATGTTCTCCGCTTAACTAAGACACAGAAAAATCAAAGAAAATTAAGTCCATTAACTTTGCATGCAATTGGAATCACTTATCTTGTGGTACTTAGATGATTCACATATCTTGTCTCTTACTTCATAGGTGTCCCTCCTTTGGTATCTCGGCGCGTTCTTGAAACTCTGACCTACTTGGCCCAAAATCATCCTTATGTGGCGAAGATTTTGCTTCAGTTTAGGCTGCCTCAGTCATTTCTGGATGAGTCAGAAAATCTTGATCAGGAACGTGGCAAAGCTGTGATGGTGGTTGAAGAGGATGAAAAAGAAAGAAAGCAGCATCAGGACGGATACTTATCCATTGCATTGCTTTTGAGCCTCTTGAATCAACCCCTTTATTTGAGGAGTATATCCCATCTTGAACAAGTAATGGTTTGCACAAGTTGTATTTTGGGTTTTGTAAGTAAATTCTCGACTGTGAATGTGGTCTCATTGGATCTGTTTCCATTTCTGATTCTTGTTTCAGCTGCTAAATTTATTAGAGGTCATCATTGATAATGCTGAAAGTAAATCTAGTTTATCTATCGAATCTGGGACATCTGCTGCTGAACAATCATCTGGCCCTCGGCTTTCCACATCAGATGCTGAGATAAAGACAGGCTCTGGTGGCATATCCTCTGGTTCTGACATTACATCATCTAAAGCTGACGACTCTTCCAAACCCTCTTCTTCTGGTGTTAATATGGAGTGTGATCCTGAAACTGTATTACTTAACCTACCACAAGCAGAACTTCGACTATTATGCTCGTTGCTTGCACGAGAAGGGTATGATAGACTTTGTAGCCACTCACCTATACATGATGTCTGCTGTTGTATGTTATTTTATGAAGCAATACTTGTCAGAAACAAACTACCAAGCAATATCTGTTTTCAGTAGCATTTGAAAAATGCCAGTATTATGATGTAGCATTATGTAGCCTTGTTGCCTCTATGTTGTGGTCACTTCAACATTTATGCTAATTGTCATCACTTTTTTTATTCTTCCTCAAGCCATTCGAAGTTTGTTGGGGTTCTCTTTTAAACAGAAAGGTTTGAATTTGTTCTGTTAGTTAACTATTACTGTGCTCATGGAGTTGTTCAATACCATAGTTATCACAATTCGCTCATTCCTTGGCGAATTGCGAATTAGATCACACAATCTAAAACGTTGATCATTAGCGATTTGACATGTAAGATTTAGCGTTTCAATCTAAAATATCAAAAACACCAAAAAGTTATACAACAAAAAAGAAAATACACATGCATCATTAGAATTTTTATTTTATAATGGTTTGGATTTGTTGGAATTTTTCCGGCGTGTGTGTGTGTTAGAATATTATTACAAATAAAATAAAAAAGCATATCACATTCCAAATAAACGAATTTCATTCCAACAAAGCGATTCGAAGAAGCCTACCCCTAATATTACGTACCACATTTTATAACAAGTGACGATTTCCGTTCCCTATCCTGTTTCCGTTTTACGTACCAATACATAGATGGACATGACTATATATGTGTCTGGGTGTTTTTGCTAAAGAACTCGTTGGATGATTTTATTTTGTTTAAAATTTTGATGTCTTAGTCACCATGATCAAACTATTATTGATTATCATTTGTTTTAGGTGATTCTATACTTCTTGTTTTCTAATGTTCATGCTTCATTGCTTTTCCTTTCCCTTTTTGACGAGAGAAGCTGTGGTGACATATGTGATGTCTTGCCTCTAATAACAAATATGAATTTTTGCCTATCAAAAAAAAAAATTATATATATGCAGTTGACCTTCTTATAATTAATATTCAATAAGTTTATAATATCTAATAATTAATAAATTTTTAAGAAATCAACTTGGTTCCATGATAAATAATTAATAATTCCATTACCTAATAATTAATACTTTTTTCAAAAAAATCATTTATAATATTAATTATTAGAGAGATAAAATAGTTACATATATACTTGTATGAATTCTATTTATAATATATTTTGATAATTGTATTTATTAATTTTGTATAATTGAACTCAAAAGTATTGAAAGTGGAGAAAATTATGACATAAACAAGTGTAGGAAACACAACCTCTTCAGTTCAAAAGGACTTTAAGATTTTTTTAAAATCTTAAGTTGAATATTATAAGGATTTTATATAAAAGATTGAATTGTCATTGAAAATTTACATATGAAGTCTTCTGTTTGCTTGCAAAATCCTACACGTATAGGGAACGCTTTTTGATTAATGAAAGTGTGAAAAAACTTTATAATTAATAATTCTAATAATTAATAAATTTTCTATCTCCTGTGTCTATTAATTATAAGAGAGTTGATTGTATATATAAATTATTAGTATTTATTGTATGATTCATTAGACTGAGTGGCTCCTGTCACACTTCTAGTGTCAGCTAATATCCATTGCCAGAATATATGGTTTACCAATGGATTGATTTCTACAGTGGTGAATGTTAGTGTTATTTTTGAGTTTCATTTTACGTTTTACTTTTTTACTTGTTCTAACATTCATTTCTGCAGTCTGTCAGATAATGCATATACCCTTGTGGCGGAGGTATTGAAGAAGTTGGTGGCTATTGCTCCGACCCATTGCAATCTTTTTATTACTGAGCTGGCTGATTCCATGCAAAATTTGACTAAATCTGCAGTGAATGAGTTACACATATTTGGAGAGGCAGAGAAAGCTCTCCTCACTACTACGTCATCTGATGGAGCTGCAATTTTGAGGGTCTTGCAGGCAGTGAGCTCCCTTGTTGCCTCAGTTAATGAGAAAGAGAAGGATCATCAGATTCTTTCTGGAAAGGAGCACACTGCTGCACTTTCTCTGGTATGGGACATTAATGCAGCTTTAGAGCCTTTGTGGCTGGAGCTGAGCTCTTGCATAAGCAAAATAGAGAGCCATTCAGATTCTGCACCTGATTTATCAAGTACATCTATCATTTCCACATATAAACCATCTGGTGTAATGCCTCCTCTTCCTGCTGGTACTCAGAACATCTTGCCGTACATTGAATCCTTCTTTGTGACATGTGAGAAGTTGCATCCTGGACAGTCAGGTTCTGGTCATGACTTTGGTATTGCTGCAGTTTCTGATGTTGAAGATGCCAACACTTCTGGCAGTCAGCAGAAAACTTCAGGGCTGAAAGTTGATGAAAAACACATGGTTTTTGTGAAGTTCTCAGAGAAGCATAGGAAGCTCCTAAACGCTTTCATCCAGCAAAACCCTGGGTTGCTTGAAAAGTCATTCTCACTTATGCTGAAGGTTCCCCGATTTATTGATTTTGACAATAAACGTGCTCACTTTAGATCTAAGATAAAGCACCAACATGATCATCATCATAGTCCTTTAAGAATTTCTGTGAGAAGAGCATACATTCTTGAAGATTCGTATAATCAACTGCGCATGAGGTCAACACAAGATTTGAAGGGGAGGTTGACTGTTCACTTCCAAGGGGAGGAAGGTATTGATGCAGGTGGACTTACCAGAGAATGGTATCAGTTGTTGTCCAGGGTTATTTTTGACAAGGGAGCACTACTATTTACAACAGTGGGCAATGAATCAACATTTCAGCCAAATCCCAACTCTGTTTACCAAACAGAACATCTCTCATACTTTAAGTTTGTTGGGCGAGTTGTGAGTACCTTTTCTTTTGTGGTGGTTTGATGAGTTATCAGTTATGCTCTTCTTGCTTATTCGTCTTTATATATTCTAGGTTGGGAAAGCACTTTTTGATGGACAACTTCTTGATGTTCATTTTACTCGATCATTCTACAAGCATATACTTGGGGTTAAAGTGACTTACCATGATATCGAAGCTATCGATCCTGATTACTTCAAAAACCTGAAGTGGATGCTTGAGGTGTGTTGCGTTTTAAAGTTTATTGCTCCCTCCGTCTTCATTTGATGTATCTTTAACTTTGAGTGTCCATAACTTCAACTTTGCCAAGAGCCACCAAACCTTCATTCTTAGTTCCTTACTTGCTTTTGCAGAATGATATCAGTGATGTTCTAGACCTTACTTTTAGCATTGATGCTGATGAAGAGAAGCTGATATTGTATGAAAGGGCCGAAGTAATAAATTCTCTCAATTCCTTAATGAAATGATTATATCTACAACCTATCTTTGTACTTTAACCTGATTTACATAATGCAGGTAACTGATTATGAATTGATCCCTGGTGGACAAAATGTTCGAGTTACTGAGGAAAACAAGCATAAATATGTTGATTTAGTTGCTGAGCATCGGTTAACTACTGCTATTCGTCCTCAAATAAATGCATTTTTGGAAGGATTTAATGAATTAATAACTCGGGATTTGATTTCTATTTTTAATGACAAGGAATTGGAATTATTAATAAGTGGGCTTCCAGAGATCGATTGTGAGTTTCCCATTATTAAGTTGCATTTCTACATTTTGTTCTCTCAAAGCCTATTTAAAGTATACTTTTCCAAAAAAAAAAAAAAAACCCTTCAAAATAAAACAATATTGTTTTAACAAAAATTCTACGTTGTCTTTCAGTGGATGACATGAGGGTGAATACCGAGTATTCCGGGTACAGTGCTGCATCTCCTGTCATCCAGTGGTTTTGGGAGGTTGTTCAAGGTTTCAGCAAGGAAGATAAGGCTCGTCTTCTGCAGTTTGTGACTGGGACCTCGAAGGTATCTTGCTTTTGTACATTTTATTCTATTTCTGCCAGTTTGCATGCACAAGGAGCATTTGTAAGTTATGATGAAGTCTAAATTTTAAAAATACAGAATAATTATGGTTCTATTAACTGTTGTTTGGGTAGATGCATAGTCTTGATTGAAATGTGGAACTTCCTAATCATTCTTTGACTTTATGAATATGCACAAAAACTGTGCCATTCTTTGTAAATTTTAATAAACAATGTAGAAATGAGGTCAAACCTAGAATGCCATGGATGGTATAGGTAAATCTAGATGTTAAATAGAATAACCTGTAATGAAAGAGATGAATTAAAGGGAGAGTTTAGTTAGCACCCAAAAAATTCTATAGGCATTAGTATCTTGAGTAACTAACTAAACCTTTATATATGTGTTTTGAGACACTAATAACTTTATTTTATACAAGTTACCTGGCCTACTAAATTTAGGTAGGGAATTCGTTTTTTTTAACAGGGCTTGGAGTTCGCATTATAAGTGGGACCCTTGGTATTACTCTATCATTTTGTACAATTTATATACTTTTGGAAGGCCGGTTTGGAGAATGTAGTCAGAAGTGCGTTTCTTGTGGCTGTGTTGGTCGGGACATCAATAAGTGTCAACCCATTATGATTGTAGCCATTCCGGTGGTTCTTTAATTATCCAAGTTTGACTGTGTTTTGTCTCTGTAAAGGGAGGAGGATTCAGTTTTGGTATCTTTGGTGGTTTGAGGGTCCTCTTTATGATGGTTCCTTCATTGACTGCTAATGCGGAAAAGGTTTTGATGTCGCTCTGCAACCTGCTGGTCTTGGACTCTTGCTTTTGGTAGTCACTGTGAAGGAGAATTCAAATGATCAGTTCTCCATGCTTTTTTGGGTCATTGAATTCTAATAGTTTATTTTCCAAGGCTGTCTTTGTCAACAATCGGTGGATTTGGCCCATAATTACCACAATTCGCTCCCTTCCCAGTGAATTGCGAAATGAATCGCACAATCCAAAACATGGATCATTAGCGATTTGGAACGCAAGATTTAGCGTTCCAATCGAAAATATCAGAAACCCCTAAAAAATCATACAACATACAAGAAAATACATACATACATCATTGGAATCTTTATTTTATATTGCCTTGGATTCATTGGAAATTTGAATATTATTACAAATATAATTAAAAAGCATATCATGTTTCAAATAAACGTATTTCGGTCCAACAAAGCGATCCAAAGAAGCGTACCCCTAATGTACCACGTTTTATAACAAGTGACGATCTACGTTCCCGTTCTTGGATTCCCGCTCCCATTCACATACCATAACGATCCATATTCCAGGTAACATTGATTTGGCCTGAATTTTGTCTCCTCTAAATCACCGTGTGTTGATTGCTATACTGGACAATTTGCTCCTTGTTGATCAGCTTAAAATAGGAGGTTTGATTCTGATTGATCACTTCATTGTGTGCTTACGGGCTTTAGTATTTGTTGATCATTCAACAACGGGGTTTGATCTTTTACCATATTTGGTTATAAATGGGTTATGCCGGCATCCTTTCGGGAGGTGTGTTGAGTTGGAGATGTGGTCAGATGAGGAAGGAGGTGATGGTGGTTTGGAGAATGGCTCCTCTTTGTTTCATTTGGTGGTTATAGAGGGAGTGGAATATGTGGGACTTTTGAAGGAATGGAGTCATCTACATGGCATTTCAAGCATAATTTTTGAGATTACTCTTTTTTTTGGGGGTTAATGAAACTAGTTAGCTTTATAGATTTTTTGGAGGAACATAGGCCTTAATTTTTATAGCCTCTTCCCTACTCTTTTTTTTGTATATTTTCTTAACATATACATACTCTTTAGCGATTAAAAAAATTGATGTGTTCCCACATTGCTCCTTCACCTGCTTGGGTTTAATGCTGCTTGTATTTTTCCTTTTCATCAAGGAATTTATATTGGGTGTCTTAGAGCATTGGGTTTCCTAGGTAGGTGGGATGCTGTAAATTCTCTCACTTCTCACGAGTCACGATTAATTTGAGGTATTGTTAGGACGAGGGTGAACTCGGGGGGTTTCGGTCACACACACAGAGACTCTGTGCTGTAATTTGTTGGACTCTGTCTCTCTGTTGGGCATCTTCTAGGGGCGTTTGGATAATTGGATCCTTTGGATTATTATTATTTTTTTGGATTTCTTTTGATTGTAATATCTTTTATTTTGTAGACCTCACAAATACATGGTCCTTGCTTGGGTATTCTTTCCTTGCAATTAATATTTTTGGTTATTCATTAATAACCGAGAGGGAGAGAACCCAACTTCCAGAGTTATAGTTAACCTGGTGCTTTGTCTCCCCTTCCTCCTCTAGGAAAAAAAAGAAGTGAATGCACCACACTCGCCCTGGCCCTCTGATGGAATTACAGATTCTGAGGTCCAATCTTATTATTCTATCAAGTGGATAGACTGTTGCTTTGATTTGGAATTAAGTGCTGAATATGCATTTAGATCTTCAAATCACATCTTAATTCTTACAGTACACGTTGGTTTGTAGTGATTTATTGTACAAGTATCAAATTGGTAGGAAATTGAGACTATCTTGTGGATTTCTATTTGGTATTCATACTGAGTTATTTTTCTGAGCAATGCTCCCTACAACGTTGCAGGTGCCTTTAGAAGGATTCAATGCACTTCAAGGAATTTCAGGCTCACAGAAGTTCCAGATTCACAAGGCCTATGGCAGCCCGGATCACTTACCTTCAGCTCATACTTGGTAACATCCTTTTCTTAGTCTATTGCTCCTGTTGCTTAATGTGTGGTTCATCTGCGTTGGCAATTAGTGAAGCAGTTTTCATGACCTTTGCTATATCTGGTTTTCAGTTTATTTTTGCTTTTTAAGTGCTTGGTAGCCTATGGTACCGGGAAACTTATGAATTTCTCTTGATTGGTGCAGTTTCAACCAGTTAGATCTTCCAGAGTATCCATCGAAACAACATCTAGAGGAGAGACTGCTACTCGCTATTCACGAAGCCAATGAAGGGTTTGGATTCGGTTGAGAATCACAATTAATGTGCCCATAAATTAATCATGTAGATAAATATCAAGAATGTGGTGAAAGGAAAGTTTCAAATTCAAGTTGTAAGATGTTAATATACTGTACAGTATGGCAAATGCTTATGGCAGTTTTTTTGTTTTGCCAATCTGCTCAGAGTTGCTTTGCTTTCTTCTTCTTCTTCTTCATTCTTCTCTCTGTTGCTGCCAACCTCTTCATCTTCTTCTGCCTAATAATTAAATTATTCAGAGCTCTTCCATGATGTACTGTCACTAGTGGTCTGGTGACAAATTTTGTAGCTTAATATAATGGTAGCTTGTGTCAAAAGCATGAACAGAATGCAATCAAAGCTAACAAATTGGCGAGAATTCTTCGGCCACTTTGGTACACCACAAATCAATGTGTCCTTGTCATATCCACAATATCATAAAAAAGATAGGTCATGTCATACATGGTAGAGTATCATTGGAAGAGTATATTGCTATGTCACTATATCAGTTTCATTCAAGATTTTTTTTAAATTGGCTATTGAGCATCAACCTGAACTTTATTAATAGCAAGTCATTACAATACAGGAGACATTATTGTAAGCACCGAGAAGAAAATATTCAACGAGTAGAGTGATATTACTTTTTTTTCGTTGGATTGTTAGATTGTTAACACGGAGAGGAGAAAATTGAGAAAGTTTAAGTAAATCTCTTCAGAAGAAAATTCATTTAATGAAATACTGAAAATTTCCTGAATAAGTTAAAAATTAGGATAATTGTTAAATAAAAAAAGGGTATAATTGTTTAATTGTTTAATATACATTATTTTCTTTTCTTTCTCAAAGACTATTTAATACATGGAATAATAATTTTCTTTTTTTTTTTCCTTAAATATTCAAATAACATGAAGATAAATATTTTTTATTTTTTATTTCTCTTCCATTTTAAATTATCTTTTTCCCTTTTTTTTCTCTTCAAAATTTAAAAACAAGTTGGGGTTGTGGCAGGTGGTCTATAATATATATATATATATATATATATATATATATATATATTATATTATATACAAGCTTGGGATTGTGATACTTGCCAACTAACTGTATCATATATAAGCAAAACTAGAAAGTTGTCCGCATCTGGCAAGGAAAAACAACATCTTTGATTGAGCTTCTAGGTTGTCACGGTTCTCATGCTTGAACCGAACGAGCAATGCCTGTGTCATGGCAAGTGTCACGATTCAGGTCCTATTATATGGAAGTATTGTATCTACTTTGTAAGTCCCAAGCAAGAAACTCGATACTTCGAATTGATTTGATAATGAACTCTGCTAAGTTCCCTCTTGGGATTGCAAATGATTTGACCATGCCCACGAAGAATTTTGCCAGGAGGGTGTAATTTTGTTAAGAACATATTTTATTATAAATTTAAAAATTAAATAAGTATAATTTTTTTTTATAAGTGTTCCTTGTGAGGGGAGTAAATCTGGGACTTTTGGAGAAAAGAAATATAAAACTTAATATTAATTGATAATATTAATAAAAAGAGTTGAGCCGAGCCTTAGCTCATAGAAGTAAAACTAAGCTCATCACTGTCTCGTGTCAAGCCCAAGATTGGTGAAGTAAATCATGACCAAAATTAATATTAATGATAATAGCTTTTTTTTTTTAGAAAGAAGTGATGTGCTATTACAATACATGAATCACAATCAAATAATCAACTGCACATTACAACATATTACAATCAACCATACAAGCCTGGAGCCTCTCAAGCCTCTCAAATATGAATGACAATAGGTGAGGTAGTTTGGCTAATTAGGTATTCGCCAGCTTAGTTTGTAATTCAAGATCACAAGAACAAATTACATTTCAGCATTTTTCACCATATGACTATAATGTTTCCAAAAAAAAAAAAATTGAATATGGTACAAGATCTAAAGTACAGGGAGATTGAATGCCATTCCAATGTGATAAAAATTGATTTGCTTCTATTTCCCATTTATCCCCCTCCACTATCTTGACCAAAATCTTGTATTGGTGTCCCTCTCCCTGACTCCTGCTACTTGTTCTCTGTTGACTCTGCTATTGGAAATAAACCTTTGAGCAGCAGGGAGGGGTTTTGTAGTTCTTGTAACCCTTGCAAATGCTTTAGTTGGATCAATATGCCTAGCCTTATTTGATTCAGTTGGCAATAACTTCTTCTCAACTAAGGAGGAAGCAGACAATAAGAAATTGTTCTCAATCCCTTTGCTTTGAAGATCTCGTTTCCGTCTTAACTCACGTAGGGAGTCAGCCCCTTTAATCAAGACAGATCCCTGGGTTACCAAGCGGTTATTAGATTTTAGGCTCCGATTTCTAGGATCTGTGTCGATTGTAGTTTCTGGTGTTAACCAGGCTTTTTGCTCATTTGGAGTGGCTTTTGACTTTTCAGGAGAAGAAATTGGTGGTGCACACTCTGACTCTTGATTTTGTTGTCTCAACTTTTCTTCAAGCTTCTTAATCTAGATATTAGATATAAATAAGAATCTGCGTAACATTTATTCATTCAAATTATAGAATCTAGATATTAGATATAAATAGAACCTTTTCGTGAAGCAGCTGAGATTCTGTGTTTTCTCCATGCAATTTCAACTTGTTTTCTAGTTCCTTAACCTGCAACAGCAAAAGCAATGAATTAGCATTTCAAGATTTTATCTAAAAACATGGGAGAATGTTATGGTGCAGGAATGAATCTTTAATAAGGGCACTGCAGTTAATGGACAGACAAATAAATAAAATAAAGACGACTTATTGAAAGGGCGGAATATAGAAAAGAAATTGAATGGGGTTCACCATGAAAAAACTAAAAAGAGAAAACACAGTTAGAAATTTCCCTAGTCCAAACCTTAAAAAAAAAAACCCCAAAATAGTAAAAACTCACTTCACATAAATTTTGTGTGTGTGTGTGAGAGAGAGAGAGAGTTTCGTCTGACAGCAATTTTTGATAATTAGGGTCTCAAAGAGTAGCTTAATGATCCAATAAGTCAGACCAACCTTTTCTTGATGGAGCATCATCTGAAGCTCTAACTCTTGTGTTCTCTCTTTCAACTTATTTTCAAGCTCCTTGGCCTGTTAAAAGCATAAGAAAGCAATTAATATGTCACACCTTGATCTAGAGCACCCCTCAAGTCTGAAGCATAACAAAAGCAATTAAGAAATCAATGTGTAGGAGGACATCTGCAATTGCCAACCTATTGTGTGAGAACAGAATGTGACATCACATCACAGCTAGCATTTTACTGGAAAACCCTATGACTAACATAAAAATCTGTTGAAAAAAATGAAATATGTAAGTTCATTTTGGCTGCAAAAACCTTGTGTTGAAGAGTCTCAGAATTTGCATGCTCACGTTCTTTCAGCTTAACTCTCTCAAGCTCATTGACCTTTGGCAGAAATAACAAAAATAATGAGTTAACCTTGTGCTGATGACAAGGAAAAAATGAAATTAAAATATTACATCACACAAACAACCTTTTCCTGAAGAGTAAAGCAAATTTCTTCCTTGCCCTTCACGGCATCTGAAAGTTGAAATAATTGCTTCTCCAGCCGTATGCATAACTCAGCCTTTGATTCAAGCTGGCCTTCTAGTTCGTTAAGTTTTTCCTGTTGATTTCTGCAAATCTGGTCCTTGCTTTTGGATTTACTGTCTAAATTCAGAAAGTTCTCTTGTAACTTCTGTATGACTTCGTCTTTGGATCTGGATTCTTGCTTTACTTTATCAACCTTTAGAAAGTTGAAAACAGGAAGAAGAAAAAGAAAAGAAAAGAGCATTGATTCATTGACTTGTCAATGAAATAATAGACTAGGCCTATTTTTAGAGAATTTTCATGGACGGCAAATGGTTAATGAAAAGAGCAGGTCAATTGGCCATCAACTAGCTTACCAGCAATTTCAGCTTTTGAAGCTCCCCCATATCAACCTGTTTCTTTGCAGGACCCAACTCAACCCCTCGAACCCTAGTTGCAAAATTTAGTGAACTTAGAGTCTCCCCCAAGTCCTGTTCCGAAGGGCTGATTTGCACAAACATCAAAGTTTTTGAATCACCCCCTGCAGCACGTAATTTAGGCCTTCAGAAGTCTGATAATATAAAACTCTTTGTAACAAGGACTGACCTGACCATTCAAACATCACATACAGGTATCTAGTTTAAAAGGAGGTGGTGGCATGAGCCTATTTTACTGCATGCATAAATAGTTCCGACTGATGGACCAAAAAAAAGGTCTGACTGGATGTTGTTTTTAAAACAATAACCATTGCACTCAGATAATACCATTTGCACCACATTTAGACCAAGTCTTTCTTGATTTTTGCTATTGATTTTTTACTTCAAGTTTCAGTAATAATACCACTGTTCTGAAGGAATTATTCCTAATTTCTGTAATAAAAAAACGAAATGACTTAATCTTATAGGATTGACCTAGTGAATTGTAAAATAAATCATATTACAAACTTTTTTTATCTACTGACAGTGCAATCTAAAACAGACCTGTTTCAGTGGGGCTTACCTAGGGAATCCTGAAGCAAATGTGTAAGTTTTGAGTTTCTGCAAAATCCCAATGATCGAATCAGGATACAAAAGACTGGCAGGGCATATCTGAATATAAGAATTATAAAAGTAGACCTGTATGGTATGTAGCTACTTTTGGCTGCCAAAGCAGATACAACATCCCCAAGAGCAGAAAGTGATCTGTTGATGTTTTGAGCTTCTTTAAGCCGTTCTCCTTGTGCTTCAGTTTTAGCCAGCCTCTCGCTGCCCGCCAAATCCACAAGCCAAAGTTTACTCTTGGTGCACTCGCCATTTACCAAATTTTTCGCTATCACCATTATGCATAGCATGCTATAAAAAATGGAAGAAAATGAAACAAAAATTATAATAAAAAAGGAGAAGAAGATATTTTAACAGAGCAAATTCCACACTTCCCCTATGCGAAAAAACAGTGGGAATAAAATTAGGTTCAGTCTAACCAGTGAGATCGGCTGCTATGCTCATTCACATTGTTTGATCCTACAGCTCTTGCATTGCTTCCAGCCTGCAGAACTTCCCACACTTCTTTAATGTTCTCAACTTTGGCTTCCACAATCCCTGGAACGTGATGGACCCCTTCAGAGGCTTGCCTTATCTCCAACCTAGGACATAAAAGAAAATCCATATATCAATTTTCAATTTGTTCGAGATCCAAACAAACAACATCCTAAATCAAGTAAATTTTATTTTACTCAGCCAAGCCAAGCCACTCTTTCACATGCTGCATTAAGAAGATGAATTCTAGGGCAGCAACAATACAAAGCAACCCAATTGAAAAGAAGAAAAATTTTCAAGTATTTGATTGAATGCGTGAGACAAAAAATTTACTTCTTTGATGAGGGTGACGTGGCGAGCAAGTCCCGAATTTGCTCATTGTAACTTCAAGCACACTGACAGATATGTTGTATGAAAAAGTCTCTTTCCTTTCTTCAGCCATTTTAAACAACTGCTCCAAAGTCCTATAATTGACTCCTCTGTTTTGCTCAATACCCTCCATTGTGAAAGTCTTTCCCGTCCCTGTTTGTCCATATGCAAATATGCAAACATTGTAACCATCTAACACTGAAATCACCATAGGTGAAGCATCCGCAAATACGTCAACTGTTAAGAGGAAAGAAATTCAAGTCAGAACAAGGTATATAAACACTTTATCCATATGCTAAATATTGCTTTCAAAATTATTTTCCAAACTTATTTGCATCTAAAACTACTCCAAATTTGGAATTTTAGCTGAGAGCCTAAATTAAAAATGCAGTATGAATTTCAGGAATGGCTGTGCAAAAATAAATAAAAACAAAAAGGAAACAAGCGAAAGATAAATATGAGTGGGACAAAACAATTGAGTAATTATTTAAAATAATCGTGATTCGAAAAGTATTTATTTTTACACAACAAATCAGGTTATGTACACTTGAAAAAGTTCATATGTTTCAGATATTTCCTGAAAATAAGCATTTTGCCATAATGGTGCATACCCTGATCAGCCTTCGGTGTATAAACCCGGTCAAATTTATATATTTTCCTTGTTGAAGCACCTGTAAGTATCCCAAGATCTCCATCCTTAGCTGCATCAAAATCTATAACTGTTGCACACCCAGCTGATACCTCGTCTTTACTTAACGGGCGACACCTACAAAACACTCTAATGTTCCCTGATACATACCAGTCGGAAAGAAAATTTAAGTTTAATTTTCAAGTACAAATGTAAAAGACAGCATTAAATTATGTAAGATAAGAACAAGGAAAAAAAAAGTGCCTTTTGCCTCCTGAATTTGGTTAAAAAGATTCTTCCTCTTCACCTGCTCCTCACTGTACTTCAATTTAAGATCAACACACTGCTCAACTGCAATGCAGATAAAATGTAAGATAAAATTTAATATCGACTGTAGTGAAGTGGTGATGCAAACTTACCCAGTGCTCGAACAGCAAAAGTCATTTTATTCAATTCAGGAATTGAATCAGTACATTCATGTGCTTCACGGGAGAGCTGAGAATGCTCCTCCTTCAAGGTCTGCAAAATAAATCAACATAAATTATGAAATTTCATCCCTGAATAAATCTGAAAATAGGTCAAACGACTTTCACTGTATGTGTAAGTCTACCTGAATTTTTCTTCTAAATTCATCTGTGGCTGCCACCCAGAACCTCTTATCACGTTCATACCTACTAGAAACATCCCTCAACTTTGCTGCTTGTATATACATAGCTTGATCTAATTGAATGTAAGGAATGACATAAATTATTTTGACATTTTCAGACAAACAGATAATTTTTAATTTTCAGCAAATGGACCATAAATATGATGAGCCCTTCAGTAGATCCGGCAAGCAAGAAAATTTTTAAATCAGATGATAGCACTTATCCTCCCATTAAAGTTCCTCCCATCTTTCTTATAGTAAGATTCCTCATTGAATCAGTTTGACTGCACCTTACCTAGACAGTGATTTTGGAAGGATTTGTTGTCAAGCTCCATCATAACTTTCTCTAATTCTTTATTGGCCACTGTCAGTGACATCCAGGCCTCATGGCATTCATCTGTCTTGAGCTGGCATTGGGTGCTCAATTCCTCTATCTTCTTTTCATACTTGGCAGTAGATCTCATTCTCATATATTTAATCTGCAAACCATATCAATTTAGAATCAGGTTAAGCACCCCTTTCAAAATGCTCCTAAACTATCACTTCAAGCCAAATCTAACCTGAGCTGAAGTAACTTCTACCTCAGCAGCACAATTGTTACATTTGAGACAATCTTGTTTCACCTGAGTTGCTTTATTCAAGTCACAAGAGAGTACACATGAGCCTCATTATAACTATCATGTCTAGATGTTTGATATAGCAAATCAAACATGATAAAGTGAGAAATACCATGTAGTTTTGGTGCTTCTTTAACACAAATCCCACTAACTACTGGAATTCCATGAACTCCTTCAAACCTTATCACAATCACTCCATCATCCCCTACAGTAACTCTAATATCTACCAACTGTAGTGGCTTATTGGCTCCAACAACTGCATAGATGTCAAGTTCGGATACAACCTGCCACTTTTGCCCATCAAAAAAGGAACCTCTCGAAACAGAAATTAGAATAACAATACCAAATCCAAATCCAAATAGTAAAAGTTTTAGCAATATTTTTTTCTTGCCTTCTCTTCCTGCATGTAAACATCAAAGACCCGCATCCCTTTAGGCCCATTTGTATTTATTATTTCAGCAAAATGAAGATCAACAAAATAGTCCCCAGTGGAGAGGCTGTGAAACCAGTAACAAAAGTTTCCAAACCGTGCGGACTGGTAAAGAGGCACAAAATCACCACCATGAATTATACTTTCATCAGTTCTTAAAACATCCCCTCCTTGAAAAGCAATGTCCGGCATGATGAGCATACTGGAATCTCCCACTTCCTCCACAGCTTCACCCCCAGCATTTACAAACGTCACAATGTTCTCTGATTCAAGAAACAAAATAAAAATAAATGCTTGAATCCTCAAAACATTGAGAGTACATGTGGATTTATGCCCATAAACACATATACAACACACAGGAGCGTGCCCAATATAGTTATTGAAATTAGCAGCTGAGGGTTGAGCAGTGATGATGTGTCTAGAAATTGAATAGCCATAATTGATGTTATCCACTGAAATGTTTTTCCAGAACAAAATATGTATACGCACATAATTACATACATATATGTATATACTATATATGTTTGTGTTCACGCGTTTGTGCGTGCGTGTGGGAAGCCAACATTGAGGTGGGGAAAAAAGCTTCAACAATGTGAAAAGAGACTACAGAGAATGATGGGCTTAATCGTGCAATATTAATGAAATAAACATGAGCTACAATTAGTGTTCTTTATGATGTGAAAACTGAAACATGTCAAATAGTATATTGATAAGAAAGTTAGTAGCAGTTAAACGGTTAAACCTAATATTAAACCAAATTCAAAAAAATTCAGAGATGATGACAATCAGATCACCCCTAATCTTTAAAAATTCCTATTAGAAGGATAGACCCCCTAAATAACCCTAAACTTCCTTTTGGTTGCCAAGAAAACAAAGAAAATAAAGTTTTGGGTATTATTATTTACATCATTCTGGTTTCCAAATAGTGAAAAATAAATTCACATCAACTGAGCCTAAAGGATCCTAAGCTAAGATTCAGCTTCTCCATTTTCTCAGCAACCAAACGGAAAATAACCTGGAATTTCACTTTCAAGTATTACACAAAATATTAATAGATCTCTCGTATAAAATATTAAACTAACCTGTGCATTTCGTCCTCGTAAACCCAGACCGAACCAGCCTCGAACCCGAAACACAGAGCACCGAATCTACCGAAACTGTATCTTCCTCATCGTCGTCACAATTATCTTTGTTAGGTGGACTTGAATGTGCATCTTCATTTTGAAACGGTGGTTCGCTCTTGTTCAAATCTTTGATCCAATCAAGAACTGTATATGAGCAGGAGCTTGAATTTAGGGTTTCTAAGTCGTGATGTTTGGTGTCTGATCGAATCTCTGCCATTCTTGTTTGTTAGAAGACAGAGAAACTCGGAGAGAGCTTCAGTTTGTTGTTCAAGACTCCGTTTCTGTTTGTTCGCTGATATTCAAAATTTGAATTATAAAAGACCGTCTGAATGAGCCGACTGTTACTTGATTACTAGGCTCTTGTAGGGTCAATTTGGGGGTTGGTCTCATCATGTTCCGTGGGAGAGAGTCAGGGCAATTTGTCCGGTCCTCTAAGTGGATAAGAGTATTCACAAGCAAGGTCAGGTAAGGTCACTTTTAAAATTCAATCAAGGTCGGAAAATGTCGGATGGTCATTCGTCCCAATTTTGTCCTTAGATTTATTTCATTTATATATTAATTTTTTAAAGTTTTGAGTTAGGAAAGAAACAACCCACTCCACTCCGTTGCCGTTCTTATATGTTCTTTCATTTAAAGGTAAATGATACTATGCAATGCACATACATGTCCTTAATTGTATGTTGGCATTTAATGGCGGATCCAAAATTTAAAAAGACTCGTACGAGTATTTTTTTTTTTTAAAAAAAAAAAGACGTGAGTTCTAATTTGTTAAAATATTCTAAAAAAATTAATGATAAAAAATATAATATAAAAAATTTTGAGGGAGCCATGTCTCTCATTTGTCTCTTCCAGATCCGTCCTTTGTCAGTATCACATCTTTTAAGTGACATTAGCATATGGTCAATCTAATGAGTTAAATATAGGCGTGCATGTAAACATGTTTACAAGTAGTATCGTTTAATTTAAATCTAAAATGTGAGCGTAGACGAAAAATTGAAAAATTTATGTTGGACCAAGCTTTTCATTCTTTAGATGGATGGAATAAAGTTATCCCAAGATTTTGTCTAAATTGGTTGCCAAATGACAAAAAAAAAAAAAAAAGGGCAACCTAACCCACTCATTCTCTTTCCATTTTCAATTCTTCCTTTAGACTAAAAGTTATAGTTTTAGATGGTGTTACTAAGACCATGCAAGCATGTGAGAAATTGATTGAGTGCCATGAGAATTGACAAAAAGATGATTTTGATGAGACTAGTTTTCTTTTAAGTCTTTTCCCAAACATCTACAGTAGAATGAAAGTTTAAAAATATTATTGGAAGTCAAATAGAGTCTTTCACTACGAGAAGACCCCACTCAACCAACTGATCTAACACATAGTATTTAATAAAAAAAATAATAAAAAATAAAAAATTAAATTTCATAATCACTTATAAATAATATTTATCAAATATCTAATAAATTACTAAATTAAATTTTTAAAATTAATTATCCGTAATTTAGAAATAACTCAAAAAAATTATAATGTTATATTTTTTAAATTTTCATTTCAAATAATAAAATATCATATTATTTCAGATATAAAATTTTGAATTTTTTTATAAAGAGAATATTTGAAAAGGATAATTATAACGTCAACGTCGGTGATTTGCGCCACGCCAGGCGCGTGAACCTTAATGATCATATCCATTACCCATCACACGCGATAAGGGCGCGTCACACACCTGCTTTCCCAGAGAACATAAAGAAGGCAAAAACGCTTCTTCGGCTTCGTGTCCACTGTCCAGACAAGTTGTGTTTGTATTGTTGTATCATGTGCGTCTCCATTTAAGTGGGTCCCTCTCTTACTTCCATAATTCCATTGCTGGGGCTTACCTTCCCCTTCCACCTCTCCAGTTTCTCTCACAACAATACTCTCGCTCTAGCTCTACCGCCTCCCCCTCTTTCTCTCTCTAACCCTTGCTCTCGTTGCAGAGCGAGCAAGATATGGACTTTGAGGATGGGGTGTTGATAATAACTGACTCAATATCTGTGAATGCAACAGTAGTGGTTTGGGCGCTTCAGCAATTCTCTATTGGACTCAAGGATTTGAGGATCATCACACAGGCCTCTCTTCTTGGTCAGTAAAAGAATTAGCCCTATTACAACCTAACTCTCTATTCATTAATTTGCTAGTTCTTTTTTTCTGGAAGTTCTATTGCTGTTGTATTCAATTGTTGGATTATGGATTTTGCTATATAGTTATCTCAATCTTCAAAGTTTTCTGAATGATTTCGCTTTATGATCTGTTTGGTTGCTGAGAAAAGGTAGGAAAAGAAAAAAAGTTGGAAATTTTGAATCCTTATAACAGATGCACACATGTTTGGGGCCCTAGAAAACAAAAACCTCTACTCAACTGTGTTAAGCATCTCCAGCGGTGACTCAAAGACAAGGTTCTCAATTTTAAATTTGAGTCAAAAACCTCAAAAACTCCTCTCAAGCGGTGGTCAAACTCAAACCCAAATCTATCATGGACTCCAATCACCGTTTAATGCTAAATTTAAAACTTTTGGGACAACATGGGAATTTTAAAGAAGATTTGAGTAAAAACTAAGTGGCTGTAGGAGAGCATCAAACTCAAATAAAGCTTTTACTCAAATTTGAGTCACTGCTGGAGATGGAGCTTATATGAGTTTCATTTTTAGAAAATCAAAGCAAATATAAAGATGGGACTCAATTTTCAATTCTCTATTCTTTTTCCTTAGCTATTTTTGGCAGCAAAGTAGAGTGTTAATTTCTTCTGTTTTCAGCCATGAAAGTAGAGGGTTTTGAATTGGTTGTATAATCCTATTCAACTAATGTTAGATTTGTAAACTTTTTGGCTCTTTTGAAGCAATGTCTTTGGTTATAAGTCTGTTTGGGTCATGCAGTAACATAGGTCCTTGGTTTTAGTGCAGAAGGAAACCTTAATTTTAAGTCATCTTCATTGTCTACAATTATCTCAATCTCGGAGATGCCTGGGTTTCACACCCAACTATGGCTATTAGAATTGGCAAAAGTTCTTAAGCCTGGTGGTTATGTGTTTCTACAAGAACCATCCTGCCCGAACCAGGAATATGTAAGTTTTGTGTACTTGAACAATTGTGAAACATTTTTTCCCCGTTCTGTTGTTGATAACATTGATTTTGATGCGGATCTCTTATTTTAGGATTTGGGTGAATCAAGAGCTTGTTTAGAGCGCAATCTTTTGTTTGCGGGGTTTTATTCAATTGAAGCTTTTGAATGCCTTGACCACTCAGCTGAAATCAGTTGTACATCTCAAGATTTTGAGCTTATTGCGGTAATCTTGCAATTTATAACCCATGATTATTTAGTTTTTATTGGTCGATATAAATGTAGTCAATCGATTGCCTTGTCATGCCTAGGGTACTTCTCTCCTAGCCAGCCCAAAGACAATTAAACAAGATTGTGTGAGGCATTGGTAGCTTGGTGATCTCCTGAATGCATTAAATCAATGCAACAAAACATATGGTGGCTTGGTGGTCTCTCAACAACATCCGATTTATCCTTAAGCTGCCTATGTAAATTGGGTGCCCTTGCAACTGATGTGATTTTGTTGGCAGGTATTTCCCTGGACCAATTTGTAAAGTTGTACCGTTGCATGGGGTGATTGACCTAACCCCTGAGTCTTTCACTACTGAGGCAAGCCCCAGAATGATTTGCCGGAATAACTCAGTGTGATCTGCTTGACTCTAGGTGGTTTTTTTTTGTTCTTTTTTTTTTTGGAGAGGGGGGGGGGGGGGGGGGGGGATGAAAAGAAAATCAATGTATATACAGAAACATAAGGGAAGAGAGCCAGTTAAACTGTCCAAAACATGGAGACCTTGGCCAAATAGGCCAAGGAGTAAGGACACGATTTGCCAGGCCTCCATCAAAGGCTGTTTACACAACTAACAAATACAACAAAACGAGAAAGAGTTGGACATAGATCTAATGTCAAACACCGAGGACCTAGATCACCATTTGTATTGTCTACCTTACGGAGGACTTGGATTAAGTACTGCCGAGAATTTGTGGAAAAAAAAAAAACTTCATGCACTACGAAATCCCTCGAATTTGTCCAACCTATATAGAAAGCCTGCAATTTAGCTTGCAAATCAGAACAAACAAGAAAATATAGCCATTGAATGCCTTTTCTTCTTTTTTTCGGGGGGTGGGGTAGAATTAATCTCTATCTTGAGGTTCCTCACCAAAACCGAAGTTAAGGAGAAACTTGAATTGTTGATTTACGAGATTTGGCTGATTGATCATGTTTGTCTTTCCTTACATCGGTCTTTCAATGAAAATAAGATTTCACTTGTTAACTGGGAGAAGGAAATTAATTCAACAGTGTCCAGGTTATTGCCTGAAATTACTCTTGGTGGTCAATCTGTGTTTTTATGATTTGATCACTTTTTCTGATCAGTGGCTGGGACTGGGTTTGAAACAAACATTCCATCGGCACTGCCTCAGATTGGATGCTTAGTTTTCTGGTTGGAATACCCTCAATATTTTTATGAACATACTACTGTATCCATCTTTTTATTTATTTATTTTTAATGTTGTAAAATATTCTTTAAATGGAATAAGATGTCTCTTTATTCTCATGTATTTTTGGCAGTGCAGATAAAAGCAAAAAGAACGTATGGTGCTGAGGAATTTTCTGCTTTTCAAAAGACACACATATATAAAGTAAAAAATTCTGCGATTGCAGTTGATGGCACATTGCAACCACAGATTGAGGAAATGGATGACTTCATTGATGAAGATAGTTTGTTTACAGCTGAAGATTCAAAGAGGACTGAGTTGCCACGAGGTTTGGATTTTTGGACCTAATTAAAATATTTACTACCAATACTAGTATGATTGTCTTAGAGCTTGCCTCACCATATTCGCGTAGTATGATGATAATTCCATCCTATGAGAATTCCTCCTCCCCCCAGCCTCAAACACGTACACAAAATAAAAAATAGAAGAGAGGGGGGGGGGGGGGGGGTAGCATATCATCACTTGTTTTAAAATAAAGACTTGGAACTGTTATATCCATTTATTTTTTAGCTTCTCATGCTAGATTTAGTCTGTGTCAATCGTCTTATAAAATCAATTGATGTTTTGGTTAAAAAGGAATCCCTCCGCCCTATCCTTTGGGATTTTTTTTTTGTTTGTTTATTTTTTGGGGAGTTGGGGGGGTGGGAGCTCTAACTAATCTAAATCGGGGAACTATCCTTCCCAGCGCACCCAGCAACCCTGGCTTCATCCCAAACATTGAATTTTCTGTGAGCAATATGTTGACTCGTTTGTTTGTTTGTTAGTTATTAATAGAACTGGTCACTGATTGATGTACTGTAATTCACTTGACATTTTTCATACCATTCAATAACTTAAACCTGATATCTTACTATACTATAATGCCAGTGTATTACTTAATCCCGAGATTTTACTATACTATAATGCTAGTGTATTAGATTCAGCATATTGACAGTTACCCTTCACTTTTACTATGGGTTTCGTTTCAGCTGTCCAGATCCCCTATTGGTCTCCTGACTAGCAGTTAAGGAAATCTTATTAATAGTGACATTATAAAGCTTTAATAAAAAGTTACACACTGACACTGTATTAACCTGTACATGGCAGATATCAACATGTATGTGTTGATATATGGACGGATTCTAACTAGTCACTGATGTATTAATTGGGTATATTATTGTTGTCACATTGACCAATATTACCTCATCTCCCCCCTTTTTTTCCGGTCTTTCCTTCTGTTCCATTTCAAACCACCTGTCAGCTTTTTAGCTGCAATGCTATACATTCATACACACGACGTAATTTCTTTGCATAGAAGTAGTGCCTGAAGTTGAATGCAAAAAATCTTTGTTTACATGATTAAATGCTATTAATAGATATTTGATTTTTTTTTTCTCATGCTAATTGAAATCAGAATTGAATAAATAGTTATCCATTCTAAATAATTCCATGTATGTTTTTAATAGCATTATTTATCATCATTGCCTGAAGGAAATAACACAAAAAAGGTGAACATCTGTATTCAGGAGTCCTGAAGTCCAAAATGATTTCATGCATATTGCAGCCAATACCTGTTATTCTAAATGGCAATCTACTGCCGAACACTGATACTTGAAACTACATCTGTTGAGATGTTCACCTACTTTAATCCTTAAAGTGGTTTGTTGAAATTATATATTATAATTGATTTTTTTTTTCTTTTTATGTTCTTATATTAGATGATAATTATCTTATACGGGAACGGATACGAGAACGAAATCGCCTCTACCAACGTAGGCGCCGAGCACGAATGACAGAAGAACAAAAAAATCGTGAAAAGGAGAGAAGACGGCTGTATATGCAAAGCCGCAGAGTTCAGCCTGTTAGTTATGAATTGCCACTCCCTATGCCGGTTAGTTACAAAAGAGCGAAAGAAGGTGAACAAAGCCTACACTGCAGTCAGCAGCTTCGAGAACCTCACATTATTGAATTAGAAAATAACCAGATTGTGGGAGCAGGTGAAGCTTTATAGTGGGAAAAGAACCACTGGGAGGGGACCAATTAGACATTTGGGAGAGATAAATGGAAAGTCATATACTGGAGCTAGCTGCAATTGTTGAATGTATATTGCTTGATTATGCTTGATTGTGTGAATATGAGCAAGCCTGCGAGCTGCTAAGAGTTCAGCCATTTCTATAAAATGATCAAACTTACTGGTGAAGTCTAGCAGGTTTCAAACGCGTGAACGTATACTGAGTGAATATAGATCAGTCACTTGGTATGAAGATGCATCCCCAACCCCGCCTTACCTGGAAAAAAAAAACACACACTCCTACATTTGTATATTTACTGTAGGTAGGGGAATTTGTGCGGATTATATCTGGGGTCTCTTCTGACCTGTTATGTACATGAAGATATATACTTTATTTAGAACTGCTAGTTGTGTTGGAATATGAGCTGTGATATGTCAGGAGTGTATCTAATTTTATTGCTTGTATTAACACTTCAATTTTCAGTTGCAAACATGCTTCAAGCACATTTTTTTGATATTACATCTAATATAATTTTTGGATTTTTTTGTTTCTTCCTTGTATTTGGGTAAGGGGTCTTCTTTGTTGAATTGATGCTCATTACGTAGCGTATGTTTGGCAGGGCAGCCAAGGAAGTGAAACGTGGGCTGGCCCCACAATTTTGGGTTGGCCACGTGGCCCCAAACGGCCCCTTAGTAACCTTGAAAACTGTCCACTTGTCTAGTAGCAGCTTTTGTGCTGATCCATTAAAGGGATTGGCCAGAAAATTTGTAATCAGGCTGTGCCAGTTAAAGATCAATTTGAATGTGGTAGATCTGGATGCATCACTCATTAGCTAGTCTTGGCTTTTGATTGTGGAGTGGTTGAACTAGACCAGTGGCAGTTTCCAATTCTCGTGTAACGTTCATGGTTGGTTATTGATTGGAGTGAAAGGGAAGAGCAGTGCAACCTGCACCACAATTTGGAGTTATTATTCATTGGTCACACCTGGATTATGAGTAACTAACTCATATATTATGTTGATATGCTAGGTGTTCATTGTTCTAGATGTAATGTATTGGAATTAATGAATAATGTTTTCACAATTCGGCCACTTTTCCATTACCACTATAACATCTGACACATCAGTATATAGATTATATATCGTGTTGATGTGTCAGGTGTTCATTGGTCCAGGTGTAACCAATGAATAATTTTTTCATAAATTTGGCCACGGCCTCCATTACACTATCAGTCTTCCCCTGTCATCAATCCATCATAGACAGTACCATAAAGACTGTTGCAACCTGCATTCATTTACTACTTTAAATTTTACTGCTGTTGTCCTGGTTTGATGGTAAAGCATTATCATAATATAGCGATAATGCGAATTCAAATCTTATGATCTGCCACACACACACACACACACACAGGGGAAAAGAAAAAGGGAACAATTGAAAGGGGAGAAAGAATGTTGCCAAGGCTCATCTTTCTCAAATAAAAGGGGCTAAGATTGCCTCAAGGGTGTTAAGCCATAACATTGAGGGTGTGTTTGTTGCAGCTTCTCAGTATGCTATAATCATTAGAGGGTGTTTGGTGGGACTGGAGAGGGGCAAAAGGGTGGGCTGCACTTGAAATTTTTGGAACAGAAGCATAAAGAAATTTTTGTCTCCGACCCGCAATCCGGACTACTGAATGAGCAGACAAACAGATCTTTAATTGAAAAACATTTGTTACAAATAGAAATAAGTTGTGAGTTGCTCAAGGTACTTATCTTAACCAAAAAAAAAGAAAAAAGACACTTGCAATTGCTTAAGCACAATTGTGACAGATATGACTGTACAATTTTTATTGTTGGTGTATTTCCTACCCAATTGTGCATGATATGGACCAACCGTAAAATTTACATACTCGTATCTTAATTACCTTTACTTCTTTGTGTTATAGGCTCTATGATCTCTTCTCCATTAGAAATTATAGGCTCTTGAGTCTTGACCAAGTACACATCTCTCTCTCTCTCTCTCTCCGCCTAAATACTTTTGGGGGTAAAAGAGGCTTTGAAAAGTGAAGGACACAATCAACTCAAATTAAAGAAGTTTTGAAAAGTGAAGGACAATTAAGTCAAATTGTGCCCACCCAGGCAGGCCATTTGTTTCTCTTTCCTGTTGTCATATATATATATATATATATATATGTGTATATATATATATATATACATGTACTAGCCTTGTAGCAATAAATAGAGAAGCAAAGAAAGTTAAAACATTTTAATTTCTGAGCTGCCATGTGCAGAGAAAGGGACTTCTCTACTTCCCTACTTTTGGAGAATGCGTAAATTGATTCATTTTTTTGGCTCTGTTCCACAATACAAAACCACCTTCCTACCTTTCACCCTGTTTTTTCCCCTCTCCACAGACAGAGGAGGGAGAATTGTGAAAGAAACAACATATATAGACTTTTATATATAGACACATCTACAGAGACAAGAGCCATGAAGAAAGCTATGACCAAGAAGAAGAGGAAGAAAAGGAACTCGAAATGCTTCTTCAATGCTGCTGAATTTCTCTTCTAAAGACTGGTACATTTCTCTTCTTTCCTTTCTCTCTCATGGTGTGATAATATATCTATATCACTAAAACATATATGAGAAGCTAGCTTCTTATACTTTGAAGAAGGCCCCAAATGATCTTATTTTGAATTTTAAAAAATTCAAAAATTGTCTCTTCGTTATGAACATACGAGTAATTGGCTCAAGAAACCTTGTTCTTGTGTTATATTTTCCTTTTTAAATGTTCTTTTTTTTTTTTCTTTCTATTTATTTCATGTGCACCTTGATTTTTTTTTTTGTTATTTTTGATCTAGTTCTTTCAAATTTTAATTCAAATGATTCAAAAAAAATTATTTATTTATTTTCTACACAAGTAAGCTTTCCAATTCAGAGAGAGGGAGATAAAAATGGGATACCTAATCTCATAACTTTGTGTCGTTTTAATGATATCATGTCATGTCATGTATGATATGATTTATTTATTTTTAGTGTGTTATAATAGATATGTTATAATATTATTGGAAAAACACACCGTAACAATTGCTATTGGCGGTTGTAATAATGGTCCAGTCCTATTGAAAAATAATTTCTCTACAAAAAAAAGATTGGACTGACAGATATTGAACAGTTATTCAGTGAGTTATTATTCATTGATTCCGAGTGTACTACATCCGAACTAATGAACATTTATCACTTCGATATATGACCTTTATTATTCATTGATCTTGAGTGCACTACACCCGAATTAATAAATATTTATCACATCAGTATATAACCCACGTATTCTCTGATATGATAAATATATTTTGATTTATAAATATTTTTAGATTTGAATATACTGTATCAAAAATAATAAATAATTTTTTTTTACTCAGTGGTTATGACAGTCGGTCCGGATTAGTGAAAAATTCATTTCCAATTGAGTGGAGGAGGGTGGAGTTAATTTTGAGAGTTTTGACTATGGTCAAAATCATTAAGACTGCAGGCTCCAAAATCCAAATGACATTGTTATTATTGTTTTTGCCTCTCACTGCAACTCATCAACTTTGGTTGCAGGACTGATGGTTTACTGAAGTAATGGCAGATGATGCAGCCCCAGCAGCAGCAATTCTTGCTGTCAATTAATCAAACGGTTCTCACTGATGGAAGGCATTGCAAGTCAAAATCATTTCTATTTTTTCCTTCTGTACTCTGATATTGGCATGAATAGGCTCAATCCCAACAATTTGATAGCATTTTAATATCTTTAATTACTAGTATTTTATTACAGTACAATCAATTGGATTCCAATGGTGCTTGAATGTCTCAAAGAAATTGAATTAAAAACCCATTGAAATGAATTCACTATATGATTTTAGAGTAATCGGTTGCTTAACATGGTATTAAAATCCTAATTACGAAAAGTTTTGACTTCAAATCTATTTGCATTTGCATTTACATTTTCGGTTACTCAACAATTTTTACACACCACATATTGTAAATTGTACTTGAAGACAGACAATAAATTATTTTCAAAGAAACAATGATTTTTTCCAGAAAATACAGGACTCAAAAGCAATTGTAAGTAGCAGAAATATTGTCATGTTCTACCTCTACAATCTACATCTGAATAAATAAGTTAAGCAAGCTACTACTTAATCATACAAGTGAAAGCACTCAATATATCTCCCAGATTCCATATGTATGATTTTTATTTTTTTTTAATGAGTTTGTGTGGTTTTGATTTTTTTTTTGTTGAACCATATAAATGCAATCATAAACTTGATTACTAAACCTAGAGAGAATCATGAAAGCGTCAGTTGAATTAACACTTTGAATTAAATTAATTGTAATACTCATCGCTTCCCAAAAAAATAAAAATAATACTTTGAATTAAATTAATTGTAATACTCATCGCTTCCCAAAAAAATAAAAATTGAAATTGTCAACTGGTACTTTGTAACTCCATTTTAAATTTCAATAAAATCAACTACAAAAGAGTGTCTTTTGAAATGATTGAAAGAGTCTCTTGAAGTGAGATTTCTATATCTTATACAGGACTAGTAAATAAGTTTTAACTTTTCCCTTATTTGGGCATATAAGCATTTTATTTATAAGGATTGAAGGGAGAAACTTGCATATATAATCACCAATGCATACTGCTCCCTCCTTCCCCTTTTTTCCTGCGTAAAAAGAATTTTTTGAAATAATGTGATAATTTTACATTAGCTTTTCATTACATCATCTGAAATATACAATTGTCACGTCATTTCGGATGTTATTTTTGGGTGTACAATATAATATTACACTCATGTTTTTGTATAAAAAATTCAGCATCGCTATCAGAAGACATCTGGAACCTCTTGTATGCCAAAAAAACAAAAAAAAAATCTTGAGAATGTACACTCAAAGAAAAGCAGGCCATTAACACTGTATTTAGCACCATAGGAACCGATTAAACAACTAATCTGGGACATTTTGGAGTTCCAATATCATTTACAGAAAGAAAACAAAAGAAACAGCTCTATCACAAAATGACTACAAAAGACCTATCAAGAAGTGTTAGCTGGGTTATGAATCAGAAATCATCAGACACAAAAGTAGTTTTACGCATCTTACCCAGAAAAAAGCAGGTTTAAGGTAGTCAATGTGATGAGAGCTTTGTTAAAGAGTTGGTCACAAACCAGAGCTGTTAAAACTTCTAATATCACTTTCCCTCCTTCAACCACAATCATGGATTCAATTTCCAAATTTTCTGCCTTCTGGTTCATCTAAGCGACAATAGTTGTCAGATCATACTGTACAGGGTTTTATAAAGTTACACTCTTCGATACCTCCTACCTTGAGCATCATCCTTGATAATATTGCAAAGTCTACGAGGAAAACCAACAGGCCATAAAATAACATCACTTCCCAAAAGATTCATCTTTGCAAGGTGATCAGCAGCTCTGTTAGTTTCACGAAATGAGTGAGAGACTTTATACTTCTCAAACTTCTTTAGAAGTTTCCAAATATGCTCCAAACAACTACGAGCCTTCAAACTATATGGCTGCACCTTGTTGATGGATTTCACCACACTCATTGAATCAGACTCAACCCATAGCAGTTTAATCCCTAGACTCGAGGCAAGAATAAGGCCTCTCCATATAGCCCATAGTTCAACCAGGAAAATATCATCTCCCAGAGCTTTGGAAACATAAGCGCATATAGGATCACCCCTGTAATCCCGAAGCAAACCACCAAAACCAGCATTCTCTCGATCTATAGATCCATCAGTATTTAATTTTGTCCATCCTAAATCAGGCTTTTTCCACGTACACCATGTAATTGATCTGGCAACTGGGCTTAAGAGGCTGCTCCATTTTCCGAGGTTCATCATCAAAGAAGACTTTACTACATTGTGGATAATTAGTTCATTTCTTAGATCCTTTTCCATTTCCTTGTGTTTCTTCCCTCCAAGGTGTTTCTTCAAATATTTCTCACTGGTAGTGTTTACTAGACAGACAGCACAGCTCCATTCCTTTTGGACTGTCTTTGGATTGGCAGGCCGAATCAGCCGACTTTCTATAGGGTCATAAGCATGGTTGGATTCGCCCTGACACACAAATTTGATAAAGATTCCAATCAAACACTTAAGAGTGACTTGATACAATATATTGTATTCAACTTAGTTACCATAAGCCATAACCAAAATGGTGGATAGCTTGTGAGATACTTGATATACCATTATGCTTGTTCTCATGCATAAGGATTCCAAAGTTGCTTATCGAAAGCCAGAAGTCAACAAGTGACTTATCAACAGGAATGGAGAATGAAAACATCTTCACTGTTACCAATCTAGGTGTATTACAAATGTACCAGCACTCAACATATTACTACCATTTCATAAAAATCATATCAAAGGTCAGCTTACAAATTTACCTTGTAAATTATGTGTTTCTCCGATTCTTCCGGTTCATTCTCTTTAATGTATCTCTCTACTGCATCAGGAGAATCATTCTGCTCACTCAACATGGAAGTCTTTGTTCTTGGAATGGACAATATGTTAGGCACTTGTGAATTCAAAGAGAAGTAGGGCCTGATGAAGTGCATATAGACATAAGAAGCACCAGCAAAGTGAGGAATCACCAGCAAGAGGGTGGCTATTCCCTTCGCATAAGGCCAAAAGGGGAGCCTGGAGTCAAACAAACACGAGCAATGAGACTCATTTACTTACTGAGTTCCTGATATAAGTATACATCGAGAATTCGGGATAGCCCAATGGGATACTAAGCAATACAACATCGAGTGAATGACCAAAGACTCCAAGATACAAAATTAAAGAATGGTGCAGGTAGAATTGAGATGTAATGCTATTATGTGTTTGTCTGAGATTGTATTCATTTCAAGTGGCCAAGGAAATATGGCTCACATCTCGAACTCATAGCTTCAAAGCAAGTAGAAAAAAATCAGAAGTCAACATTTTACAAGATCATTACTATGCTACAAGCCTACAACGATGTGATGTTTTTTGATACCTAAATCATTCAGTTGAACAAATCGCCAGTCACAACCCACACTGTTGTGATATCAGTAGCATGACATCAATTTTAGAGTCCCTTGAAATGGCAATGTGCTAACTTCTTCCCAATGATTCGTTAAGCTTGCTGTTGTTTTAACTAATGGCCAAATTATGGAATATGAATATATCTCCAAAGCATTATATAAACCACGATGAAATAATTCAATTTTAGGGGACATCCAAACATTCCCTTAAACAGCACTAATTAAAGATCCCAACTATTCAATAGAGCAACAGATACATATTCAATTTGAACTGATATTATTCTCTCATTCGCACAACACAAATCACTATGATGAAGCACCTTCTTATAATGATTATACTGCAAAACCTAGAAATTACCATACGAGAAGCTTCGCTAATGCCGACTCCATGATTTTGGTGATGGAAAACAAAACCCAATAAGTGAGACATTGTTGATAATTGAAAGGTGTGTCACCCTCTACAGCCCTAATCGAAGCGTACCTGTTTAAATGAAAAAACTCCCAAATCTTCAGTTCTGTAGATTTTAGATTAGAAATCCACAAACAAAATTGAAGAATTGAAATACACACAGAAAATTAAAGAACGCCCATTTCAAAGTATTGTAAGAAAATCATAAGAGGGTTGAGTGGCTACTTACAAGGGACACAGCAAAGTAATTGAAGGCCTGCAGATCATACCCAAAAAAAGGAGGAAAAAATGGCAATCATATATGTAAGCGAATTCATTGATTGTATTTTAAACGAAAACCTAAACCTTTTTCAATATTGAAACATAAAATGATAAAGTTGAAATCATGGGGAAAAAATGTTCAAAAGAATAGATAGACAGACAGAAGAAAGCTTCAGATATTGAATGGCAAAGTAAAAAGAATAAATAAGTTAAATAACAATGAAAATGACATACCAGGCAAGAACATTGAAGATTTTAGCCAGCACCTTGAGAAAAATCCCCAAATCCATCTCATCCAATTCTGTTTTTCACAGTATTCGAATATATATATATATATATATATATATATATATATATATATGTTTAAGTTTCGGGGATGAGATGAAAGAGCAATAATGGGGAGGAAATGGAAAAGACAGGCGGAGACTGTCAGTGGTGGAATCGTGAACGCAAGCCGACGTAAAAAGGTATAAAGTAGTAGGAAATGGTAACGTAAAACCAAGATTTTTTTTTATTAAAACCACCTCGTTGGGTTTGGTTTTAAAAATATTTCATAAAATACGGAAAAGTTTTTGTAATTGCCAAAAATTTTAAGAGAAATAAATATAATTTACTCTAATTTTTTAAAAAAATTATATTTTAAAAATTCATTTTAAATTAAGAATAATTTGAAATGACTATTAAATATTTGTTAGTTTTGACCGGTCATTTTAAATACTTCTTGATTTAAATTTTTATTTTTAAGATATAATTTTAAAAATAACATGAATTTGAAAATTAAGTTGAAAATAATGGTTAAGTTAAATAAAAAGAAAACTTCCACGGGTTATGTAAAAAATTTATAAAACCGAATACGACTACCTGACGACATTGAGTTGATGATTGTCATTAGATATCCGTACAGTCACCCATTAATTATATAATAATAATGAAAAATGTTACGGTCAGTTACAAAGGACGAAAACTCGTGATCTAATCGTGATTATGCATGTGTACATTACACATACTAATTAAATCACAAATTTCATCTTTTGTCACTAACCATAGCATTTCTTATCAATAATATATCATCGTACATGCAAAAACATACTTATCATTGACAAATTTGTGATCACTTTCTATCTAAATACAGAAAAAATGCTTCAATAATAATTGACTTAACTCAAATAATTGAATAGTCATTCTGGTGTCGAATTTGCTTGTACATTAGATATTTATAATTAGATAAATTTTTTATTTTAATACATAATTAATTTTTTATTTTATTTTCTTTGTTTTATTTTCATTTATTTTATCTATAAATAAATAAGATGAAATAAATAAAGGGATTAAAAAAATTTCAAACACTGATTATTTGTACTTGAAGTTCTTATATATACAACAATTTTTATATTTTATTTACATGTTATATATAAAGTCAAATCTCCCTATAAAACTATATTAAGATTATTTAATCTCCCAACTATTTATTTCATTCGGACAAAATAGAACAAATTACATTTGTGATCCTTTTAATAATTATTAATTGTTTTGAATTTTATCAAGTTTGTTGAATATTATTTTTAAATTATCATCAAATTTTTTTTATTTGAATGTGTTAACTTCTATTCAAGTGTTTTTTATTCTATTATTTATTTTATTTAATTTATTTGCATATGCTACAATGTTTTTAAAATTTAAATTGTATATTTGTTTATTAATACAAAATAATATTAGTAATACATAGTTGTTATTAAGTTTTTTTTTTTATATTTTTATATAAAAATAAGAATGTTATTTTATTTCTTATTAATAAAATTCATTCGTAAATTCCACAAAGTAAAATAAACAAATATTTGAATGGACACACTTGTAAAATAAATAATATTAGTAATACACTTGTAAGCCCGTGAAGGCGAGTATCACAACTCGAGCGGATTGAGTTTTGCTATCGCATTAATGCTATGATTTTCTAATTTGTATTTTTATCACACTACTGCTATAATTTTTAAATTTTTATTTCAAATAATATGATACTGTCATGACATTATATATATATCACATTAATTAAATAATTTTAAATATTATTAATACTACATTATCACTTTATTTAAGATACAAATTTAAAAATTTTAACATTTTTCACGTAATTGGAACTTTTTCCATTCGGCTATTTGTGTATTTTATGGGAGAAATTCAATTATAATGTTTTTTACTTTGTATTTGTGCATAATTTATAAGTAAAATATTTCAAATTGTTCTTACTCTTTAGATTTTTTTCATCCCAAAAATTATTTAAGTAAATAACAGAATCGTGGATAAGGAACTATATTAGTGACTTATGCAATTTATTGTTAAAATTTTCGCAATTAATGATTGAACTATATAAACTATATTACGAATGTAATTACTTAATCAAAATCGGTGAGACACGAAAATAAATAAAAAAATGAATCTAAAATTAGATACACATACAAAAATATAAAAATTTACGTGATTCATTTTAAAATAAAATTACGTTTTTGATTATTGTAATTTTATTATGAATATATTTTTTAAAAATTAAAAATATATTTTTCTTGAATAAAGGAATAAATTACTCAATCAATTTCCGCATGGGTCATGAAAACTTTGTCCATTCTGACTACTTGTATGTTTTACGCGGGGAATACGGAAGCCGATTGTGTCCATCAGTTTTTGTTGGTGGCTCTACCACTACAACGACTTATGATCTCTATGATTTTTTCTGTCCAATATCTTCGGTACGAGATGAAACAGCAATAATGGGGCGGAAATGGATAAGACAGGCGGAGACTGTCAGTGCTGGAATCATGAAGTCACGCCGACATAAAAAGGTATATATACAGTAGTAGGAAATGGTAACGAAAAACCGAGATTTTTTTTCTCAAAACCACCTCGTTGGGTTTGGTTTAAAAATATTTTGAAAATGTGATTTTAATAAAATTGTATCTTGAATATGCATTTTAAGTTATTACTGATTTGAAATGATTATTAAATATTTGTTGGTTTTGATCAGTCATTTTTAATTTTTTTTATTTAAATTTATATTTTTTTAGATATGATTTCAAAAATAACATTAATTTAAAAAATCAAGTTAAATAAAAAAAAAAAAACTTTTATGAGTAATAATGAGAAATAAAAAAATTTGTAAAACTGTACGGACATCTGTACAATCACTTATTAAATAATAATGAAAAATGTTATGGTGAATTGCATAGAGCGAAAATTCATAATTTAATCCTTCTTTATGCGTGCTTATACATTACACATATCAATTAAATCGCACGTTTCATCTTTTGTCACTAATCACAGCATTTTTCATCAATAATAAATCGTTGTACATGCAAAAACATATAGTTATGACTAACAAATTTTCAATCACTTTCCATCCAACTACAGAAAAAATGATTTGATAATAACCGCCTCAACTCAAATAATTGAATAGTCATTTTAGTGTCAAATTTGCTCGTATAGTAGATATTTATAAGTGGATAAATTTTTTATTTTAATATATAATTAGAATTTTTTTATTATTTATATATTTTTAAATTTTTATTATGGATTGAATATATTTTTAAATTCATGAATAATAATTTGTTATTAAGAAATTTTTTATTTTAATACATAATTAATTTTTTATTTTATTTTCCTTGTTTTTTTTTTCTTTTATTTTATCCTTAAATAAATAAGATGAAATTAATAAAGAGATTAATTTTTTTTAAACATTGATTATTTATACTTGAAATTCTTATATATACAACAATTTTTATATTTTATTTACATGTAATATATAAAGTCAAATCTCCCTATAAAACTATGTTAAGATTATTTATTCACCCAACTATTTATTTCATTATGACAAAATAGAACAAATTACATTTACAATCCTTTAATAATTATTAATTATTTTAAATTTTATCAAGTTTGTTCAATATTATTTTTGAATTATCATCAAATTTTTTTTATTTGAATGTGTTAATTTCTATTCAAGTGTTTTTTATTTTATTATTTATTTTATTTGATTTATTGCATATGCTACAATGTTTTTAAAATTCAAATTATATATTTGTTTATTGACACAAAATAACATTAGTAATATATAGTCGTTATTATGTTTTTTTGTTTTCATATTTTTATATAGGAATAAGAATGTTATTTTATTTATTATTAATAAAATTTATTGTGTGAAATTATGAATCAAAATAATTTATGCTATGTTTTTTGGTTAGATGGTCACTTAGGCCATAAATTAGGTCCAACGCTTAAGATCACCTTGACAATTTATATAATTATTTTTTTTCAACAATATATATGTCATGTTTTTGTTATTATTATTAGGTCACGTTTGGTACGCAGAGTTAGAATAATCATTTTATCAAATAAAATAAAAAAATAGAAAGGAATAAAAATTACTCATTTAGGACAAAATAATGTTTGAAATAATTTTTAATAAAATAAATATTTTCAAAATAAAAAATAAAAAAATAAAAATAAATATTTTTAAAATATCTATTTGATCGTAATAGAGATAACCTTAGTGTCAAACAAATGAGTAATTTATAGTTACCTATGCGATGGTACAAAATTTGTCCATCCATTCAGTCGTAAATTCCACAAAATAAAATATACAAATATTTGAAAGGACAAACTTGTAAGCCCGTGAAGGCGAGTATCACAATTCAAGAGAGATACAAAGATTGAGTTATGCTATCACACTAATGTTATAATTTTCTAATTTGTATTTTAAATTTTTATTTTAAATAATATGATATGACACTATACATATATATATATATATATCACATTAATTATATAATTTTAAGTATTATTAACACTACATTATTACGTTATTTAAGATACAAATTTGAAAATTTTAACATTTTTCACGTAATTAGAACTTTGTCCATTCAACTATTTGAATATTTTGTACTAGAAATCCAATTATAATGTTTTTTTACTTTGTATTTGTGCATAATTTATAAGTAAAATATTTCAAATTGTGCTTACTCTTTAGATTTTTTTTCATACCGAAAATTCATTTTATATTTCACTAAGATTATTTCAGTAAATAATAGAATCGTGGATAAGGAACTATATTAGTGACCTACCCAATTTATTGTTAAAATTTTTGCAATTAATGATTGGACTATTCAAACTATGTTACAAATATAATCCCTTAATCAGAATCGGTGAGATACGAAAGCAAATAAGAAAATAAATCTAAAATCAGACTTGCACATAAAAATATAAAAATTTACATGATTCATTTTAAAATAGGAGTACGTTTACGACTATTACTGTTTCATTATGACTTGAAAAAGATACAAATTACAAAAAATGCAGGTTTTTAACTATAAATACATAATATTAAGATAATAAAAAAATAATATAAAATATTAAAAATACTCTAAAAAAGTTATAAATACATTTCTCTTGGATAAAGGAATAGATTACTCAATCAATTTCCGCATCGCTCATGAAAAATTTGTCCATTCTGACTATTTGTATATTTAACGCGAGGAATACCGATTGCGTCCATCAGTTTCTGTCGGTGGAAAATAGATTCCAAAAAGGAAAAGGAAACAAACAGCATAATTTTGGGGACTGGAATTGCACATTGTCTAATGTCCAGATTCATAGAGCATTCTGCCAATCCGAAAATTGTTCAATCTGGTTTTTGAAGAGTTTATGCCCTTATCATTAAAAAAGATTGAGAAAGGCCAGCATTGAGAAAGGCCAGCCTTAAATAACCTAACAGTAACATTAGGGGAATGCTACTATAACCTCGAACGCATATGAAACGAGATGTTTTAATTATTACATGACCTAAGAATTGAGTTTTGATTTATCCTAACTATTTTATCACTCGTTTCTAGACCATCTAATAGTTAAAATACTCACGTGCACTCAAACTTACAGTAACATTACTCAAAACAAAATTCAAAGGATATTTACAACTTCTTGAACCACACCACTAACAATTCACCCCACCCCCACCCAAAAGATAAAAAAAAAAAAGAATCTTTTGAAGCATTCATGATTTTGACGTCAGCTTCATTGAAGGGTAAAAAATTGGCTTTTGCAGCATTCATGATTTTGAACCACTGGCAAAAGTTTCTGACCATGCATATAATGGGGAGAGATTATTTTCAGCTATGAGAAACATAATATGATAAATATCCAGACAAAATCTACATCATCAAAATGACAATCTGACTTCAGAATATAAAGTTTTGTTGGACAAGAGGTTCACATGAAACCAAAACTTAATTCCAGTATCAATCTCTGTACAGTTTGATTGGACAAAAAAGGCAACAAAGACAAAAGTTTAGTAAATAAGATCTCAATTGAGTCAAGAAATCGATATTTTACTTGCTGTTGTCTTTGATTACTTCCTCTAACTGACAACTCAAAACTCATTGTTGCCTTTGCTCTGTGCATCCTGAGATCTGAGCTTCTTGTCCTTCAGTGTTTCCTCTGTAAATGGGCATGAAGTGTCAGTTTATTCCCAGCAGGGAGATCGTATTGTCTTTGCACAATATATAAAAAACTAAATGAATCAAAATTATCGATTAATGAATACATTAAAAACTAGCATAAATATATGTGATAATGTACTGGAAATCCAAAATCAGCCTCTTAATAATTCACGAAGGTCACCTTTGAAGTATGGTGTCAAAGGACAATACAGCTTGAAATTATTGTACATAATGTACACTCTGAAATCTCAGTTATGGGAAACACACACATACAAACGGACACACTTGATCCTTGCACACGTATTGCTGTGCAAAAAACGGGGCTTCCTGCTAACCATAACTTATTTACACTAAGCTTCTCAGCCTTCTCTTGACTGAAATAATCATGACCATACAAATTTAAGTTATAGATCTTCTCTATTACCAAATCAAGGTTAATTCTACAAATGACAACTTGGTATGCTTGCTTTCACAGATTATGCACAAAGTTGTCATTCCAGAGTATTCCATTCACTGAACAAAATAAATTAAATGAAAATGATACAGAAAGACCTTGCTTCGCAGCCACTATTTACATGTTATCAGAGCCAGGGTAAAACTGTATGGTCTTTCAAAATAAAATAAAATCAAAATCTGTGTGGAATTACTACTACTTTCTCTCTCCTTTTTTCTTTTTCTAATAAGATAAAACACATTTTTAGCAATGAGCCAACCTGTAACTGGAGAGCCCCCCTCAAGTCAACCTAAGAAGCAAGAAGACGTGATGCATAAAGACCTCATCAACTATGCAGGATTTTGCCATAGATGCTAGGTCTAGACAGCCGCCCTCAAGTCAACCTAAATGGGTCCAAAGATCCAGTGATTTATGCGTTAAAGTCATACCCACTGCACAGAACTCCCGCACTCAGTAGGGTTTGGGAGAGGTGGATGGTAGGTAGCCTTACCTACATTTTGCAGAGATTGATTCTCAAGCAAGGAAGCACATCTCGTGCATTACGAGTAGAGAATAAAAGCATTGCCTTCTCCAACATCTTTTATTTTAGACCATGAAACGGTTCCAAATTTCTACCCACTTTACCACTAAGTGTTAACTTGAGCGGTACCTCCACCTTCCAAAGAGCAGATTGATGGTTGGAGTCCCGATTGGGACAAAGTGGGTGTGAGTCTCCCTTAAAAATCTCTACCCACTTTCCCAGAGGCTTTTGCAGGAAGGGCTTTCATGTCAATAAATGAAGCATACAAGACTGAAGGATGAATATCCTTCATCGATGAAAAGTGCCACCAATCTTATCAAAAAAAGAAAAAAAAAAAAGTGCCCACAATCTTGCTACCAATCAAGTTTTGAAGCCATGGGATTATGTAATGCCACTCTAAAACTATTTTATTTTGTTGAAAAATAAGTGGCCCTTGGGATGAGGATTGAACCTGAGAGCTTGGGCATATTACCCAAGTCTCTTCCCAACTCATCCAACCACAAGGGTTACCACTTTATAAAATTATACACAAGGCATCAGAGGCTCTGGCTAATGATGCAAACAAATAATGCATAAAGAAAAACAATAGTTATGATAATGCATTATAATTCAAGATATATAAGTTGTCAAACACAAGACAACTTTAAATACAGGAAATGGATCCCATATATCCTATTACCTTGTGCTTCTTGAGTTTTCTCTCTCCAACGTAGCTGTTGTCGAATCCTGTTGTTTGCTCAGTAACGTTGTCCTCCAAAGGTAAAGTTTTAATTTCATCATAGAAACTGTCTGCCAAACCAAGCAACCTGGTACAACCCCAAAAATAAACAATTAAACATGCGCTACAAATATCAAGATTTGTCAGATTAATTGATTCTACAGACAAATAATTAAAGAGATTACTATCTACTGATATTCAATTGTGCATACCCATTTCTTGACTTCTTCAAATGTTTCATTTTCTTTTTCTCCATTTTCGTAAGAGAAGCACGTGTGAAAAGCTCCTCTTCCCGCCGTGAACGCTCTTCCATCCTGGCTTTATATTTAACAAGTTCTCTGCTTTCAGTTCCAACAACTTCCCTCACCTATATATCTCCAAGCCAATTGAAGATTATCAGAAGATATAAAAGAAGTCATCCAAAATTAGTAACATCAAGAACAGCAGTTCGAAACTCACCTCCTCTGGCCTTCCCTCAAGATCATCCATCAATTCTCTCACATATGCACTCTGCCTAGCTTGCCGTAGAGTTTCTTTCTCCTTTCTCAAAACATTCCTTTCTTGTCTTGAGACCTTATCTTCTTCCATAGAAGTAGGGGCAAATTTCGGGGGTCGATACACACCACCACCATCCTATAATTCATAGACAATGGACTTATGAAAAAAAACATAAATCAATAAATAAAATTTATAGACATTTAAATACCTGAGTCTCTGACTCACCTCAGCAGTCATGTTTGTTTTGCTAACAAGCATGTCTGGGTTCGGGCGATACATCAATAGATCCTCTGTCTTCCGAGTTGAATCTACATCCTTTTCACTCAAACCTACGTTATCCACCTCATTTCCTGCAATCCTCGTGAGCTTCTGAATTTGGTATTGTAGTTTTTTATCGATTGGACGTATCTGATCAAAATGATAGATGATAAATTATGTAAAAATTACAAATCTGGCACAAATATGAATAATTTGAAGTAGCAAAAGAATCCAGACCTTCTCCAAAAACAATCTTATCTCTACAAGGCTCCGAACAACAGGATGACCCTCAATTGATAAACCTTTTGCCTTGCAAAGCAAATAATAAACAAGTGACTGACAATAGTTTAGAAGTAGCAAATGTTTGGCCTCGAGATAGCTTATCCCATCTGCTGTTGGCAAATGATCTGCTTTCACCTAATAGACAAGACACGGAGAATTAAAAGAGTGACAAAAGATGAGGACAATATTTTTATTCTTATGTAAAAAAAGATATAAATAAGTATTTTCATTAACGGTGATTTTTTTTTATGAAATAATAGAAAGGCACCACAGTGGGGTTTGCAACTCATGTATATACCAATAAAACCCCAACTCCTTACCACATATTGCCAAAAAAATCAACAATCAAACCATCTATGTAACAGCCCCTCTCAATTATGTCTTAGGTTTCATAACTCCATGAAAGCAGTCAAGCTTTATTATTGGTCATAAATTCCTCTCAGTTGAGGAGGTTTCATTAATTTGAAGTAATATAAAAGCTTATTACAAGAGAAAATATATGATTTTGGGGCTTCCATCAATCTTAAAGAGTAAGAATTTGTATTCTTTTTAATTTCTTTGAAGTCACAAAGTTAATCCTAAAAAGCATGATAGATGCACAAAAAGTGTTCAAAGAGTTGTTTTTGAATGCCTTTAGGTTTGAAACGTAAAATCATTTCTTTTCTTTTAAAGCTTCAAGGCGTTTTGGGAACGCCTTGCTTTAAGGTGAGTTTTGACAAAGCTTTTTAAAACATTGTATAAGGCACAAATGAGTTGTCTCGCAAACTTTTCACACAAGATTACAAAAAATCCACCTCTCCAACTCTAAAATCGTCCATCAAGGATCCTAGCATAACCCACTATATTCCAAAAATAGCAAATAGCAAAGAACATAACTCTTTCGAAACAGAAGCAAAAGTAAGAAGCTTGTCCTCTTCAATGAATCATCAGTTAAAATAGCATACCAAGCTGTTGTCCAACCAAAATAAGCCACCTTTAGAGGGGCCTTAGTGCACCAAATGCACTTCCGCAGAAATCACTACCTTAAGCCCCAGATCAAGGCACCATAGAAGGACCAAATAGAAAGAATTCCTTGTTTTGAGGTTTTCCATTTGCTAGCATTCTTGTGCTTCCCCCTATCCCTTTGATCCTTTGAAGCAAACCAAGCAAATCTATGGTGGCCTCCAGCTCTTAGTCTTGGAAAGCACGTCTAAAACTAAAGCATCAAACCACCTCATTATCCAGAACAGAGACAAAATCCTCCACCGAGGCATTGGAAACAGTCAACAAGCCGAAAATCTCTCATTCAAAGCAATCTCCCCACACCAATTATCATATGCCAAAACTTAACTCCGTCTCCTCTTTCTACCTCAAAAGAAATATAAGGCGAGAACTGCACCCTAACTCTCATAATTCCTTTCCAGAGGTACACCCCCTAAGATGAAGGGACCTCTCAAGATATCCACCCACCCCAAGAGGTTCCATACCTCCAAGCGGCATCCCTCTCAATCGCAAATCCCCATGATCACTTACCAACAACACCTAGATGAAGTCCTTCAATCTCCAAATACAAAGTCCCCTTTCCTTCACAGGAGATCAAATCCTATCCCAATTAACAAAATGAAACTTCATCCTTTCCTCTACATGCCGCAAAGGAAATCTCTCTAAATTTTTTCCAATCTTCTATCCACAATGCACGAATAGTGGAAAGAGATTTACAATATTTTTTTTTTTTATTTTGGATAGGTAAAGAGACATAAAATAAGTAAGCTGACTGGAAAGAGAAATGTTCATCAAAGTGAGCTTACCCACATTAGAAAAGTAGAATTTCTTCCCATGCCTGTTCTTTTTTTTTCCAGGGAAGAGATGGTTAGAACCAATTGTGTCAATAATAGAGGAACTATAGCAGCAATAGAGGAGGAGGTAATCATGGTAGAATGTTGGCAACCAGAGTTACCACAATTCGCTCCCCTCTAGCAAATTGCGAATTGGATTGCATGATCCAGAACGTGGATGATTAGCGATTTGGAATGTAAGATTTAGCTTTAGCATTCCAATCTAAAATATCAAATGTCCCAAAAATCATACAATAAATAAGAAAATACACATACATCCTTGAAAATTTTATTTTATGATGACTTAGATTGGTTGGAATTTTTTTTCGGTGCGTGTGTACATGAATATTATTACAAATACAATAAAAAAAAAATCATATTCTAACTAAACGTATTTCGTTCCAACCAAGCGATCCAAAAAAGTTTATTCTTAACGTACCATGTTTTACGACAAGTGGCGATCTCCATTATTGTTTCGTGAAAATGTAGCATTTATGGGGCAGGGTATTTGTGGAAATGCAAGTTGTAATGGTGGTAGCGGTGTCTTGGTGATGGTCATTGCTGTTGTATGATTAAGAAGCAGATTCCAATTGATATTACAAAAATCAACAAGTTTAACCAGACCTAACAACCTTTTTCTTCTGTGTGCTTCCCTTAATTCCCCAGTGTTTTGCTTTCTATAAGAATAGTTAATGTGAGAGATTAATCTTTCTACCCACACATCTACACATGCATCAGTGTGAATTTAAGAAGAAAAAATGTGCATATCAAAGTGTGCTTCCTACCTTTGCCGTTAAAGCTTGCACTTTACTCCTTACTACATCTAGCCCATCCTTCATTTCTTTTAGCAGCATGACCAACTGGGGTGCTTCTCTGAAACAAAACAAATCAACAGCAAAATTAACAAGATGAAATATATGTCACGACAACAACAAATTTCACAAGCTTAAATTTCTAGCATCTAATTCTAAGCTCTCTACAGGTTTAAGTGCAAGCGATAAACAGAGTGTTGACAGAATAAACGTTTCCCAATTGAACAAACAAAAAATGGAGCTTGTGTGTGCATGTATGCATACATACTTATATACTGAGAAAACTTACTTGTTTATTCTTTCACTGTGGCCCGGCGAGTTATTTGTCTCCTCCATGGTTTCACCAACTACCTTAACTGACAAGGCTGCAACTGATTTTGGTTCCTAACACTCTTTTTGGAAGTGATTAAAGAACCATCACAAATTTACTCTCAGCTTCAGGGTGAGAAATCAATCGAGATTAAAAAATAAATAAATAACAATTTTTCCAGGAAATTTTTCCCACTAGACTAAACATAATTAATTATACATATAAAATGAGCCCTAATCCTCTTTTGTAATCGAAACTGAAGGGTAACTATCTGAACTATCCTTGTTCAATGCATAGCTCTTGAGTGGTTAGTGAGCTTCAGATTTCCTTCCTCCTCTTCGTCTTTCTGAAACCCCTATTAAAACCTAAAAAGAACTGTTTGTTGCAGATTGATCCTGAAATCCTACCGAATCGCTTTATAAGTTTGTACCTTATTTTTTTTGATAAGTTTTATAAGGTTGTACCTTATGAAACAAAGTTGGTTTCTTCCCACTACGTGACCGTCAAAGGCACAAACATGATTACCTAAACCTAAAATTCTAACCATTAATCTAATTAATGGTAATGATGTTTTGCAGTTCAGACTAATATTACCCTTAACAAAGGTTGCTCACATTCATGATTCATGACTTAAAAATCACATGCAAAGGCTCAAACCAGATATTTGGGCCATGTTTACGATTAATGGATGCAATGCCGACATGAAATTAGAAAGAAAAGTAGAAAACAAGAGAAGTATGAAACAGTGACTTACTCACTGAGTGAATGGGTTTAGTTGAAGAATCGAATTGATGAGAAGTGAGAACGAGCAAACGACCAATCGACGAGACTAGCTGAAGAAGACGACGGCGGTGGAGGATGACCGGCTGCGCCCTCTCCCTATCTCTGGGTGACAAAATTAGGGATTTGATTTCGATCGATTTGGTTTCTGGAAGAAATTTTGCTTTGTAAATAAAAATAAGAAAATTACTAGTATGCCCCTATAATTTTGCAATAAAGAAGTGCAAAAGTCGGTCAAAAGTGTCTTTTAAATAAATTTGTAATAACTGCCCGCTTCTCTCTAGACCGAGTGGGTCGCGTGGGTCTAGGCCGATAAATGGGTCGGATCCGACCCAGCCCATTTCAAATCCAGACTTGTTTACATAATATCCGGATTTATTAATTAAGGTATATTCAACTCAAATTTAAATTTAAATTTAAGTTAAAATTCACAAAAATTACCCTCCAATCCACTCAAACTCATACTAAATCATTAAACATCAAATTTCTAACTTCTAACGGCTGTTTTATTAGGAAAAGGCAAGGAAAAGAAATGGAAGGAAAAGGAAAAGGAAAACGGACCTAGCAGAAATCGGTGATTGCGGCAACGATCGGTGCCGAGAGGGTTGGCGATGAAGAACGGTAGTCTCTGAAGAAGGATCGCTGAGAAGAGGCCAGAGGATGAAGAAGCCACCCAGTCTGCAAAAGCACCAGAATCGAAGGGTAGCCTCCTGGTGGTGGTAGCCACAACTGCTGAATCGACTAATAATTAAATTTTAATCTTTATATGTATGTATGTAAATATATATATATATATATATGTAGGGGTTATGCAAGTGGGGTCTCTGAAAATTCCCTCAGAAGAAAGATTTGGAAGAGAGAGGGGGAGGGAGAATCTATATTGTTTGAGAGAGGGCCTACTGAGCTTCTTCGCCAGTGATAGCAGAAGGTAAGAGAGAAAGAACAGTGAATGCAAGAACGTGAGGGATGGATTGATGGAAAACTGGAGAGGGTTTTTGCGTGACAGAGGGAGGACTGGGATGGATCGATGGAGAACTTAAGAGGGCTTTTGCGTGACAGAAGGTGGGCTGCGGCTTGATGGAATGGAACGGTGAAAGATACGGTTGATGGATTGAATAGGTTTAATGTAATGTTTTTTTTTTCTTTTTTTTAATACAATGTTATTTTAGTTTTAATGTTATTTTTAATTAATGTAATATTTTTTTTAATGCAATACTATTTTATTTTTTTATATTATTTTAAGATGTAATGCACTATGATTTAAAAAACATACAAAAAATATATTGAATTAAAAAAAGACAAACATCTTTGAAAAATACATATCATTAAAAAAAAGTTATATTGAATCAAAAAAAATACACACAAAAAAAGTTACATCTTAAAAAAAAAAAACACACACAAAAAAATAGTTACATCTGTCCACAACGTTGTTATAGATGCTCAATTAAATCGTTGCGAAGGCTGTGATAGGCGTTTTTATCTCTCAGTTGTAAATAACGAGATAAAATAACAATAGAAAAAAAAATTGGTGAAAAAATTTGGGAGGGAATGAAAATTAAGAGTGAAAGAGGTTTGGAAGAAAAAAGAAAAGGGGAAATGATTTTTGAAGGGAAATGACATAAAGTAGCTTTTGGGATAAGATGAGAATTTTTAAAAAAGATTTGAGTAAAAACTTAAGTGACCATTGGAGAACATCAAACTCAGATTTACCTTTTACTCAAATTTTAAGTAAAATTTGGGTTTAAGTTTGAGTCATCATTGGAGATGGTCTAATAAGACTTATTAAAAAGATTCAAACTCATTAAGATTTAATTAAACAAAACGAGTACGAAATCATCAGAAAAGACTTGTTAAAGATTCACTTTGTATTCATAAAAAAAATAATTTCACAGATGCATTTAATAAAAATATATCAATCTATGCGGAACAAGTAATATCATTTTTTCAATTTTTTTTCTTATCCTCTACATACACACACACACACAACTTTTATTTAGTTTATACTATTTATATCTTACAACCCACACACAACTTCTATTTAGTTTATATTATTTATATCTTACAACCCACACACAGCTTCTATTTAGTTTATATTATTTATATCTTACAACCCTTGTTTATGTAGGTGTTTAAAAATTGCATCTCATTTACTGGAGAGAACTGATAATAAGATTAAAAATGTGTGGAATACTAATTAATTTGAAAAAAAGAGAATATTAATTGTGAAAGATGCAAATCTTCCTGGAGATGAAACCAATAAGGAGTCTTCAGTGACCTCCTCTTCTTCAACTACTTCAATAATGTAATGTGACAACCAAGATACAGGAAGTGGACATGGGGATCTTTAAGCTCAAGGCAGTGTGGCTAGGAGGCCTCATGAACTATGTGATATTAGGGTATTAGAGAATAAACAAGATCTCCTAACAGCAGTGTTATCCACCAAGTGCAGTCCACATATGAACTGAAAAATGCATCAAGTTCTTCATCCATATTTGACTCCAGTGCTCAGGTTGATGTTAAGGCCTAAAGAAGAAATTTCATATGCAGCTATTGATAAGTTACATTCGATTTACACCCACATCTCATTCATTCTTTATTCTTCTCGCCTTTTTTTGTTTTTGAAAAAGAAAAAGAGAAAGAAAAACGGGTTGGGTATTTGGGTTAGATATCTAAATTTGTCGGATCTGGGTCAAGATCTAATTAAGACGGATCTTAATGGATTTGGGTTCAAGTCTAGATCCATGTAAATTTGATGGGGGGTCTGGATTCAGGTTTTAGAGAGTTTGTTAAGACCTGACCCATTGACAAGCTTACCTGAATCTGCCCAAACTTGGATGGGTTAGATGGTTCAGGGAGGTTCGCTTCCTTCCTTTACTAATATTTTAAATTTCAAACCGTTGAACTAACCGGAAAAAAAAAAAGGATCCAGTCAGAGTTACTAGTTCAACTATTAAATCAACTGGAATTGAACCGTAACATTATTATTATATTATAAATATATTTATTATTAATCTTAATAATATATAAAAAAATTAAAAAATATGAAAATATTATAAATCCTAAAAAAGTTCTAAACTTTATTACTTTACTAAACCTAGTGATATTTAGAATAATAAAACACAGCAATATTCAATTGTATTGAATAGTATTTCAAATATATACATATGGTATCAAGAATTTCAAGCAATTAGTTTAAAATCTCAACAAAGGTAATAAGGAAAAACTATATAATGATTTTCAACAATTACATACCAAAAAATTGAATATGAATTTCACATAATCTAGAGATGGAATACAGTAATAATATCATGTAATTTTAAGAATAAACCCTACCTAATGACCCATGAAACAAAGAAAGTAGAGAGATAAATAAGAGATGATTTAACAAATTTAATAATTATTTGTGTATAAATATTAATAAAAATAATGATCAATAAATACAAGAAAAGGAAAATATCTTGTTTGTGTATTTGAAATTTATTCTTATAGTACGTGGTTATGACCCTACCATTATTATTACAATCCATTTTGATCTTTTAAGGGCATTCTCCATATTTAACACAAAACAAGAACACATCATACGTACTTCCCAGATAATAAAACTAGAAGACACAACATGTATAATTTTTCTATGTCAGATCCAAAACACACACACACATTAAACATGAAAAATTATTGTATGATTATGAAATATTAACTTAATTAATAGTCTCGACCAATCATGAATTGATGTGTATATAAAAATTATATTTTTGTCTTTTAAGAAACTAATATATTATACATTTTATTAATTTCCGACCATACAAAAATTTCTCCATTAAACAAACATAGTCATCAGGTAAATTGCCCTACCTATCTTGAGGTGTCTAATAAGTTTTAGAGAATTATGTTACTCTAATCAAATTCCATCATTATTGCTTTTTTAATTTAATTATTATGGGGTAAAAATCATAAAGTTGTTGGATTTTGTTATTACAATCTATGGAATCAATAGTTGATCCAACCAAAACTAAATCCATCCTTGAAATAAAACCAACCTAACTTCAGGAGCCCAAACTGCAGATTAAAATGAGAAAAAAAAAAACTATTAGTTGGGTTGCCAAATGGGTTTGTGTTCTAGAATATATATATATATATATATAGAGAGAGAGAGAGAGAGAGGCCGTCATAGATATATAATGAATGGAAATAGTAGGAAGTTCGCAAGGGCGATTTTATTTTGCATTGTAGAGCTAGAATGAGAAAATATTGGAGAAGAATGATATGATTTTGGAAGATATTTGGTTCCTTGTCAAATGAGTTTGTGTTTTAGATGTGAGAAAATATGTATGATTTATAGTAGGAAGCTGTGGACGTGCGGTTCACTTTCTATAAAATGTGCGTGCATGCTGACACGTCAAAGCTTAATTTGGTTTAGGTATTTAAACTCGTCGTAACTAATGATCCTCCTTTCGAAAAGAAATTATTTAGTGGGATCGTCTTGCAGTTATTTCTACCTACTTCTCCCAAAAAAAAGATCATAAATACAAATCTCACTCTCAAAAAAATAAGCATTTATTTGGGTTATCCACCAAGAACACATATTTAGAGATTCCTATTGCTATTAGATTATGTAGTCTTCCATTGTTGTAATGTTATAATTAAACTGTTCAATACTCCATTGCTTATATATAGATCATAGGCAGTTAGGCACCCGTCTGTAAGGGCAAAAAGAGTATTCCCTATAGTTAGGCACCAGCCCTTTAAGGGCAAAGAAAGCATTCCCTATAGACACCCCATACAACACTTTTGTCACCTTCCCTAACCATAAGAAGTCACACATCCACCCCTCAACGTATTGGGAGTCGCAACAAGGACATTACCGTTACACATCGGGCCACATTAAAATTAAGGCAGAATTTCAATAAAAACCAATAAGAATAGGCCCTCGCAAATGATCACATACATAGACTAGTTAAGGCACTCCAACATTATCTCCGAACAACTCAATACACAAACAAGATCCTAGCATTAATATCAACATCAAGCACCCCCCCCCCCGGGGCGCGGGCGCCCCCCCAACACCAATGTCATTATCTCAGTTGAAACCTACCAGTGTGCCTCTCAGGGGAGTAAACGGCAATCAGGGTTCAAGGTCATGGTCGTTTGAAGTTAACACGCCAACTCAACTCACTGGTTGCTCTTCCTTATGAGGGCATCAGTATTTTTTTATTAAACCTGTAAATAACATGAAGACATTAGAGAAGCTAAAATAACAAGGTGTTTCACAGCATCATTTAACCTAAAAAACATTACTTACTAATCAAAGTTAGCAGGGAGGTCCATCTCCGTTTCTGAAGCAAGCTCAACCAGAGTTTCCTGCAGATCCCGAAACTTAAGAAATGAGTGTAGACTACTCTTCGATGCCTCATTCATACGGAAAATTCTTTAATGGGTCCGGTACATTATTGTTTTAGTATTCCCTTCCAATAATATCATGCACGTGTGCTAATGTGCTATGTCCCATGCACACCGTCACATGGTGCTCCAGACCCACTAAAGACTTTACCAAGGCTCCCCCTATATTCATTGCTAAGTGAAAAATATGTTCCATGTTTTAACTTAAAATGGTTGTACTCTTCTTGCATCAGAGAGGAAGATCCTGGAAAACGTAAGAATAAATTGTCCGGAAATTTTTTTTTTTTATTTTAAAAATGCTACAATAATCAATTGTTCATGAAGTTACCATACCTGCTCAACAAGGTTGCCCGAAGAATTGATGATTCCCACTGGCAAACTGGTTGTAAGATCTTCAGCAGTTCCACACAACTCCTGCATAACATGGGGTATAATTTTAACCATGATAGCGACAATCAAACATTTTTTGGTGCAACTTGATAAGGATTATCTTTAGATCACGTTTCCACAATATGTTAAACAAATTGTGTAACGATCAAAAGAACATTAGCGATGAGTCCATGACACTGGAACTAATAACGGGAGACAAATCCTCCTAAGAAAATTCCAAGCCAGAAAAATTAATGAGGCTTTACTTTTAATCCCTATGCAAAATCTAACACAGTGATCAAAGATTAATTGCGAGGTACAGTTACAACAGTACCTTTTAGCACAACCTTACTCATATAAGAGCACATAAAAAATATCACATTTTAAGCTTGGGATGTAAATGTAGAGTCCTAATTGGTGAGCTGAAGTAGGAAAACCGTAATTACAAAACAAGGGGATGGCTACAAAAATAAAAGTCTTAGATCCCCAAAAAAATCAATATATGTATTTATTTGTAATTTTGGTTCCGCTTTGTAATTTTGGTTCCACAACTGTAATACTGTACTAATCAGGTAAAAGGAAGGGCTGACTATGATAAATAAGCTAAAAACTAGCTTATAAATTATACTAAATAGTTAATCTGCAAATTGGTGCTTTATGAGCAGATCCACCATCACCACTGATGGAAGTTTAACAATCCTGGTTGATCTCTGCTAGTGTATCTAAATTTTCCCAAAATACCATAAAGAGTTGTAGGTTTTGAAAATTGATCCAGCAGTGGAGCAAGTGCACTCACTACTCACTACCAATCAACATAAATGCCTCTTCTTTTAGACTACATTTTTATGTTTAATTTAAGGGGTGGAAGTTGGAATTCTCAATGGGTACCTACTGAGGGAACCAACGGACTAGTGGGGCCATAATGAAAGAAGTGGTAACACGGAAAAGTTGGAACATGTAATTATTGCTCAACCAAGGTTGTTAAAATTGGAATCCAGCCTCAGATTGATGGGGTAATGATGAAGACCGTAGAATTGGACCGAGGATCATAAGATCCTACAAAATGAGGGCTAAAGGATTAGTAATACATGTCTGACTAAAGAATTCTAAAAAATAAACATAAAACAAGTCTAATACACGTGAAAAATGCAGAAATGTTTTAACAAACATACAGAACATGTACATATCCAGAAATTCACCAAAATAAATTTTGAGAATTTAGCTCAAAAGTTAGAATCGTCATACCAATATTGTTAGGTAAAAGGCTCTCTTGTTTGTACTGAATAAATAAAGCAATGAAAGAGAAAAACAGAGCAATTAGAAGCTCTGTGCATAGCTGTATTCACAGCATAAGAATTTAAAAAGGCTCTGCAATTATAATAAATAAATAAAAAAGCTCTATTCACTAGACATACAAAGGCTCAGTTAAGGGAGCACCTATTTGCACTTCCCTTTTTTTCCAAGGGGCTTCATTAAAAAAATTACACAAATGCCCTTGGTAAAAATGAATGTTTGATATATATATATATATATATATATATATATATATATATATATATATATTTTCATGTAAGGGCAATTGATTAATTTCACTTTCAAAGTGGAGTCTCCAGCAACCAAAAGGGGAAGTGCAAATAGCATTCTCCCTATGTTAAATGAAATCAAATGCTCTATAATTTTAGGTTGGGCGGTGGGTAACCCTGTTCGGTGTGTTTCGGAAGGAATACAGAGAGAGAGAGAGAGAAAGAGAGAGAGAGAGAGAGAGAGAGAGAGAGAGAGAGAGAGAACAACCAAAGACAAAATAAAAGAAAAAAAAAAGAATCAAAAGGCTTTCTACATAGCTTTGTTGAGTCTGTTCATGATAATAAAAGAGCTCTATACACTAATATGGAAAGGCTTGGTTCACTGTAATTATTAAAAAAAATATATATATACAAAATACACCTTTTTTTTGGGTGTTGGGGGGAGGGGTTGTGTGGAGGGGTGATCATTGTTGGTTTCAAAATCCAGCCAGAAAGAAATAAAATAATCGAGAGGACTGAAGATGAAGATGGAAGACATATCCAATCATGATGCTAAACAATACAGAATCCAGATTGATCCCAAGATCATAAATAATCCTGATCCCAACCCTTGACGACTCTATTACTCGGCAGTTTTGTACACAATCCAGATTGTTTTACCTAAAATCGTAGGATTGTGCGATTGTGCTTTTAACAACCATGTGCTCAAGATGTGTTCAGAAAATTTGTGTGTAACCAACCCTCTCTGCACAGAAATTCCAGAGCATATGCATAAAATTTATGCCAGTGGTTTCAAATGTCAACCGACTGATATCTTCAGTGTTTGTTTTTAGCTTTTACAACCCAATCCTCCAACTGTGAATTCATATTATGTGAGTGAAGACAGCATAAAGAAAAATGAGAGAAAAGCTGGTTTTTGTTCGCAAGCTTGACTAACTATTATCATACCATTAATTAAAAGACTGACATGTAAAATAAAGTGGCGCAGTCTATAACAAAATGCTTCTTTGAAGTTTGAACTGTAACTGTGACAAGAAGTCAAAAACTTTGTCAATAGCCTAAGTAAATTGATAGTCTCATCATATGGCACACGCGCGTGCATGTGCGAGTACGAATACATATATATAAACTTAATGGAAAATGAAGGCACTGACTCATTGTAATTCTAATATTGGAATTAAGAACCTACTTCCTCATCTGTGTTGAGAGAAGGATTGCCAGTTCTTTCAATTATAGTCTTTAAAGGATCTTCAGGAGTTCCCTGCATATACTATAAATTGGATCAGTTCAACCAAGCTTGTTCATTTCATAGACACTTCCCATGTATTCGATCAAAAAAAATCATACAGGATCATCCTGGTTGCCAGGGAAATTCTCTCCTTCCATGATTGAAGGCTTGATGTCAATTGGTGTTTCCTGCACATCCCATGAAAATCATAGGTAAATCATAAACAAGAACATTAAAAAAATTTATTATCAAAATATTTGGTGAGGATCAATTTTTAGCCATAGATCCAGCTCACCATGAAAGGAAAAGGCAAGTAGATAGAGAGCCTCAATGAGATTCTACACCTAAATTCTAGAAAATGAATAGACCTTCCAAGACAAGGTGTTTCAGCTATTTCTCGTAAACATACCGGTTCAATTTGGTCCAATGATAGATTCCTCCCTCCCTTACTGAGATCTCTGAGTGTTCCCTGGTCATCCAATAAAAATGGTTAGAAGGAACAACAAATTGCCACAAGAAAGAAATAAGAAAGGGAAGCGATAATTTGTAACAACTTAAACAACAGTAATAGAGCACACAGTGATGAGAATATTAGAGTAGTGCTGAAGAATGCTCAGATGTGAAAGCAGAGAAATTCTCCAACATGCATACACTATTACATTCTTCATGACCAGCCGAAAGAGAGACGGAAAGGGAGAGAGAAAAATAAAATAAATAACTGCACAACTTATATAGCAAGAACAACATAGAAGCAGCAAATACAAAAATTTCAACTTCAATTGGTTAGATATACCCACATTAGGTGTTCTTGTTTTTTCCTGATAAGCACATTATGTGTTTTTCTTAACTTACCTTTGTTACATTTCCCCTCTTTAACCTCAAACCAGCATCGCAAATTATACTTTGAACTAAATCACAATTCCAACTTCAACTGGTTAGATATACCCGCATTAGTTTTTTTTTTCCTCTCTCTGATAAGCACGTTATATGTTTTTCTTAACTTACTTTTGTCACTCTTCCCCTCTTTTCTAAGAAGTAGAAATCTTTAACCCCAAACCAGCATCGCAAATTATACTTCGAACAGTAAATCATGGTATCAGACAGACAGACATGAAAAGAGTTCATACCTTTTGACCCCTCTCCATAAACCTCAAGAAGTGAGCAGACTACATTTTTTGACATATTCACCAAGACCCATACCAATTGGCATAGCCAAGTGTCATAGGATACAATCTATTATATTTTCCACGTGATAGAATTTTTATGACTAAATTTCTTTTGAAATGATTTGTTTTCATGTAAAATATTGCTTCAGAAAATTGGAATGGAGAAATGAATGATGATGGTAACAAGCTTATTACCAATAATTTGGTAATACCCCAACCAAGCAAAAACATGTAGAAATAACAGCTCGCCATTGGCAGTTACATTGAAAATGCTAGGTGGCTTTATTTGATCTCAGTGTTACTAACTTCTAGGTAACAACTAACAAGTTAATTAGCCTTTATTTTCCATTAAAATTAATGAAGAAACTGGGCTCCTATGTTTTTTAGTTAAAGAAGTGTGATGATCCACATTGACAAGCAAAAGAATCTGGTATATATTTCCAAAACACCTAGAACACGCAACTATTCTATCCTATTAAGGCAACAAAAGGGTTTATCTCGTCAACAATTTTGTTATGGATAGTTCTAATTTAATACAATATTGAATATCAAGTGATGCCACTTAGCAATCTGAGAGAAGAGGTGATGAGCTTAAAAAAAATAAAAGAGGATAGAATTGTAGAAAATAACTGAATTTTTCTTTTTTAAAAAAGAAGAAATACAATGAAGGGAAGAGCATGCATATAGTTAATACACCTAATTCAATAAACAATTTAACTAGATGCTTAAAGGAGTTTCAAAGAAAGCCATAAGGCATCAGCTATACAAACCAACAATTTAGCATAAGCCAACAGCAAGGATGAAAAATTTGACACACCTAAAGAATATGAATTAACAACAGTCATCAGAATCAGATATTGATCTGATAAAGTCAACTGGACAAAACCTCCTAGAAAATTTCATGCCACCATTTTGAACAACCATGTTTATCCTAATAGAATAGAACCTACCATCAAGAATCTCATACTATTGCTTAAGGGAAAAAATGGGACAAATTCAAGGAACAAGCTCTCATTCAAAAATGTTAAACAATACCTTAGCTGGGGAAGAAAAGCATAACAAGAAAGGCCAAGGAATAAAATATCAATAAAAAGGATATATCGCAATCACACATCGATATCGCAATCTTTTTTTTTTAAATGATGGATATTTATATCAAATCATAGAAATTTTGAATGAAACTTTTTGAAGTATTAATTGACATGCTAATGCATCATTCTAAGTCAATATATTACAAATAAACATATATTTGATAAGTATGTGATATGAATTTAAAGAAAAAGTGCACGCTGAAGAGAATATAAATAACACTGATCACTATAATTTACATAAAATTTAATTACATTAACATGAATAAAGGAATATGCATACATATCAAACAAAATATAAATATGCATACCCTTTTATATTAATAATGTAAAGCTTTAAGTTCCAATTATATTAGAGTTAGAACTTAGAAGTACAATATTCACGATATAGTGCAATATATCGCGATATGGAAGTAATGTTATGAGAATTTTCAAATCTAAAAATTTTGCAATATATCGCAATATTTTGTGAATTTTTTTCCACATTCAAATATCATATCGGAATTACAAAAATCACGATATATCGCAAAAGTTTATTCCATGAGAAAGGCCTTATAATAGATATATATTTACAACATTCATAACCCTTTCCTTTTATAATTATTTACAATATTCATGACTTATTCTCATATGTACTCTCTTAATAAGAAGCAAAAATTTTACCAAGTGAGAAGAAGCATAACTCCCATTTGTCGGAGCAAGCAAACTGTAAGAGAGATTCCACACAAACTAAAAAATAATCCTTGACAAAATAGCAAGCCTAAATGATAAAAAAGAAGAAGGTAATAATGCCCTAAAAAATCTCCTTCAAAGATGGAAGCACTTCCGAGCTAACTCCATGATGCACCTAAGGAAAAACTGTTAATTGGCACAATAGAGAAGTTTTGGGTCCCTCTTAGAACATGAAAACACAAACAGCCTTGCAGAGAGGAATATTTCTGAATTGATAAACACCCATGACAAGGGTTTTTGTTACCCCAAAAATCACAGCTTCCTTAGCCTGAAGATCAAGGCCAATAAATCACCGTTGACAGCAACAACAAAAAAACGACATTCCGTTTAAAATCACATCAACTCAACTAAAATCAAGAAGTTTATATGCATGAAATGGATATTCTGGAGTTCCAGCATGCATGAACTTAAAAACAAACACAAAAGAAACAGTACACGATAACCAAGGTTACAAACCTTGTTTGCCCACATAAGCCCACATGCATTGCAGAGTGTCCTTGGTCCAGCTGGCCCACGACGCATTGCTGGAGTAGAATTTTCACTAACACCACAATGTTGACAACTTCGGGCACTGAAAAATATGGCAGAAATCAAGCAGAGAAAAAAAAAATTAAGAAATCCAGTAAAAAGCTCAATTAAGGCAATAACGAAGTATATTTCCAAATGCTGAAAGCAGCAATGACAGAATTAGGTTGGAACTCACACAGTTTCTGGACGAGGTGTGCCATCTCCTTGAGGGCAACTCTTTGCAGAATACCAACCAGAAGATCCTGAACCTTCTTTTAATGATGCAAACTGACCATTCTTACGGTGCATCCTAGTAGCATAATACTTGCAATAAGGAAATGATGAATCACAAACACCAACATCACCTTACTGGAATTCCTTTTATCTTGAAGGTTCAGACTAATTCTACCAGAATGATTGAAACTGAAGGTTACAGAAGAAAACTTCTCAGTTATTATTCTTACTATTATTTAGTTTACTGGGCATTGACGATGCCTCTAGTTACTACTGAATTTTCTTATATTCAGGCATTCTTGATTTTCATATATCATGCACCTTATTATTCCATGTCCATTCCCCAGGGTATCTAACATGGCCAAATTATGTTTCCTTTGAAGTTGTTTTGACCAAAATGCCCTTATCAAAACATAAACAATCTTTCACAACTGCAAATAAGAGTCAAAAGACCAACAGGCAGGAAAAAAAATTACAATGACAAAGGAAATGATAAGAGACAGCCTTACCAGTGAACTTTCAATCCACTTGCTCGCAATTGCAAACATATCCACATTATGGCCAATAAATACATCATAAAAATAACTATAACATCCTACAGACCTAATGTTTATTCTTCCAGATATATTTTAATGTAAAAATATCTAAGTAAGATCATAGACAAATTGGAATAGCCAGAAAAGACGCATTTACTCAAGACTAGAACATATGCTGCAAATTTATCTTACCTCTGAGCAACCTCCTTTCGCACGCTGTACCTGATTTTCTTGTCAAAACACCTCTCTTTCCGTTTTTCACGGAACCTAACCAGGGAAGCAATTCTTCTAGAAAGATTTGAGCGCTTTGGAGTATCATCCACACCCTAGGAGAAGTATTGCAGAGAAAGTATGAATGTAAATACGGAAAATGCAAAATAACTGCCAACAATATTTTCCACCTCATAAGTACCCTGTTATTTGAATCAAAGGGAATGTCAATGGTAGGCACACCAGTAGGAACTTCACGCCCTCCCAAAAGCAAGAGCACTGCTTGCACCTGTTGTGTACACAAACTAAACATACTTCACACAGGACACAATCCACGAGTGGTAATAGAGTAGAGACAAACAATACAACCAGCAAAGAAGAAACATGTTGAAAATAAGAAAGAAAAAAAAAATGAACAGAAAATTCATTCAAAGTTCGCTGCAAATAATCAAGGATTGTATCTTGTCCATTTTGACACTAAATTATTGCGAGGTCCAAGAATATATAGAGGATGATTTCAAATACATTAGCTTAGCCCTTAATGCAGAACAACAAAGGTATGTATTTTACTTCAACTGTTTCTTTAAAATTTTATGCAAAGCACATACAAATATACAATTTTACTAATAAAAATTGCAAAGTTTAAATTAATTATACCGCTCTCATCTAGGTATATCTTATTGGCATTTCAATAAATGGTCATCTTGGGGAACATGGTATTAAATATCAGCCGCTACATAACAAATTTTGAGCCCCCCTATTCCGTAACACAGTCAATATTGTAACTATGGATATGCCAATAATGTAACGGTCGTTTCTTCAATATATCGGTGTGTAAATATTCCAAGTGTAACGGTCAATATTGTTACAAAACGGCCGTTATGAACCGATATGTAATGATATTGGCCAATACGTAACAATAACACTGCCTTTTTCTCTCTTCCAATGGCTTAAAACCCCATTTTTGGCCATAAATCAACCAATTTAAAGCTACCAAACACAAGTTTTGGAACTATGAATATTGTCAAAGTATTTGGTTAAGTCCCAAATTATATGTGATTGTTTAATACCTCAAACTTAAAACTAAAATCTTATCTTATTAAATTTAGTAGATGTTGCTTAAAAATGAATGAATTTTAGTTTGATTAAATCACTAAGTTGCTAATAAATTTTTTTCTAATTTTAAAAATTATTTATTTTTTACTTTTGTTTTTGTATTTATGTTTTTGCTCTAACATCATATAGAAATATCTTGAGTTTTTTTTTCCTTATTAATTTTGGGGGTAGAAAACATGAATATTGTAACATGAGCTCCAATTCATCACATCTATATTTTTTTTTTCTATTTTTGCTAAGTTATTTGTTTATTTGGATTTAAATCCATTAGTTAGCCATTAATATTTACACTTAATAGTGTATTATTTGTCTATATTTTTCATTCTTTATTTATTTATTTGCTAAAGTTACTTATAGACTTATAGTTGCATTTTTGGTTCTTGTCATGGTCAGAACAACATTCATCATAATAGATTGTACTTTCCTTTTAGTTTGATTTAAATCCAATATAAAATCCATTATAATAAATATTTTTTTCATATGAGCTATAAAATTGGCTAAAAATAATTAAAAACATTAAAATGTGATAAATTGGAATAAAAACATATATAAAAAAGGAGGGAGGGAAGGAATGTTCATTCTAGATAAAGAATTCCAAACAGTAATTTAAGAACACACACATCTTGAAGTGGAAGTCCAAAGTGCCTTTCAAGGTTGCTTTTTTTTTTTTTGAGTGGCTGGCTGGCTGGCTGCTTGGGGTGCATGTATGACGATGGATAATCTTCAGCTTAGGGATTTTCAGTTTTCTAATTAGTGTTTTATGTGTAAAAGTGATGAGGAGACAGCTAACCGCCTCTTAATCCATTGTACATATGCCAAGAATGCGTGGTGTTTGATCTTCTCCTTGTTTGGTTACAATTGGGCTCTGTCAACCACTTTTCAAGAGTTGTTTTTGAGTTGATGTTGTAGTAGGGTTAGTTGGAAAGCAAGAAGAGCTTGGAGAATGGCTCCCCTTTGTCTTGTGTGGAGCTTGTGGAGGGAGAAAAATCGAAGAATTTTTTAAGGCCACAGTCTACTTTTTCTTTAAAGACTCTTTCTTTCTTACATCGTCTTTTCTTTTGGGTGAAGGAGGATAATCACATGTATTCAGATTCTTTTGTTGTCTTTTTTTTTTTTTTTTGGGATCTTAAGCAATAATTGAGCCATTCCCTTCTTCGGTAATTATGGGTCCCCCCTCCCTCTCATGTGCAAATTCTAATAAATATATACATATATATATTTATGTACACACACTACACTTTTACTGATAAAAAAATATATAATTAATATATATTTATAGATGTAATTTTATTTATTATAATATTATATAATGCATACATATATTTTTTAATTCTGTCTTTTATTGAAAGTTTTTTATGTAACGCAACTATACCAAACCAAAGACACCCTATAAAGTATCTACTAAATGAACGACAAAATAAAATATTCGTATTTTATAATCATTTTTGAATAATGTTTAACAAACATTCCGTAATCATTCTAACACTATAATCACTTTTAAACTTCTACCATCCAAATATCAAACTGATTTTGACATAATTACTTTTATCCAAACAAATTATCCAAAATCAATTTTCCATAATACATGACCCCATATGGGCACTAATAAGCAAATAGCATATTATTATTCTAAAAGTACGGGGAAACAATTGTATTATGTCTCTCTTCAAAATCAAAAGAGCACTGAGTTGGCAGTAGAATCCAGGTACAGCAGACGGAGTACAATTAGATTCATTATATAAAAAGATATACAGTACCGATCGAACCTTCTGTTCACTAATAAAGAAAAAAATGAATATACTTAAAGTAATCACCTTTACATAAATAGTAACAAAAGCACAACTAATCAGACTGACTCTGATAAACTAAAAAATAACACAATACCAAAACCAAAGCCAGACCTAGAAAATTATGTCAATTTTTTTTTCCAAAAAAAAAACATATAATGAACCGGTAATTCACTCAAATTGAACTCATTAGCCTCAATCTCAGCCGCTTCAATTCAAACAAAAGCTAAAAAAAATAGGCTTTATAGAATGAATATAAAATGAATAATACCACAAGAAGAATACCACAAGAAGAATTTAACCGACAAAAACGTACCTTCTCTGGTGTAACAGCTGGAAACACATAAACCTCTCCTTCGAAGGCAAGAGTTAACTCACTAGTCCGAGACGCCACCACAACACCTCCATACTCCGGAGCGTTTATCGAAGTCACGTTACCATCCTCCGCCTCATCCATAGTGTCATCACCGCCGTCATCGTACTCTCCATCTTGGTCGTCATCAATCTCTATAGGCGGTATTTGCACGTGATGTTCATACGGACGAGCTTGAAGTGGTTGTGGATTAACCGCCGCCATCATCAATCGCAGAACATCAAACCAAAACTTGAATTAAAGAATCCCTAATTTTAACTCCAAACTTTGGAACCTGTTTCATTGAAACTATCCTTTCCCAAAACCCTAAACTAAATTGAATTCAATTCAATTGAATTTGAATATCGCGAGTTCTAGGGCAAAGAGAAAGAAAGAAGAGACAGTGCTGCTGAAGAAGACGACAAAGATAGAGAAAGTACTCTAAAATAGCAAAGATTTGCAGGGCGTGACCTTCATGTTTCCTCGAAGAGACTCGAATAAGTAATATTTTTTTTTTTTTCTTAACCAGAATGTGTCGACATGTCGAGGAATTTTTCTATTTACAATCTAAAAGTTAGAAAAAATGGGGTATGATTGGGAGGAACATTGGTGTACCGAATATGATACGGTATACTTGTAGTGGGGCCGCTGGATTTGAATGTTTTGTGATTAGAGGTGGGACCTAGAGGGTTCATGAATCACGTGGGATGTGTGTTGGGTGGCTGATGGCTAATGATGGTACTTTATGTGGACCCCATCTTGACTGGATTAGATTGTAATCTAACGGGTATAACTGTAGGAGTGTGGCACAGAATATTATAATGAAGATTTTGGTTTGGATTTTGAGAGTGGGCTGAAATTAATATAATGAGAATGGTGGCGAGTTTTTCACTAAACCCTGTGAGGTTTTTTTTTTTTTATTTAACCAACACAGTAAGTTTTTATTTATTTATAACTCATATTAAAATATAATTTTAAAATTAATTTTTTAATAAAATTGTATATTTAAGATTTTGAAAATGTAATTTTAAACTAATAACGATTTGGGATGACTTGAACAAATTAATAAGAATTAATGATTATTTTGAAATCTTTGTTAGTTAAAAATTCTATCTTCAAGAGATTTCAAAATTTACATAAATTTGATAAATAAGTAAAAAAAAAAGTTCACTTGAATTTGTTAAAAAATTCAAGTGGTGGCCGTGAAGGATGAATCGCTTAGTTAGTTGTAAAGTTCAAAATTTAACGACATAATTGTTATATATATGTTAGATGCATGTATCACATATTTATGTGATATGTATATACTAATTATGTTGTGAAATTTTACAATTCAAAATTGAGTAATAATGTGTCTGTGTGATTTGGTTAGACATGCAAGTAAAAATGTAAAATGGGAAGTGTTTGATGATCTCAAACAAATATCACGAAGATTAATCAATTTATTTAAGTTCAACTTATAATTGATTCAGTCAAAACCGTATTTGATATTGGATTACTAAATAAATAAATTATATTTAAATATATTTTAAAACTCATTAATTTATAAAGTTCAACTTAATTTCAGCTTAATAAGTTAATAAATAATTTAATACTATATAATAAATTAAGTTAGTAAAACTTAATTTGCAATCTGCTTAGATTATATGTTCGTTCAAAATTAACTCAAAAAATAAAAAAAAAATTATGCTTAATCAAAATTTAAAATTAATTTATTTTAACAAATCAAATTTAAATAACTCACTTTTCGTCTAAGCTAATTTACAATCCTAAAAGGGTATGACAAATATGGTATCGAGAAATAATTTTATATTATATTTTTGTCCTTAAGATAGATATACAAAAATTTAGAATGAAAGATGGTATAAATTTTAACCATTTTACTCTCCAATGAACTGTCAGACTCAATGAATAATTTTTCATTTAGTAAAGCCTTCACATATCACAACAAATTATATAATTACTGACTGTCTTATGAATTACCCTTCTTCTTCACATCCCTTTTGTTTTTCTGTTGCAATGCTATTTAGTTTTTTTTTTTTTTTGATTACTCGATGTTTAACTTTTTGAATTTATTAATTCAGAGGGTCAATTCTATCATTTAGTAGCAAAAAATCTGATTAAAATCGGGACAACATCTTATATGAATTAATCCCACAAAAAAGTAGCATTTATTAAAATTTGTCCTGTTTATCTCTGAGGATAATGCTATTGAGTTTGGTATGTATATAATTTGCACTAGTTGTGTTATGGCCGCTGTGGCCCTTATCATTACTTTCTGTACATACTACCAAAGAAAAAAGGTATATAACAGTTTTTTTTTTCTTATTAAATTGTTTTGCAAATCACCAACATATATATATATATATATATATATATATAAGTTACTAGAGATGTCTAAAAAAGGTCAGTACGATACCAAATTCTAAGAAATTCTTTGAACTAAGTAGCATGATGCATCTAGGGTTAAGTTGTGAATTCATATAGCAGCGGAGATTCAAACTTGTATTTAGGTTTGAAAACGGCTCGCTTAATCACTTAAAACTCGTCTTATCAATGCAATGCACTAATGTCTGGAAAATTGACCCAAGACTAAAACTAGTGAGGACTTAGAGACACTCTCCAAAATCATTTCCAGCTGAATTACCCATTGAACTACCCCAACACGAGTGTTACTTCATATACCTAAATAAGTCATTGAATTTGTATAAAAATTACCATTAACAAATCAGAGGTCAAAAAAAATATAGCCAACATTTTTTTTTTCTTTTCTTTGTGTAACCAATCAGTTAACTTTTACATTAAGTAGAGGGGAATCTTATCAACTTTAAAGTCATGTTTGGTACGATAAAATAAACATTTCAAAAATATTCATTCTAACTTTTAAATTCTTTGTTATTGTTTGATATGATTGAAAATATCTATTTCATGAAATGAACATTTTATTAAAAATTATTTCAAACATTCATTTAGCTTAAGTAAGTAATCATTATTCTATTATATGTCATTTCCATTCCCTTCATTATTTTATTTCATGAAATGACTATTTTATTCCTACTTACCAAACATGAACTAAATTACTAGCTTCATGGGTTCACCTACAAAATAAACTAGATGAAACCATCCAGAGGCCACACTTAGACATGCAGTGTGGTGAAGCATCTCTAGCAGTTTGACAAAACATAAATACATGTGGAATCTGGAATTTCCAATAAAGCAAAGTTAAATTGAAAGGATTTTCAACCTCAGACACCCAGTCTAACAAGGAACTAAAGAAGGAGACAATCTAGGCCTCCACTGAGGAAAAAGAAAACTGAAACAAGAGAAAAACATGGGGTGAAAAAGGGTCAAAGGCAACATAATCAAGTCCAAGAATATTACCAAATTAAAAGAAACCCAAGTTGATCATCAAATGTTTTCTTTTGACCAAAAATAGAAATAAATAAATAAAGAAGTTGACCACATATTAGGTAATCAATTGCCCTGAGTTTTCAAGTAAAAAATAAGTTGGAAAATGAGATGGGTCATGAGAGTTTTTTTTTAAAAGTATAATCAAAGAATTTTTTTAGGGCTCTTTACCAAAGTAATAATAACATACTAGGATTTTGCAAATCTAATATAAAAAATTACAGATTTAATATTATTTCCTTGGACATGTTTGCTCTCAAAGGGACCCCATATTTGAAAACCTTTCATTCATTTCTTCAACTCACCAGGAGTCACTGTTTGGTGCAATGGTATAATTTAAATTTGAATGCTAATTTCACAATTAAAATGGCAAGAACTTGTCATTTTGGAAGATTTGCTATCAAATCCTTTATCCATCTTATACTCCTATATTTTTGTCTGAATGTGTTTGTTGTATGACTTGGCTAAAATGTGAACCACCCAAAAAAAAAAAAAAAACGTGCAGTGCTTTAGGCTGAGGTTTCAATCCCAATAGGTGTCGTGAATTAGCGACATTAGTGCAGCTAATAAAGGAGCCGCCCTGAAAAACATGGTTCTGTTCAAGAATTTTCCCGGGCAAGTGATTAGCAAATAGGTAAAAATGATATAAAGAACATGTGACACAGATGCATGCTTCTTAGCAACATTCACGAGAAGGCCTCAGTCTCCAGACTGGGTTGCATGTTGGTTGGCCTTTCCCAAACAGGCCCTAACTGTTCTGTTGGGAACCACTTCACCACCAACCCAACAGCAAACAATTATACAAAGAACATGTAACACAGTTATTTTAGCAACATTCATGAGAAGGCCTCGGTAATCATACTACAAGAAGTCATTCCATGAGCCTGTCACCTGCGCGTGACAACCTTTATAATTTTAGCAATACAACAGGTCCCACATGAACCCTACAAAATACTAAAATCATATAGGTTATCACACCACGTGACGGGCTCATAGAATAACTAGAAGGTTCACTACCAACAACAAAATGATAAAACTTCAATGCTCAAAAATTTATGCATGAGAATATTAGCCCATGGGCATTAGTAGAATGTATAGAACTGCTAAGATGCATAATCGGGTGTTTATGTAATTTTGAAGAATCTCCCTGAGTTAATATCATGTAAAGTATCAAAGAAATGCATCACAGTAACCTCGTATATTGATGAAGACTTATCTGTACAAGTAATAAGACAAGTCAAAAGAAATTACTAGATAGACTTCTATTTGTTTGAATGATGCTAGGACTATTGTAGCCTGCTTCTCTGTGACAACTTGAAACTCACTGCTCAGCTAGCAAAGCTGAGTTACCACCATTAGAGATAGGAACAAGATCAGTGTGTGTTTGTGTGTGTGTGTGTCGATGGAGGCTCCACAGTCAGACTAGTTATTTTCACCCTTCATGCTGTTTGAAAAACAAAACAAAAACAAATAGAGAAGAACCAAGTTAAATTTGCAGCAGAAGCAAAGGAAAAAGAGAGACAAATACACCACGTACACTTGGAAAGATACCTGCTCAGTTGGTGTCAGAGCATTATCATGCATTTTCTTGGAAAGATCCCTCAAGGTCCCCTGCAGATTTCCATTGGTTAAAGGTGAGATGCCTAAAAGTCAGCAGCTGAGAATGTGTGGAAGCATATAAAGTTCAAGACTACTAGGAAGGGGTTTGGTTCTTCTATCATTTTGTTGATTTCAAGGCAAATGTGTATGATATTTGGTGTGGAGATGTAGCGCTTAAAGACATGTTTCCCCAACTCTTTTATATCATTGCTTTCAAAGAAATTTCGGTAGCAGGATTTGTCCTTCACTGGGAATGGGGTGGTGTGGACCTCAAAGTTTAGGCGAGACTTCCAAGACTGGGACTTGGACACTGTTTTTGCTTTGATGGAGTTATTGCATCATTCCAGGCTGTGCGGACGAAGAAAAGATTCCATTAGATGGACAAGGAAGGAGTTTCAATGTGAAATCCTTCTATGAGGTTTTATCTAGGAAAGGGATGGATGAGTTCCCTTGGAAGAGCATTTGGTGCTCAAAAGCCCACTATTAAGCTGGCTTTCTTTGTGTGGTAAGTTGAATGGGATTCAATCCTCACTAGGATAATTTGAAGAAAAGGGATTATTGGAAGACAAACCGGTGTTATATGTTTAAGATTGAGTAGCAAAAAGTTAGCAACATACTTTTACTTTGTTCTGTGACTAGGAAAATGTGGTGCCTTATATTTTTCCTATTTAGATGTGTTTGGGTTATGCCCAACTCAATGATAGAGATGTTATGGAAGGGGGAATGCAAAGAGAAAGCAAATAGGAGAATTTGTGAAGGGGAAGATATTTCCCCTTGCACATTAAAGTTTATTTTCTTGAGACTCTTATACTTTTAGGTTGTTGAGTCTTTTACCATAGCTTTAGATGCTTTTGTACAGTTCTTGGTAGATATGAGTTTTTGCTTTTTGTACAGAGCTGTATATTGCACATGTACTTGCGTGCACCCCCTTTAGCATTCTTTAATGAATATTCTTTAATGAATATCCTTCACTCAACGGAAGAATGGCACATTTTTAGGATAGATTTATTAGTAATACTTAAATAGACATTAAACAAAAGGACAGGCCAAGGCTGTCTTTTTTTTTTGGGGGTAAAGTAATTGATGACATCTTTGCCACCAAATTCACAGTGAAAAACAACCTTGTTCTTTTGGGAATTAGAGAGGTTAACTAGATGTGAAAACCCAATGTCTACACATCGATTTAAAGAATTTATAGATCATCTTTCCTTAAGAAACTGTGTACCTAACTGGAAGATGGTTGACAGCATGATACATAATAGACTAATAGAAGCCTGGAGCCCTGAATGTGAGGATTACAAAATGTGCAAATACAGAAGGCCAACTATTACATGAAAGAAGTCTTAAATTGTAAACCACTCAACAAAAATATAAAGACAAAGAAAGACATTTCCATGCATCAAATGGAATTGCGAATCACATTAAGTGGCCCATTTCCTCACTAAAATCATCTCCCAATACAATTTTATTCAAATATCCAAATTGCCAAATGATTTCTTCCCCACAACTAGCATTATTTCTGGACAGTGTACTGAACCCAAACCTCCTCCATGCATACCATGCCAATAATCTATGTCAGTACATCACATAATCAAATCTTTTTAACTATAACTAGGTAGATACCCTAGAAACCCTGTGGAAGACAGTCTTGGTTTTACCTTGTCTGTTAAGTCATCAGGTTATGCCAACCAGTGTGTTGATAGGATGAACATTGCTAGTGGCAGATCCAGACAATACACTGAGAGGGTGGGGAGGGGACTCCAAGTTTTTTCAATAGAAATTGTAGGTTATAAAAAAAAGAACAAGCCAAGGCTCGCCACTGGAAAATAGTCACACAAATACACAAAGGAACAGATGAGCCACAAGCTTTACAGGGAAAACCCCACAACATTTTAGTCACCATCTCCTAATATGAATACAAAGGAACACTTACAAATCCGCACTACACACACAAGGTTTATAGAACATGGTACGTTAGGAGTAGGCTTCTTTGGATCATTTTGTTGCAAAGAAATACGTTTATTTGGAACGTGATATACTTTGTAATTATATTTGTAATAATATTCATATATATACCGGAAAAATTTTAACAAATTCAAGTCATTATAAAATAAAAATTTCCAACAATGTATGTTTTATCTTATTTCTTATATGATTTTTTAGGACTCTTGATATTTTAGATTGGAATGCTAAATTTTGCGTTCCAAATTGTTAATGATCAATGTTTTGGATCATGCAATCCAATTCGCAATTCGCTTTTTTTTTTTTGGGGGGGGGGGGGGGGGGGCAGTGAATTGTGGTAACTATGAGAAGGACCAACTAATTCTTTTCAAGGGTCAAAGTTCACATATAGATCTGTTTACACTTTATAGTGCTCCAACAATATTCAACTAACCTGACCCCCTCCATTCTCCAAAATGACTCCAATGAATTTCCCTGACAGCTGTTTGCTATATGCATTTTGGCAATGTTTCTAAACCAGGTCCTATTGGACCAAGCAAGAAAGCCAACATCAACAGCACCTTGTCGTCTTTACAGGTTTACGGGAACTTCTAAAATTGATAATTAATAATAACTACCCTCTAAGATTTAAAAAACTCAAAAGGACCAACTGCTAATCCGTAGAACTGGCAATGGGTCAGCAAGTAATATGGGTTCAAAAAATACAATTTTTTTATTTTCTCTTTTAGGACAGAGAAAACAAAATTCGCAGCCAATCCCAAGAAATTCGGAAAAGACTTGGTTGAATTGAGTTTTGCGGGACAAAGGAAACTAGAGGTTCAGAAACTTAGGGATAACAACACCATTAACACAACAGCCAAATGGACAAGCCAAGACTGTGTTCATAACTCCACAACCTTCATCTGAGACAGTTAAGGCAGAAGGGCTTGGTACTAGAGAAGAAATTTAGAGGAAATCAGGATGGGACTGTGACCATCAAATTATAGGTTGTGTTTTGTTTTGGGAGGGTGGGGTGGGGGAGACAATAAACTAGTGTGCAACTGCATTTAAAGATGGCTCCAAATAATTACCTTTAAATAATCTCTCCAAGCTAGAGAAGATGAAACTAATTGATACATACATCCTAAACAGCTACACAACTCATTCGAGAAAATAAGTATAACCAGGATAGAGGACCTATGCATAATGGCATACATTAGCAACTGTCTAATGTTACCAAGTCTAAATACATCTAATTACCATCCACTGAATTTAGATTTTATAAAGATCTTAAAAATGTTTCAACCATAGTTATTAAAACGGAACCGACCAATTTAACTGGTTCAACCGGGAACCAGGCATTGAACCGGTTCGGTTTGACTAATTTACCGTTTATACTTAAGAATTAGAACAGAAAAAAACGGTTGAAAGGCGTTGAACAGCCGGTTTAATTAGAACTAGATAGTTTTTTATTATATAGACTAAAAGACATAAAACCTTTTTAAAATGGTTTTTTGTCACAAAAAGTTATTAGCTTTTTTTTTGTTTTTTTAACACAGCTTTTTTTCTCACACACACAAAAAAAAAACTCATGTTCAATGATCAAATTTAGAAGGAAATAAGATATTATTTAATATATTTTTGTGCATATACAGATATATGAAATATATGCATTGAGATCATCTCAATAATTATGCTCATAATTTGTAATTTAACACTAGATAATAAAAATATAAAATTTTCATGTCATTTTTCTTAATTTATAGTATATTTTAATATATGTTAAAAAAATAATATATTAATTATAAAACCTGTTGAACCAATGACCAACCCCTTCACCAGTTTGATTACGATAACTATGGTCTCAACAAAACCAATAGAAACATTTTCTCAAGCAAAACATGCAATGCCTTGTTGTGGACTAAAAGTACTGATATCCATGCAAAATAAAAACCAATAATGAAGATGAAACTAATTGAGATCCTTGGTGGATATACCAACCTTGTTTGCCCAAAATAGTCCACATGCATTGCAAAGAGTCCTTGGACCAGCTGGCCCTCGTCGCATCATTGGAGTGGACTTCGAACTAGTGCCACAATGAGAGCACCTAAACAGAGCAGGCAAATGACCCAAATAGTAATGAAATCAATGATAAGGTTTCTTTTTGAGAAGCAAAAGCTTTGATAATTATAATTGTAAGATTTAAACAATAATGTCATATTTTGGCAGCAATGACATATAATATGATCCTCAAAGACAGAGAAAATAAAATAAAATGGATGCAGAATGTAAAACAAATTATGACTACTGGACATCTACAAGAAGTTATGATGCTTCAAGAAAGAATATAACTGTTGAAGATGGTACAAAACTCACGTAGTTTCTTGTGGGCTATCATCTTGTCCTGAATCTTCAGCAGTATTCCAGCTAAAAGATTCCTCAGACTTTTTGGAAGAAGTAAATTGACCCTTCTTACGCTGCATCCTGATGTAGTCATACATATATTAGAACTAGAGAGGTATGACAAGTCACCCCAGAAGAGGATCAGCAAGAACAACGAAAAAGTAAAATTTTATTTAAAATAAATCATCAAGAGAGCCCATAATATGATGCATATTTACTATTTATACAACGCACAAAAAACATATCAAAAAGTAACAGGTTACAAAAGCTGATGAATGATTCCTTCAAAATGGATTCAAATTTCAAGCATATACAACCTTTTTCACCTTTTTATTCTGAAAATCAAATCTGTCAATGAAACTAGATGGAATACCATGATTATCAATAAAAGATATAACTCAATCTGTTTTTTTATTTTTATCCACTTAAGGAAAATTTTAAGGTGACTAGCGGTCAATAATTTATATTTTTCTATCGAATAAACGGTCAAAATAAATTTTGACACATATCGAACTCATATTGGACCAATAAATGTCAAAAGCATGCATGTCAGATCTAAAATTACCATTTGTAAGTGTTAATGCCAATTTAGGATTTCACAATTTGTATGTGTTGATGCCAATCTAGGATTTAAGAAACCTCCATATATCTGTTGAGATCAGCTCTATATGTGAATCAGAGGCTTGCTTGAGGCTTAATCAAGATGTTGCAAAGGAAGTAGGAGATGGGTGATGATGTGAAGTCTGGCTAGGATGAAGGTGGGTGGAAGCAATTGGCCCAAGTCCAACCGAGAGGAGCAAGGAGGAGCCTCTGAATGGCCATCAAGCAGGGGTCGGAGTGAGAAGCCAAAAGATCCCTATCTAGGAACGAATGGGTTATTTTACAGACGGTATTGTTGATTAAAAATGTTTATCAAATAGTGAATGACTAATATTGTCGTACTGGAGCATCTGCTAACATGTGTCAACGACGCAAAAGCTTGTACGATCCTAGGTGTGATGGCCCACGTGCCTGGTCAGGTGGACAACATTGTTCACCTCCTTTTTGGTTCCCTCTAGCAAGTCAATGCATGTTCGCCATCAACAAGTGATATGGGATCTCAGGAGTATGCAATGTTCCCATGTCACTGACATTACATTGGGAATTTTTTTTTTTGTTTTGACAAGATAGTATATTCATTAAGATGCCAAAGGCGAGTGAACCCATAATTACAAAAAAAAAAGAACTAGGCCACAAAAATTAAAGCCTCAAGTCCCCCAAAACTCTATAAAAGTATCTATATACATAGGAATTGCCTCCTGAAGCCCAAAAAAAAAGAGTAAACACAAAAAATTAGCTTTGAAGCAGAAGGGAATTGCTCAATCCCCTCAAAAAATCCCCCTATTCCTTTCCATACCACACAAGACGTAGTGGAGCCATCCTCGAAGCTATCTGTGCTTCCTTTCTCAACCAGCTAAAAAACACCTCCCTAATAGTGCATTAACCATGAGCAACCAAATGAGGAGAAAATCAAGTACCACGCATCCCTTACCATTTTACAATGAATAAGAAGGTGATCCATCATTTGTACCTCACACTTACAAATGCAACAATGGCAAGCTAAATAAAAACCTCTCCTCCGAAGATTATATGTACTCAATATGGCACCCCAAACTGCCAACCAAGAAAAAAAGGGCACCTTAGGCTTAAAGGGAACTTGAGACCTCCACACTAATTTCCCAAAGAAAAGTCTTCTCATCTCTATCTACCAAAATATTGTAAAAAGAAGGAACCGTGAACTTTTTGTGATTATTCACCATCCATATCATCACATCCTCCTTGCCCTCTGTCACCTTGAATCTACTTTACACCTTCATCAACCCCTCTACCTCTCCCAACTCCCATTTGTTGTTGTTTAGCCATGTTTATTTATTTTCGTAGTTTGGCTACTGCTGCCACAATGTCATAAGGTTGGGACAACATTGATATACTCGATGTCGCCTTAGTTACTTAATGCCGCCTTAGGGGCCACAAATGAATAGAGCTATTCACAACTTGATTGTTAACGGGCTCATTTAATAAGTTAATGACCCGAGCTCAAGCCTAATTATCAAGGCTATCAAGCTCATTTAACATTTAAGCAGTGCCCGAATGAACCCAACCTTGACTTGATTGGACTTGTGATAGCAATCAATGGTATATATGTAATTTTACTAGGTTATAATGGTTATTTGATAATATTACATTTGTTTGAATTGTCGTAATGTGTACTAAGACATAAAAATATTTGAAAAAAAAAAAGTGTGAAGTCTAACCAAATCTTACATATGACGTCATTTTTATTACTTTCTCTTTGCACCAATCAAGTTTGTTATATGTGGTTCCACATTTTTTGTATCCATTTTAATGATAAGTTTTTGAACTCAAAAAGCCAATCCTTTTTTGATAAGAGGGTGGTTAGGAAGTCAACCTATAAACTCACTTCACATGTTAATAGAGTCAAGCCTAAAGGCTCAAAATCCAACCGAACAATTAGCAAGCCAAGCCGACCACCCCTCTTTCAACCAAGCCGAGTTCAAACAAACTGATACTTAGTTCAGCTCAATTGAAACCTGAGGTCTTTGACCATCAAATCACAGGCCTCTTTATCCCCCCCCACCCCCCCCCCCCCCCCCAAAAAAAAAACCCCATATGGACTATTGACTATTTTGAGATGGAACTTCGGGTGGATAAGTTGTAACAATTAGCAAGCCAAGCCGACCACCCCTCTTTCAACCAAGCCGAGTTCAAACAAACTGATACTTAGTTCAGCTCAATTGAAACCTGAGGTCTTTGACCATCAAATCACAGGCCTCTTTATCCCCCCACCCCCCCCTCCCCCCCCCCCCCAAAAAAAACCCCATATGGACTATTGACTATTTTGAGATGGAACTTCGGGTGGATAAGTTGTAGAGAGACTTTTTATAGAGGGAGGAAGAGGGGAGGAGGATTCATCTAATCAACTGGGATAGAGATAGGCTTCTTTGAAGGAGGGCGGGCGGGGAATAAAGGATATGGGGGCTTTTTACGATGTTTTTCTTGTGAAATGGTTGTGGAGATTTGTGAAGGAGCCTACCGCTAGATGAAGGTCAGTTATTGATGCCAATTTTTTTTGCAACGATCAGGGGTGAGTATCAAAGGAGAGGGATGGCCCCTTGTAGTGGTCTTATGGAAATCAATAAGGGAACCAACTTCAAGTGTACAAGTTATAGTGGGAAGGTCAGATTTCCTCATCTATTTCAGATTACTTTATGGATTTTGTATCTTATATTGAGAATGGGATTGTTTGGATACCTTGCTTTGGAAGAAACTTTCAGGATTGGAAGCCAGAGGAGGCGATGAGCTTGATGGAGATCCTTAATCCTCACAAAACAATGGCATATCAAGAACGTTCTCTTACTTGGAGAATGGATGCACATGCGCGGGGGGGTTCTTGGTCAGATCATTCTGCATGGAGTTGGCTCTGAAAGGAGTTAATGAAAGACAATTTAGAGTACTAAAGCTCTCATGACGGTGGCTATTTTTGCTTGGGTTGTTGCATGGTGGGCCATACTGACGAGGGACAATCTCTAGAAAATGGAATTTCGACTAGCAAATCAATACTATATATGCCAAAAAGAGGAAGAAACCACAAATAATTTGTTTCTTCATTGTTCGATCACAAGGGATTTATTGTGCCTTCCCTTCTCTCTTTTTTGGTGGCTTGGTCGATTCCATGCATACTTGGTGATGATATTCTTAAAAGTTGGTAAGGAGCTCATGTAAAGAGCAGTTCAGGAAAGTTTGGGATTGTGCCTCTGCCTTTATTGGTATCTATGGCGCAAAAGAAATAATACGGTTCATGAGGGGGAGAAATTTCGCCTTTTTAGATTAAAGGATACTTTTTGATAATTGAATCTTTACCTGTCTTGCATTAATTCTTTTGTAGAGGTTTTGGGAGTATAAAGCTCCAATTTGAAAATTTTCCCTATTTTTCGTAAATGTGTTCACCCTCCTTGGGTGCTCTTAATATATCTCAATAATACTTATTAAATTAAAAAAAAAAAAACTTGAGCAATCAAGCAAAAGGAGGTGAGTTTGAGTCTTAGAGCAACCATTTTGTATCAAGAATGCAAAACATTATGCTTGTATCAAGTTCATCCTCCCTAGACCAACATAAGGAAAAATCCTTTATTAATGTCACGATTATAATATTCGGATTCAATTGTCTAGTGGATAATTGTGTTCATGATAATGTTGTTGGCACAAGTTTTGCGCCTTTCTCGGGCATTTTTCAATGAAATCATACTTGTCAAAAAAAATAATAATAATGTTGTCAGCACAATGTCTAGGACACATGCATTTGGGTTTGACCATATGTCAAGTCTAAAGGTCGTCCTCCGTGGTATGTATATACTATTTATAAAAAATAAAAATCAAACCTGCCTCCATCAGAAACATTAAATCAACGACTGTCTAGTGTTATTAATTGCAACCTAAACCTACAAAAGTTATTAAGTGCGTAAGATGATGGGATGTAGGCAAATTTCCAATGGATTTCCACATTAAAGCATAAATCCTATAGATTTCCATGCAAGAACCCACAGTCCCATTTTATCCACTTTTTCCTTTGCATGTGAATGTTCCAAAATAATAATAATAATAATAATTCTATAAGTAGCTAAGAGCTTAAGTCCACAAGAAATTCTCAGTTGATAGACCATAGTCACCATGATAGCTTCCAGTTTTCATTATTGGGTGACTGGTAATAGTAGAAACAGCCCTAGATCAAATCAAATCCAAAACTACACATTCCACCAACATTCTTTTGGCCCAAAATCAGTGGAAAGTCAAGTACCTGTAGTCAAATCTCTAATGGAAGTGAATCCTACTGTCAGGCAAGGTATTCAGCTAATGAGATTGCTCACAACCATTAAATACGCTCCCAAACAAGGACACAATGTAAAATTGTTATTCTTTGAAACATTAAGACAATCCTAAAATTGCATTTGACAGTGAGAGAACAAATGGAAATTCAATAATAAATTTCTTCAATATGTAGGAAACTTACACTAACGTACCAGAATACACCCAACTACAGAGTACAATGGCACTAATAGAAAGCTATAACTTCCTTCACAGTGTAAAGATAAATAAATAAAAATACGTGAATATCTTCATTCAGCTCAAGTTCTCCAACAGTTCACTCAAGTAGTCCATAGGAGCAGCAATTATACTGAAAACAAAGATTTATCACTCTTTTCTCTATTTGAACAAATCTTATTATATTTTCTCACTAAACTGATAAGAGCGGTAAAAAAACTTATAATCCAAGAAAAAAATTCAAAAAAGTATTTTTCAACTTCCAAAGAGGAGATTCCAAGTTTCTAACCCTTTAAAAATTCTTCTATTTCTCTCTCGCCAAATGTACCAAACAAAACAAATGGTTGCCATTCTCCAAACTATTCTCAACTCCTTCCTAATTCCTTTGCATCTCCAACCCAAAAAAATTTGCTTCGCTTTAGCCAACATTACCCATGAACAACCAAAAATTGAAAATAACAAGTTTCAAACATCCCAAGCAATCTTACAATGTAAAAGGAGATGATCTACGACTATATTGAACATTCTAATTCAAATAACGTTGAGAAATACATATTAGCCAGAAGAAGCAGCTGGTAGAATGAAACTTAAACAATAAGCAAAGATTCTTCTACAATTCACTGAGGAAGGAAACCTCACTAAGTTGCTAAAAGCCATTGTTGAATATTGATTGGAATTTAAGAGTAAATATTTCTACTCTTTCTTCAAAAGAACAGGACATTGAGATACTTGAGAAAATGGAATGGAGGAGCGACAAAGAAAGTATTGAGCAATATAAAGGTGTATCCTAAAAAGGGGAAAATATAACAAATGCAAGTGAGAAGACAAACATCCGCAATAGGAAGTTGCAGTTCAATCAGCATGATGAGGCAATCGTAAAAGGTATACATTTAAGTTCCAATTAAAGGTGCAGGTTGCCCAAAAAGTAGAAACTAGAACTTTAACTTTTTTTTAGTGAATTACAAAATTAAGTTTTCTGTATGAATGCATAATTATTTCACAATTTGTGTAAGGGAAAATACTTTCACACAATGATGCAATGCTAATGCAGAAGATGTGCATCATGGCTCCAAAATAGCCAACATTATAATTTATAAGGTATATCTTAAATGAACTGCAAAACTTATAAGCTCTCGAAGAAATATCAGTTTCGTGTATGGGAGAAAATCATGTACTCCCTCCGTCCCAAAATGAAAGTCCTATTTGGGAATTTTAACTTTTTAAGAAGTATTATTTTATTATTTTGAAACTACTTAAATTTTCCATATTACCCTCATTTAATTGTAAATCATATTCACATTAGGTGTAATAAATGGTAGTTTTAGAAATTCATATGTTAAAAGTACGTTGACTTTTCAAATGGGACAGTGTAAAATGGAATAAAGGACTCTTAAAATGGTACGGAAGGAGTATAGATTAATCTAAAGGTCCTTAACATCAAAATGGTTAACTTTCACCTAAAAATGGTGGAAACGGAAGATAACGACAAAACATCTCCTTTCCTTAATGCACAGGGGATTTTCACTGATCATTACTTCTCATAAATGTTTCATGTCTTCTTACAGCTTAGTGAAGCCCACTTTCACTTTAATCAAAAAGAACCACAAGCATAATAGGTTAATTATTATACCTGAGTGCAACTTCTTGACGGATATTATAACTTTAACTTTTTTTTTAGTGAATTAAAAAATTAAGTTTTCTGTATGAATGCATAATTATTTCACATTTTGTGTAAGGGAAAATACTTTCACATGATGATGCAATGCTAATGCAGAAGATGTGCATCATAGCTCCAAAATAGCCAACATTATAATTTATAAGGTATATCTTAAATGAATTGCAAAACTTATAAGCTCTCGAGGAAATATCAGTTTCGTGTATGGGAGAAAATCATATATAGATTAATCTAAAGGTCCTTAACATCAAAATGGTTAACTTTCACCTAAAAATGGTGGAAACGGAAGATAACAACAAAATATCTCTTTATCTTAATGCACAGGGGATTTTCACTGATCGTTACTTCTCATAAATGTTTCATGTCTTCTTACAGCTTAGTGAAGCCCACTTTCACTTTAATCAAAAAGAACCACAAGCATAATAGGTTAATTATTATACCTGAGTGCAACTTCCTGACGGACATTATATCTAATTTTCTTATCAAAGCACCGCTCTTTTCTCTTCTGACGGAATCTACTTAGAGAGGCAGCTCTCTGTGGCTGACTGCACCGTACGGGATAGTCCATCAAACCCTAAAGTAAAATAAGTCAGATACTCGAGAAACGTAAGTCAATCCCTCAATAAGGAAGCTTGCATGGTTAAGAGGATACCCTCTGATTCTGATATGCTAGCTCTGCACCTTGTGTGGCCGAAGATAGTTCACATCCTCCCAAGAGTAACAGCACCGCCTGAACCTGAAACTTGTGAACCAAATACAAAGTTTTAATACCAAATCCTTGATACCAAATGCTAACAAGTAGTGTGGTTTCCAAAATCCAAAACGTTGAGGAATGAAGAGAGATTAAATTTTGAATCTTATATTCTTATGTTTCGTGTAGGTTTAATTTTCAAAGATTGAAAGGCCACTTCAGCTAAGCCAAATAGTTTGCATCAGGCTCAGCTGAGTAGCGGCATGTTTTCCGGGGACCCAAATGATTAAAAAAAATGAACTTTCTCATTTTCTTTTCTTACAATTTCCCAGCAACCGAACAAACCACGCGAACTCAGGTTCAACCCTAAAGCGGAGTTTTTCCCCGAGAAACACATAGATAAAATTTCAACCTTTGGTTTTCTTTTCCCCATTTTCTCAGCAAACAAACGCACGCAAAATATAAATTCAAAGAGAAATCCTAATTATCAACGTATAAAAGCTTGACCTTGTCTGTCGTAACAGAGTCGAACATATAGACCTGACCACGGAAGGACAGCGTGAGCTGGTTCGTAGTGTCGTTACGCTGAACGACAAGATCAGAGCCGCCGTCGGCGTAGACGGCGTCGGATGGGACCACCCCGCCAACGCCGCCATCTTCGAGAACGTGAGCTTCGTACGGGACGTGAGGGCTATCGATGGACTCACCGCCAGCGTTGGCGTCTTCTTCATCGGCGGCGAACTGGTCGGGCACGTTCAAGGATTGAGTGTGACCGTACATTGGATGTTCTGGTTTTGGAATCGACTCAATGACCTGAGAAGCATTACAGAGCGAATCGAAGACGGAGAAAACAAATCCCTACATCTGCAAGCGTAGTGCGGAACACTGGAGAATGAGTTATATGACTTATATCTATATCTATATATGTGTGTGGGTGTGTGTGTATTGTTCGCCGAGATGGGGGCGAGGTACACTGGGAGCGTTGTTGGGGTTCCGAGGAGAGAGAGAGAGAGAGAGGACAGCTCGGGACAGAACGGTGTGCGGCGGGGGAAGGAAGAGAGTGACCCTGAATGGCGGCGGTATTTACGAGGTGTGCCCTTTGGTCAATGAGGCGTGTGACTTCGGTCCTGGGGGTAGTTTTGGTAATTCGATACTCTGAAACGCGACTCGCATGGTTTTTGTATTATTCTTCCCATCATTCTCTCAAATCTTATTCTTTCCGTATTTTCGTTAACTACTGATCTCTCCCCTTCTTTTTTAACATGATGATTCCGAATTTCATATTTAAATTTAATTTGTTATTGTCTTGAATTAATATTAAATAAGTTTTTTTAAGACTAAATTTAATTTGATCATATTAAATAAGTTTTTAATTGTGTCAATCTCAAATTATTTAATTTTTTTAAATAAATTAAATTCTTTTTATTTAATTCAATTTAAGACAATAAATTAACAAATATTATAATATATTATAATTTATTTTATATCTTGACGATTATTATTGCTTAGATTTTATTTATCATCTTATAAGAAAAATAAATTTTAAAAAAATGAATTAAAGTATTTAATATTTGTATTTAGAATGATGATGATATTTGAATTATGACATGAATCTATTCTACATTTGAACTATTTTAACAATAGTATTTTATATTTATATATGATTTTTTAATTATATATACTTGCTAAGAGAATGAGTGGATATGAGTTTTTTTAAATAAAAGACAACTCTCAAATTACATAAAAAGAAAGAAAAAAAGTTGTAAACATGTCAACACTTTTACTAACAAAATTAAAAAAATAAAATTTTTATTTAATAATTTTATTACGAGGAATGATTGGTTGGCATTAGTGTTAATTCTCTTATAATTAATATTTAATAAGTTAAATATTTTTATAAATTAACATTTTTTTTATAAAACAATTTAATTTATGGGTGGATAATTAATAATTATATACCTAATAATTAATAATTTTAAAAAAATCATTAATGTTATCAATTATTAAATAAAAAAATAATTATATATGTATTTATATATATATACGTACATATATATTTATGATATGTATTGATAATTATATTTATTAATTTTCCATAGTCGGAACCAAAAGTATGTAAGTGAAACAAATCATGTCAAGATAAAACATAAGAGGTACAACTTATTTTGTTCAAAATAATACTAGGATTTTTTTAAGCCATGATTTGATCATTGCATCTGTTTTTTTCTTTTTTCTTTTTTTATGAAAGACTAAAATATAGTTACAAAATTACATATAAAGTTTCTTTTTGTCCAAAAAATTAAACACATGTAAAGAATACTTATTGATCGGTGAAAATACAAGAAAATTTGATAATTAATCAATATTATATCTCTCATGTTCATCAATTACAAGGGAGTTGACGGTATCACTTTTTAACATTTATTTATTATTAAATATTTTAGAGATAATAGAAATATAACGCCTTCAAATTGTTTAAATGAGTGCAAATTATACTATTGAGTTGTGTATACATTTCATGCATATGATTGCAACATGTAAAATGCATGCACGGTCAAATTTGACAATTGCAACACTAGATCGAATTGTCTATATTAATTTTAACACTGTATATAATTGAAAATAATCAACGTTCAGCAAGGTGATGGTGGTGGATGTTATTGTCGGTGGGTGGCAGAGTAATCTTTCCTAAAAAAAGACTACCCTAAATATTCGATCCTCGTTCAAAAAGAATAATTTACTTTAATTTACATGTCTTTAGACATGATCATGCGTAACATAGAAATCATAGTTAAAAAAGAGGAGAAATCGTCTAAATAATAATTATTGAATAGTTGTTTTAGATATTCATAATAAATAAACTATCTTCTATTTTGAATAGGTCTTGAAAAAACAAGAAAGACCGGAATGTCAATAGATGTCTATTATTAAACAATGACCGAAAATGTTTCAACAAAAGTAGGCATACGTCATTCTTTATCTCTAAATATAAGGTGTCTTAACCATCCAACCGCTATTCTAACAAAGTTAAACATGTCTGAAGTAATTTATCTTTTGTCAAATTATTGCCGATGTAATCATAAAAAACTAATTTTTTGAAATATTTATTTTGTTTATGATTTTGTTTATTCAATTACTTAGATATAAGGGAGAGACAAGTAAATGTTTATTATTCATCATCTATAAATATTCAAAATTTTTATGTCTAATACTCCATAGATAATTCGAACTGCTTAGCAACTTGTCATTTTTAAAAGTTTGGGCTGGACTGGGCTGGGCTGGGCTAGCTAACAAAACTTCCAAACAACCCACAGTTGGGCTGATTGGGCTACGATTTGTTTTCTACTGTACCGTCCCATCAAAACCCATATTTACAGCTCAAACTGGATTTCAATACGCCACAGCCTCCATGACCACGAGGAGTCGTCTTCCTCAATGAGACCCTTCCCTCTCTCTCTCTACCGTTCTCCTGTACATTTCTCTCTCTACGCAGCTTTCTTCTCGACACGAACACAGGGACCACCACCACCATCTCCTTCACATCAACCACTTCAGAAAGATACTAACACACTCCAAAACCATCAATCACACACAAACAACAATGCCGACCCTCTTCAATACGTAAAAGCTTTCTCTAATCTCACTACTACCCTCTCCAGAAACCCTAGAAACTTCAATGCTCTGAGAACACTAGACTCTATTCTGAACCAAACCGAGTCCTTTGATTCCTCAACTTTAGTCTTCATAATTCATTGTTTATCACGATTGAAGAAGCTAGGAAGAGCAAAAACTGTTCTTTCCTATCTGAAATTTACGGGCAAAGTCTCTGATTACTTTTTGTATAGTTTGGTGGTTGATTGTTTAGTTAAAGATGGCAAAATTGACGATGTCGAAACTGTGTGGGCTGAAATATGCGGGTCTGAATCGCCATCGATTCCACGAATTGATATATCGGATTATGTTATATATGTGTGCAAGTGGGATGGGGTTTGTGAAATTAAGAGTATTTCTGAGAGAATTTTGCTGGGTTGCAGGGTTTTGAAGAAACAGAGCTATATAGCTTTAATTGGGGCTTTGTGTAGAGTAAATGAGGGTTTGTTAGCAAAAGAGATTGCTCGAGAAATGTACTATAAGGGACTGAAAGTTGATGATCTGACTTATTTTGTGATGTTTCAGTGTTTTTGTAAAAACGGGGATTTAGATGAAGCTGATTTGATTTTGAGAAAATTGGTGAGAAGAAGGTATCATATTGATATATGTTGTATACATGGGAGTTTTACATATGCACTTTGTAAATCTGGTAAATTAAGGGAGGCAAATAAGTTGTTTCATAAGTTGATAAAAAGGGATTGTTCTGGGGGTTCTACAAATGTTAAATTCCTGAAGGAGGGGAGAAGGGCAATATTTCAATTGAATTGCGACGGTGTGGTTCCTCAGATGATGGCTTATGAGATGTATTTTCGGTCATTGTGTAGTGTGGGGAGACTTGACAAGGCAGAAGTGTTGTTAAAGAAGATGATGAAGATGAGAACAGTGCCACAAATTTGTGTTTATGGTTCTTTTATTAAGGCTCTTTTTCAGGTTGGTAGGGATGAAGATGCTATGAAGTTTTTTAATGTTGAGAGAAAGAAAGGGATTATTCGAGTTGATGAGATTGCGAGATTTATCATTATGGGGCTATGTGAAATGGGTAAAGTTGATGATGCTTTAAGAATTTTTGATGAGGTTGTGATGACTGCTGGGGGTGTAAGTTGTTTGAGTATTTGCAATTGTATACTTGAAAGTTACTGGAGATTAGGAAGAGTGGTTGAAGCAGAGAGCTTGTTTGAGAGGTTGCGGAATGGCAGTTTAGGACTGCCTGACGTATTGACATATACAATTATGATTAATGGATATTGCAACCAGGAAAATGTTTCTAAAGCACTACGCTTATTCGAAGAAATGCTGAAAAGTGACATCAGGGTTAATGGGACATTGTATGTGATAATCTTTCAAGGATTGTGTTCCTGTAGGAAGCTCAAGGAAGCACTTAAAAACTTGAATGACATGATTGAAAATGGACATTTAGTCTCCTGCATGAGATGGAAAGTTCTCTTTCAATCCATGTTTACAGGAGTTGAGCATGGTATTTCTCTTGGATTTTGAACTCACGAGTTGAAGACGAGAGATTTGGTTGTTGTGGGGTCCGACTAGCTGCATTCACAAACTCGGGTACGACTTGTCTTCCTCTTGAGCTTTCAAGCTCGTTAAATTCTTCTGTCAGAACTAAACAGAATGCTTTGGAATGCATTGATTATGCATGTGTATATTTATGTATATTTGTGATGTTACTTGAACACTTTGTACAACTGCAAGGGGCTTTTGACAACTACCCTGGATATTCTCTTAGTGATATCTCTCTACTTTGATGCACTGTAATTGTGATCAATATTTAGACAATTGAATTTTGAACTCAGCCAGATATAATGTTCAAGTTTATAGGAGAATGCAGTAACTTAAAAGGTTTGATCAGGACCTAGGGATGATTCATATGCTTAGGAGCTTTTTATGTGGGGCATAAAAACAATTCAACTGTTCTTTAACGATCATGCACATTTCACTTGGGATGAGTATCAAAGATCAATTCGCACTTTTCTTGTGATGAATTTTAAAGTTCAAATTGTGATTTTATCACTATCTGAAGATGTTGACCTATCGTTGCCAATTTACAGTCTTCATCAATGTTTTGTTATTAAATTTGGGTGCTTCCAACACTAGAAGTCATGCAGAATACACTAGAAGTCGTGCAGAATATTTCATACTTATCTGTAACACGCAACATCTCCTTTTTTGATTGTTTGTTATCACCTACTCTGCCAACTCCCAACTATTGGATTGTAAACATATTCATACTTTTCCGTAACATGTAACATCTCCTTTTTTGGTGGTTTATTATCCCCCACTCTGCCTACTCCCAACTATTGGATTGTCAACATATATTACTATGAGTTTGTAGTTCATAGTGGCTTGTTCCACTTGTTTATGATACATATCTAAGGAACTTCTTATCCATGACATTCTGCAATTACAACATGACTCCTTGAATAGTCCAGGGTCTGACTTGCATTTGGTGCATCTGACATGGATCCTGTACCCATTTAGTAGTGTCCATGCAATGTAGTTACTCCAGCAATCTAAGCTGCTTTGCATTTACCTTTCTATATCCTCAGTGAATTCCTTTCCAAACCTGATATTTTGATCTAAACCAGCTTTCAGAAGTTTCATGATTTTAAAGCGATTTATTCTAGTGTTCTCATTGTCCTTCAATATGCGAAGATTATAGGTTCTTGTATGGAGGCAAGCAGAGTCCAGAGTCCAGACTGCTGTTATGCATGCAACGACTAGATAAGGTGTCTTCTTACTGTGATGGCGATCTGGTCGTTCCCAACATGAGGTGTGTGTTAAGAGACCACAGCAGTCATTTCATTGATGCAGTGGTGAGCTTTTCCTTTTTAATATTTGATTCATGAAATTTTTGCAAGATTGGAATATAAGCCATGTTTTATCTTTCTATTGGTTGTTTGCATAAAATGAATTGGAAGAAAATTTATTGTCTCCATATATTGACATGGTTTGTAACTAAATAATGTGAATATTTATCTCAGTAGTAATTTCTTTTTCAAATTAAAGGAAAACCGTGTATCAAAAGAGGAAAAAGACTGCGCGCAATAAGGAACTTAGCTTCAGTATAAATCAGATATTTGAATTTTTGAATATTCTTAATATGGATAACGAAGGAACTTTTGGCATTCCATGTAAATAACATTCTTTCATTGTGTTTCATTGGCGTTTGAATGAGTCCACCATGCTTCATAGCTTTTGGAATGAGATATCTTGCTCGTCTATGTAGGACCTCCTCCCATGTTTTATGATAAGCAATGATGATTCTGTTTTCTATAATGACTTCACATCAGTGATGGATTTGTGGATTCTAATGCTACAAGAGAAACAAATTGGAGCTGTTCCACTTTTTATTCATTCATTTATTTAATTTTTGGGGTTGAAAAATGGTTCCACTTTCATGTTACACTATGAGATATCTTGCATGTCCACCACCTTCTATGTTTTACGATACACAATGATGATTCTGTTTTCTATAACGACTTCACATCAGTGATGGATTTGTGGATTCTAATGCTACAAGAAACATATTGGAACGGTTCCTCTTTTTATTTATTCATTTATTTTTTTTTAGGCTTAAAAAATGGTTCCACTTTCATGTTATGCTCAAATGGGCTTTTTTCATATCACAAGAACTTTATGATTCTCAACTTCAGACCAACATTCATAATCTAAAATTCATTTTGAGTTGGCCCCTTTCATCTAACCCTGTTATATGTATATTTTCAGTACTGAATTGGGTTGAAGGTGATCTTTCATGGAAGGTTGACCTTGTTTGGTAGCAAGTAAAAGAGGGTGGAGAGATCTGGCACAATGTTGAATTGTACATCCGCAACATAAGTTGGTCTTTCAGAAATTAGAATATCAAGAAGCTGCTGTCTTGGCTGCTAAAGAGTATGTGTCATATTGATTATTCAAGCTAATAGTTTCAAGAAATAAATGATGATCCTTATTCAAGTTTTTTTTTTTTTTGTGTGCGCGCATGTACTAGGTCTAATAAGTTCTTGCATACTCCAAAACTATTTATAAAAGAAGGAACTGTTGAACTGAGTAAAAAAGGAGGAAGCTTTGAAGGTTAGGTGATGATACAATCTTCTAGATTTAGAGCATTCAATTCATGAATTTGTCCTCTAAAGCAACACTAGTGGACAAGTGCTAGTGTGACATTTTACCTAAACTGGCGGATCAGCCGGTTGTTCGTTTCCTTTTCCGGTCAGAAATTTAACCTAGCCCGGTTTACAACCCAGTGTGAGGACCTTTACATATTACATATGAAGACAACCAAAGTATACTTCCAATCCAGGAACTTGCATGTAATTACTGAAATTTGTGGCTCAAATGTCCATGGCTTCGATCCATAATGATCTTTTTTAGAAATTGTCTATCTTGTGATAACTGGCTTTGTAGAGGAAGGCTCGAATAAACTACAAATAGTTTTGTGTCAGTTGTGATGATGTGACTTTGACTAAAGACATTAAGGCACTATACTATCGATTTCTTCATTTTTGGCTAATACAATTGAAAAATTCTCAAATCTTCTTGTAAATCTTTTTTGACTATCTAACATGTTGCTCAAAAGCTCAATAAAACTAATATGAATTAATTTTTTTTTCAATATTTATGGAACAGTAAAATTTGATAGTTTCACTAAAAAAGCTATAAAAGTTTACAATATTATTGGGATGAGATTTTGCTATTTTGGAGCGATTTTTTCTTTTAAAATTTCATACTCAATATGTATATTATTTAATAAATCTCAATTTTTATAGTAATAATATATAGTTTTTATTAAAAATAAAATTATATTTTATAAGTTATTGAATTTTTAAATTTACAAAGCTTTTTTGAAATAATCTCATATATTTACAGTAATTTAGTTAGAAAGAGGGATATTTTAATCACAAAAATAATTGAAAGGCTAGTGGATTTATGTATTTCTTGCCCAAAAACTCTATAAAATGCATGTAGAAGCCTAATATTTTCCCCTGGCTTTCCGTATCCTCTTCCTCCATAGAAAACAACGATGTTCTTAACATAATGATGTTTCTATTAGGGGTGTCAATTTTTGACACAACACGATAATACGACTTAAACCCGACACGTAAGTAGCGGGTTTGCGTTGAGCTTATATGAGTTTGGATCATAAACGGGTCAACCCGTTTAACACGGTTAATAAACGTGTCGTATTCAGGTTGTAATCGGGTTGACCCGTTTAACACGAAATAACTCATTTAATTATTCGTGTCAAACCTGTTTAATACAAACCCGCCTAACCCTCTGACCCATTTATTGCCTATATAAGTAAGGTTAGTTTTGCAAATTACATCCAAACAAAAACCCTAATGAATTTTAGATTTTAAAACTTACTCTCAGTTAAAAATGATAATTATTACTATAATGTGTTAAAAATGAATGAATTAGATTTTATCTAGTAATTTTATTATGAAAACATGTTATACAATTTAAATGGGTCGTGTTATTCGTGTTTTAACATGACATATTTAATAAACGGGTTATACAGGTTATGTCGTGTCACCCGTGTATTATACAAGTCTTGTTAGGATTGAGAAAGTTGACACGATTAATTAATCGTATCGTGTTCAAGTCGACCCATATAATATAATACTCTTACCTTAACACAATACGATTGACACCCCTAATTCCCACGGGCCATCTCATCCCATCCTCTCGCCACACCTCTTCAAGTGCTTAGCCCAGAAAAGCAATTGTATGTCTGCATCTTTATTTTATCTCCACTCCTAAAAACCTCAAAAGACACCATAAAATACTTCTAGGTTTATCATTACGCCAATGTTAACTTTGTTTTTCCCTTCCTTTGACATTATTCTCAATGTTTACCATTTTTCTATGTGTATATATATATATATATATACACACACACACACATTATTTGCCTCTAATATTAATTACATAAAAATTTACACACACACATAATGGGATAATTACATTAATCTCTCTTGTTAAATTTGACAATTATAAAAACTTTTATGATAATTTATGATATTACATTGACTTCTATTTTCAGAATTATTAGAAGACATACATTAACAGAAAGTACAAATTTACTATTTTAGTCAACAAATAGTATAATTGAAACTTTAACATCTTTAATGACAGATTTTGTACTAAGAAAGAATCTGTACATTATTAATATAACAAAAGAGATGTGAATGTAATTTCAAAAAATACATAAAAAAATCTCTGCAACGTCAGTATAACATAAGAGACGTCAATGTAATTATCTTGATTTTTTTTCTCTCATCATTTTCTATCCATCTTGTGCACCACACGACAATGTGAAATGCATAGAAAAACCTAGCATTAGTAATTTTGTCTTCAAAACTTTCAAATTCATGCACCAAATTATATTAAAATAAAAATAAATACATTAACAAGTTATTTTAGAACGCCAATTTTAACTCTCCTAACATCACCCATGTAAAACTACCACAAAAAGGTCTTCCCAATGGACCGTAGGACACAAAAGGGCTTGTGATCAGCCTCTTTAAAAACTGCCACTGTTGTGACTGTTAAATCCACTAATTAGAACAGCATTTCCAAACTACCACAAGAGAGAAATGACAAAGACAAATGCCGATATATATATATATATATATATATTTATATATTGATAGGTAAGAGTAAGACACGCCGACTTGTTCCAATTGGGTTTCCGACTTGAACCGTTGACTTCTTATTTGGAAGGTGCAAGGCTACAGGCTATCCCACTCAAGTTAACACTTGGTGCTTAAAATACCGAAAAATAATTAATTCGATACCCCACATGTGAAGAACACGAAGCTAATGAAGACTGGAACAATCATAGAAGACTTTGGATAAAAATTGCCTTTTACTATAGGATAAGGCATTAAGCCCATCTATACAAAGTTCTCAAGGGTTAACACTGCTATTAGAGAGGACAAAGAAAAGCTGAGGTAGCACTATTGTTAATACACAACATTTCTGATCTATCCTAACAAGAATAATGTACATACAGTGTTGACACCTGGTTTTGTCTGAAGCCAATCTCAAGATAGATAAGAAAACTGAATCTGAAGGGTTGCATTTACCCATCTTTAATCTGATTTTTATGGGAAATCACCCGCCAAATTGTTCAGGATGCATATATATCATATCTGAAATGAAGTTTAAATATGTTTCCGTCTTGCCGAAGTGCTGCCCATGGAGCTGTTTGTATCTTTTCACTGTCCTACACAAAACACTTCAAAGAGCTGATGCCTGGACAGAATGGAGATTGTTAGTCTGAACATATCCAGACGTGATCATCATGAATCAACTCTCTGCATTTTCGTAAGACACATGTAAGTGCAAAGAATAAATAGAGAATGCTAAGAATGGTGAAAATCATATAATGAATTACATATAATGACCTGCATACAAAACACAGTCATTTTGCATATTCAGTAGGGGTGCTTGATTTCCAGAATAAAGGACAAATGCAGAGACAGCTTAATAATGAGGCTTACATTTTGATGATATAATAATAATAATTATCAGTTGTACAAAATAAATCACAATCTGTCTTCAAAAATCATTGTGCAGAATTAGCTTAGGCTGCACTTGGAAGGGAAAATGGTTTATAAGGGCCACTAGAGTTGAACTTGGCAATGCTGTCAAATGATTGATATAAAGATTAGCTCTAGTTGTCTGGAAGGTATAATGACTTCTATTGGCTATGATGCTATCAAAAGTTCTGTTTGCAAGGAAATTATGATTACAAGTTGCTTGCATAAAAAGCTGGTTTCCTGCTTTATGGGAGAAGTGATGCTACTGAGAGCTTGCAATGTGAAGTACTTCCTGTTAGCAACCACCCCCAAACCCCCGCCCAGTGTGCGGGGGAAAAAAATTATTATTATTTTCTGATATAGTAGAAATCCATGCAAGGGGAAAATACCACCCATCTACTATATCTTGAACAAAATTCCTGTGTACTACAAGAAAAATCATACAGTCCCAACTCCCAAGGTTTACACATACGAAGGTAAAATTTAACTAAAGAACTCCAAGCAGGACATAACAAATCATTTTAATAATGTCAATCTTCAAAGTTGCATTCTAATGCATCATAACTCATGCTAAGGAAGTTAAGAAGCAAATCCATGCTTTAGTAAAAAGGGGAAAAATAAGTCTTGGGTACCTTGGAGTGAGTCGTAAATATATAGAAGGTGCATTCAATTTGTATTTGAATGCGCATGACATTATTCATTAAACTACTTGTTTTGGCATTCTGTAGCAAAATGAAGTAGTTGAGTGTGCATTTATCTGGAGTTGCTAAGGCATTTTTGTTTACTATGCATGTTCTCAAATGTTATTGGGGGACACTCTTACAGCAGCCTACCCCATTAATTGAATGTCTTCTTGTGTGAGTTTAAATCTCTACTCGAGGTTTGAGGGGTTTCCTCTTCTTTGTTTCCTATTTCCCCTAACTAGTTGTGTTTCTTTGGACCATATTCATGATTCATTTAGGGATAAATTGGATGTCATGTTCCTAAATTGTATCTTCTTGGGTTACTTTGACACTCTTGCTGTTATTATCCCCCCACTACACAATACTACGTCACCATGATAATCGTCTACATCCTATTTTTCTCCTCTGAAGACTACTCTTCAAGGGAGAGTTATAGTGAATAGTTGTCTCCTCCATCTTTGATTCCCAAATTGGTACCTTATTTTGAACTGGACATGCTAACTGTCAGTTGGATTGATTGGATCCTAGTAACAACTCACAACTACCTATTGCTATTTCTATCCCTCTTGTTTTAGATGGTACTAATCTTCCTGTTGCACTTCATAAAGGAGTACATTCTTGCACTCAACACTATCAATCTCTCAACTTTTCTATCATGCTTTTGTCTTTTTTTTCACCTTCTGTATCTGTTTCTCACGGTTGGAGAGATGCCTTTACAGATCCTAAGTGAAAGAGCTCTTCAAAAAAAAGGCACTTGGAAACTTGTGACTTTCCTTTAAGGGAAGAAAACTGTTCGGTCTAAATGGTTGTTCATTGTGAATCATAAGGCAAACGGATTGGTAGAGTAGTACAAAGCCACAACGGTGACAAAGGGTTTTACTCAAACCTATGGTATTGATTACCAAGAAACTTTTGCACCAGTGGCTAAGTCCATTAGAGGGTTCCTCTCCTTAGCAGCCAATCTAGAATGGTCTTTTCAACAATTAGACGTAAAAAAAATACTTTTTTCCATTGTGATTTGGAAGAATAAGTATATATGGATGCCCTGCTGATTTTTCACCTGTCTTGTGGGGGAAATTTTTTAAGTTGAAAAAGAATCTTTATGACTTGAAGCAATCTCCAAGAGCTTGGTTTTAGAGGTTCAATAAAGTTGTGAGAGTATGCACAGAGTCAAGCTGATCACACCGTCTTCATCAAACATAAGTAAAGGAAGGTTACCATGCTCACAGTCTATGTTGATGATATAATCATAATTGGGAATGATGTTGAGAAGTATGAGCACCGAAAAGGAATTTGAGATAAAGGATTTGGTTGACTCAAGAGTCGAGATATTTTATTGGCATAGAGTTTTCAAAATCTGATTAGTTTCCCAACAAAAATATGTGTTGAATTTGCTAGAGGAATATGAAATGCTTGGCTACAAGCCTACAAGCTTTGTTATATGCTGATTGAGCCAAATCATAGACTCGGTGAGGTAATGATGAGCCAATTGTTGAACTCAATTTATTTCTCACATAGTTGACTAGATATTTCTTATGCTGCAAGTAAGGTGAGTCAATTCATGCACTCTTCAAGGTCATCACATTTAGAAGCGGTCTTTAGAATTCTTCAGCAACACTTGGAAGAGGTTTGTTTTCTAGATGTGATCACTTAAGAGTTAGAATCGTATGGAGATGCAGATTGGGCAGAATCAGCCCAAGATAGAAGGTCTACATTTGGATACTGCACTTTTATTGGAAGCAACTTAGTTACTTGACACAATAAAAAACAATCTATTGTTGCTAGATCTAGTTCTGAGGCGGAGTTTAAAGTTATCACATATGGGATGTGAGAGCTTTTGTAGTTATAAATTATGATAGAAGAGCTTTGTTATAATTCGAGCAATTCGATGAGGCTTTATTGTGACAACAAAGCAACTATTAATATTACTCAGAACATAGTTTAACATAACCATACCAAGCATATTGACATAAATAGGCATTTTATTAAAGAGAAGTTAAGCTCTGGGATTATTTGTACTTCGTTTGTGAAAAATGAAGAACAATTGGCTGATGATTTGACTAAGGGAGTGTCAAATAAGGTGTTTCATAGTATGCTGTGCAAATTGAGCATGTGTAATATCTATGCACGCACCAGCTTAAGAGAGAGTGTTACTATATTAGGATTATGTGGATAATGGAATTATTGTAATTTTGTTACAATCAATAAAAGAATATAACGGGGTGTCGGGATATTACATAAGATTCCACCCTCTTATTCTTGAAAAACTCTCTCTTCTCTTCTCTTCTTCTCTTGCAAACCCTAAAATCATACAAACAGTGTATTTCAACTATTATCCATTATGTCTTGAGAGGCATATGCATCACCTCATGAGAATCTAATATACTCTGCAGAATCCTCCAGGTTTTAAAACGAGTGAAAATATATAAGAAAATTAACTAAACAGTAATCTTTTCCCAGCTATTCATATCCATAAAGCAACAGTGATAACAATTACCAAGGAAAGAGGATTCAAACATGATTGCTGTCTCGTCATTAAATTGAAATTGCAGAATGATGAAACATTAAAGAACATAAAAAATACAGTTCTTCATTGTAATCTGAAAATAAAAAAGTGAGAACCTGCAAAATATGGAGGTCAGAAGCATACCTCAAATTAACATCACTGATCAGTGCCAATCATGAAAAAATTCATTACTGCAGTCCTAAATTGTGAATCTATCCTGTCGCAGAAGCTTTGGATTTTAAGTTTCGAGGAAGGCTTGTTTTGCGAAGTTGAGGATTTTCTATGGAGTATACAAGAATGTTTCCATCTTTGGTCCCAGCTAAGAAGCATTCTTCTGGAGTGACAGCTAGTGAAGTTATGATCTTTCCAACTCCATTATACTTTTTCACAATCTCAAGTGAGTTCATAGACCGTACAACAATTTGTCCTTGGTCTCCTGCACAAACCAGGAACTCACCACAACTACTCAGTTCCACACAGTTGAGGCGACCATTGGATTCGGAAGTTGCAACGTGTTTTCCATTAATAGAAAATAGGTGCAAGCTGAGATCGTCATCAGAATAAAAAACAATTTTTCCATGACGAGATGCAACAAGCTTTGACAATGCACTGCCAGATGGATGCCGAAGTGATCTTATGTATCTCCCCTCCCGCAGGGTATGGAAAACACAGGTTCCATCTTTTGACCCACTTATAACAATATCAAGCTCTACACTAACATATAAGCACGTAATTATGTCATCATGTCCACACAAAATATGGAATGGAGTTTCATCAATGACATAGTCTTTACGAGGCATCTCAATTGGAGTATTTCGAACTCTCCTTTCAGGGGCTCTGGCACGAAAAACCTCCCACACCATGACTGTTGTGTCATAACTCCCAGTAGCAAGAATGCTTCCATCAGATGTTACTGCAGCAGTATGTGAAAACTTTAAAAAAATATATCAACAGTAAATTAAGTACTATATAGACCATAACTTCCATAGAAGAAAAGTATATATAATTTTTATAGGTAAGTGGTCCTTAGGGTGGGAGTTGAACCTAGGACCTTGGGGATATTACCCAAGTCTCTTCCCAACTGATCCAATCCCAAAGGTTTTCTGCAGAAGAAAAATATGAACACAGATGGCACTTATATTGATGACTTCTGATGGAAAAGCTGCACAGCTTAAGTAGTTTTAATTTGATTTAACTATAAAATACTACATTTCATACAAGTTGTTCGTGGGTTTCTCCATTTAACTCCTTTCATATTCGTCCACTATTTATTTATAATATATAACATGCAGAAATTGCTATAAAATCAAATAAACAATGGGTTGAAATAGTTACTAGATATTTGAACTTAATAATAAAACTCTGGAATAGTCACTTTAGCTTTGCAAATCTAATAACTCTGCCAGTTCACTTGCCAAAAGAAAAAAAGGAAAAAACTCTGCCAGTTCGTGTCACATCCTTTACACAGCTGTTCTAAGTATGGAAAGAGTAGGTTTGTTGTGTTGTGTTAGCTACCTAGTGTAAGACGTTTGTTAGATTCCTTATTAACATGAATCCAAAGAATATTTGAGCAAGAAGAATCTAAGGTTTCCCCTTAGGCAATGCACTATATTGAAACCTAGGTGCAGAGAGAAACAGGCAAGGGTTAGCTAGGGGATCACTGGAAATGAAACATTGCATCAGTATTTGAATGCAGGAAGAAATAGGCAAGCAACGGTTCTTGCACTAATTTGGACAAGTGCAAGTAAAGAAGTTGGTCTAAGATCGCTAGCTTAGATTGGTGACTTAGGGTTGCACATGGTTCAAATTAGGTTATGACCCAAACCAGAATGGAACTGATATAAGAGGTTTCCAATTTCACAACCACGAACTGAATTGATGTATCAAAAGAACCTAATGAAATCAAACCAAAAGAATTCAATTTACTTCTGATCAGTCTTGGTTTCGGGTTCTTACGTCCAATAAGAGAACACAAGTACCACTATTCCCTTGCAACCGTGTAATGAAGAAGGAAACAATCATGTTCTGTTATAGAGTTCTTGAAATGTCAGCAAGGAGCCCGTGCAAAGAGTAGATTTAGGAAGATTTGGAAGCATGAGAGAGATTGTAGATTTTTTGAAGGGGTATATATGCCCCTTTCTAGGTTAAAGGGTAGTTTTTTGAGGTTGTTATCATTTTGGATGTTAGATACTTTTGCCTTTTGTTGTAATTCTTTTGTGGAGTTTTTGGGAGATCTAAGGCTATAAACTGTAGCCTACGCTTTCCTTTGTAAATGGATTTGCCCTCCTCAGGCAATCTTTTCATATAATACTTTACTTACCAAAATAAATAAATAATAAAGTGTTGATTTAATGGTCCAGTAACTTTTCTGAACTTCTGTTATTGGTACATTTAACAATTTCCTAGTCATCAAAGGTACCTGCAACACAGCTAACCACATCCTTATGCTGTCGGATGCTCTGCACCATTCTTCCATCACTCAGGGATATGACCTGAAAGCTATTTTCCCAGTTGCCACATGAAATCAAAAAATTTTCAGATGGTGTCTGCATTGTTGCAAAGAACTGTGCTCCAAGTTCAATATTTTCAGCCAAAGGACTCCCAATTTTACGGGCAGAAAGGATATCAGAACCAATCCCAAAAAAAGGATCCTGCAACAATTTGGGCCATCAACCACATCTTAACTGAATGAAATAATGAAATCTAGTGATCTTAATGTAGATCAATAGTCATACCTGTGAGCCAGAGAAGGTAAAATTTCCACCAGATTGCAGTTGGGTAGTCAGCCACATCTTAACCGACATGGTGAGCCCCTGGTTCACAACAACAATGCTTGAGTTGAATAAATTAACATATAAGACAGCGGATGGTGAATGACTTGTACTAGAAACGACGGAAGTCAAGTTAATAGATCCAGGAGCAAAGTGTAGAGGATGGGCAATGGGAATTGGTGGTCCTCTTCTTGGGTGTTTCTTACGAAAAATCTGAATGGGTGTCTGGCCAAAATTTGCAATCTGGTCTTCTATTGCGAACCTTTGTAATTCATCTTCCATGGTGTCCAGATCAACAGCACCTTCATAAGTTAAATAATAAAAGATATTTGCTGCCTGTATTCCAATGTTTTCGAAGAGATCAGTAAATTAAGAAAACATAATCAAGTGGTAAATAATTTCCAAAGTTAAACAGCATGTTTTCAAACTGTCTGATAATACCTCCACTGCTGGTTTTCCACGCTGCTTGTAACCAAACACTAAATCAATCCAGTGATGGAGATTTGAGCTGACATATTCACTTTCTAGGGCCTCTCGGTTTTTATTTATGAACTCTTCTGGGGAGCCCTGTGCAATTAGTTTGAAATAAGAACTTTTAATGTTTTTCTGATTTTTTTTCCCCTCCAAGGATCAAAATAGAACTTAAAAAAGACGACCCCACTTCATTTATTCCAATGTAAAATGCATATACACATGAAACATAGGCGCTTGGTGTAGGCACGCATATAGGCTGCTAAATAGGAACATTTAAATAGGCACATATGCATTGTGTACATATATAGGCATCTATAGACTTATATGCAAACATATAAGCGAGCAACAATGTGGATACACAGGCACAAATATAGGTGGATACACATACACATGTTTAATTGCATACATATCTGTGCATAGAGGTTCTATACGTACATGCATAGACACACATACATGCTGTAGGTGATTCTATATGCAAGTATATATACGTGTTACGTGTATTCTGTATGCTAGAATAGAAACTTAAGAAGAAAAAAAATCCATTTTAAGTCATTTGTAAGTTTTGTAAGCTATTTCATTTTTCAAAAAAAAAAAAAAAAAAACTCTACAGAACATTTTATTAGAAACCAACTCAACAAAGCCTTTTCCCAATAATGTGGGGTTAGCTACATGAATCCTGTCTTGCTCATCCCCTAGTACGACTCCCAATATTAACCACGCCGCTTTTCCTTACTGGTACATTTACACGACCATAGTACCTTAACCAGTTTTCTCTCATTTTACCTTCTATAGGTACTATTCCTACAATCTCACGAATGTATTCATTTTTAATCATATCTTTTCTTATCTTATCGCACATCCATTTCAACATCCTCATTTTGGCTACACTTGTCTTATTAACATGTTGTTTCCTAATTACCTAACATTCGTTCTATACAACATCGTTGGTCTAATAGTTGCCGTATAAAATTTACCTTTCAATTTCAAACATATACATTGATCGCACAAAAAAAACGTCTTTTTTTTTTTTTTACTTCAGACAAAGTGTCTTATAAACCTTAGGTGGTTTTACCGATATGAGGTTCATCTAAGGGATAGTGTACATGGTGTACATGTCTTTGTATGTCTAAAAGTCAAACGTTCATGTGAGAGTGGCTTAGGACCATTGGTTTTGCAAGTATTTTGGAAAATTCTCAAATGCTTCAAAAAATTCTTAGAAGAAATGATGTTGGTAGATTTCATGGTTTTGAATAACCTTGTCTTTTGCAACAATTTGATGTGGAGAAAATTTGAAAATTTTAGTTGCAAGTGTATCATGTTATCCTAGGTTAACTTAGTCTTACTGCCAAAGCTTTTAATCTCAGACATCTAAGTCCTTTATAATTATTTTGGACGGTTGTTATCCCAGGTTAAGTTAGTCTTACCGCTGAAGCTTTAATCTCAGTCGTATAAGTCCTTCAAAATTATTTTGGAGGGTTGTCTAGGGAGGTAAATTGTTTTTCTTGAAGATTGTGAGAGAGTCGCTTCCTTGCCTGAGACAGGAGGAATTCAGATGTAAGGAATCTTTGGTCTACGTTTCTTCATCCTATCATAGCCCTAAAGTTTTGCATTCACCCTGTACACATAGTAATCCATATCACTGCTTTAGCACGATCTCTTTGGAAATTTTAGGAGGCACTTTGGTAGATTTTTAACAAACTTCCAGTTACAGTAACGGAATTACTGTCTAAGAAGGTTCTTGGACTAGGAGATTGGCACAGTAAGGGGGTCAGGATATCCTATGGTGTTAAAGTGAGGAAAATTATCAATAAGTGATGGGATATGTTTGCAAATCATATTTGGTTATCGATTGGATGAATGATACAATTTTGGCTGGATCATTGGTGTGGGGATAACCCTTTATGTATGACATTTTCGGGTTTGTTTATTATTTTGGTTGATAGATAGTTTATGGTTTCCAACCTCTTTAGAGTGACAACAAACTGGGTTGTGTGGGATATGCTTTCCATCGTCCTCTCAAGGACTGAAAGATGGAGGAGGCTAAGGAGTTCTTCTCACTTTTGTATTGCGACTGATTAAGATAGACTAGGTTAAAGAATAGCGTGACGTGAGATTTTTTCATCAACTCAACACAACAAAGCCATATCCCAATTATTTGAAGTCAACTACATGAATCATATCTCGTCATTCTTCTATATTTAAGGTTTTTCTCTTAGTTAGACCACACATTACCATATCTTTTTTAACTGCCTCTACCAAAGTTAATTTTGGTCGCCCTTGCCCCCAACATGACCTTCAATATTAACCATGTCGTTCTTCCTTATTAGTGCATTATTGGTTTTCGTTCTACATGACTATACCAACTTAATCGATTTTCTCTCATTTTATCTCCTATAGGTACTACTCCTACTATCTCATGAATGCGTTCATTTTTAATTCTATCTTTTCTTGTCGTACTGTTGTAGATCCATCTCAACATCTTCATTTCGGCAACACTTATCTTACTAACATTTTGATTCTTAATGACCCAAAATTTTGTTCCATATATCGTTGCTCTAATAGTTGTTCTATAAAATTTACCTTTTAAGTTTAAAGATACACGTCGATTGCACAATATGCGAGACAGTCCTCCACTTAATCCATGTTGCTTTAATCTATGAGTAACATCATCTCCAATAGTGTGACATGAAATTTTTTCATCACGTCTTGGAAAATGGAGGTTGGTGGAAGTTCTATTGAAGTGCTATTTGACATACCAAAGCCTCTCTAAAGGTGGGTTTCTTTACTTGGACAATGGATTTGGAAAGTATACAAAGCATTGATAATCCTAGAAGGCGAAGAAAGATTATACCAATTTGGTTTGGCTTTGCAAGAGAATCGAGAATTTAATCAATCATCTATGTTGCATTGTTCGTTTGTTTGGGATATGTGGTATTTCCTTCATCGTTTGTTTGAAATGTTGCCCAATCACAATGGAGAGGCTTTATTCAATTGTTTTTTTTTTTTTGGGTGGGGTGCAGAGTAGAGGGGAGGATAAAGGAGGTGTGGCAGGCGCCCCCCCCCCCCCGGCGCTTGTGGTGGTCTATTTGGCTAGAGAGAATTACAAGATCTTTTATCAAGGTGGACTCCCTATTTGGTTAGTGAAAACTATGCTACTGAGGTTCCTTTTTTTTTTGAATAGGTAAGTGGCCCTTGGGGTGGGAGTTGATGCTGGGACCATGGGGATATTACCCAAGCATCTTCCCAACTCATCTAACCCCAAGGGCTGAGGTTCCTATATTTTTGGATTACAGTGAATGTCTTTGTATATGAATTCTTTTTTTGTAGAATTCAAGAAGGTACAGTTTCTTTTGTTATGGGGTATACTTTTGTATAGATGTTCTTGTATACTTGCGCTCATGGGAACACGCCCTTTTCGTGCCTTTTAATGATATTTACTAATCACAAAAAGAAGGTTCCTATTAGCCATTTTGCAGTGTCACCGAGTTTGAAGCAAGAGTTTTGGGCTTTGAAATATTAGTCCAAATTTCTATGTAATTTTTTTTATTGGTCAAATTTCTATGTAATTTTCAGCACTTCATTTATCATTTTGTTTTTAATTGATCAGTTGAGAATTATGAATTGAAATATTTGGAGACAATTGATAATGCTGATTGGTTATAGTTGTTTTAGATTACTATTCAAAAAATTTTAGTAGCTAATTTTCTTGGTCATCTTCATACTTGTGCACCCATTTATCATCCTACCATATCACTTGGAGAAATAAAGTTTATGATGTAGGAGGTTTTGCAGAAATATGGGTTTTTAGGGAATGGTGGGGGACTATAGCGGTTGGGATCTCTTATCAGGTAGATCACTCAAAGATCAAAAAAGCATTACAAGAGGATGGAGGATTTCTGAAAAAATCATTGCTCGTGGTGGGAAATGGAGTAAATAGCAGATTTTGGTGTGAGGAAATTCCTTTAAAAGAAAGATCTAGATACCTTTAAAGATAATGGAGAATAAGGGGCTGCAGTTGTGGAATTCACTTCTCCCTTCAAGTGAAGGGATGGTTTGGACTCCTATCTTTAGGAGAGCATTCCAAGGTTGGGAGTTAACAGCTGCTTCAGATACTTTAATGATACTCTTCAAGGAAGATTAAATTAGATGGAAGAGGATCTAGTGTTAGGGTCTTCAATTTTAGATCTTTTTACAAGTTCCCCTCCAGAAGTGGTACTCTTCAAGGAAGTAAGGAAGATTAAATTAGATGGAAGAGGATATAGTGTTAGGGTCTTCAATTTTAGATCTTTTTACAAGTTCCCCTCCAGAAGTGGTAGAGGCAAATTTTCTTGGAATAGTATCTGGCGCATAATTCTTTACTTGGTTAGTAGCATTGACAACTCGAAGCATAGTTAATACAAGAAGGCGAATGGGTGTTGTATGTGTAACAGAGATGACAAGATGATCAATCATTGTCTTTACATCACAATGCTACTAGGTTGTTGTGGGACCTTATCATCTCTTTACTTGGGGTTAGGGATGATGGAAGGGTTGTTGTAGATATGTTTTAAGAGTCAAGGAGGTGGATGCCCCCAAAGCAGGGTGATTGAGGTATGGGATTAGGGTATCATTTTCTCATCCTCTCTTGTCAAAACCATAAGTCTGATGCCTAATCGCCTTTCATTAACCACACCACCATAGCTAATATCTTTGCTACCAAAAGGAACCCTAGAGATTTCTTATTTATTAAGTGGTTGTATGTGACAAGAGTTACAAATCCATGGGACATTATCGTGGTTATGCTCTCAGCTCTCTCTCTCTCTCTCTCGATTTGAAATTTATGGGTCGTGGGCCTCGTGGCTATGTCTCTGTGTGTGTGCTTTTACCATAATTGATTTGGAATTTGAGTGTTTAATATTTCTAAATCTCTGATTCTTTGTAATTGCTTCTCCCAGTTACTTAAGTACTAGAGTTTAATTCTTCTTGTTATAAAAGGGTACTAGTAATGATTCGGAAATTTTGTAATATTAATTAATAATTTAAAAACGGATAATAAATTGAACTAATGATGATTAGAGGTAATTAAAACAATAGATTAATTACCTAGAATTTATTTCGATACTTAAATCGCTTTTCAAGAAGGGCATTTTGGCACCGAAATGGAACCACATGATGGTAGGACCCCAAATTATGATTAGTAACATTTTTTGACATTAAGATTGATTTAGTGACTTAATTTAGTGGCTATTGAGAATTAAAATGCTAAAGACATGAGGGTAATTAAGTGAAGGTGAGAGGGGCACAATAGTATTTCAAAAAGAAGGCTTTATTTATTTTTGTTTGGAGGAGGCCCTAAGTTACCTGACCACTTCTCCCTCTCCCCCGAAGACAGTCGGCCCTCCCTGCTCTCTCCCTTCTCTTCTTCATTCCTTAATTTCTCTTATGGGATTTTGGGTTTTCTTGGTTGGAACACACTAGGGTTTGGAAGGGAGACTTGGGAAGGAAGATTTTGACGTTTTGAAAGAGGGAACAAGCTAGGGTTTGGAGATTCTTCACTTTTTGAGGTAAGGTTTGCCTTCCTTATAATGGCTACAGAATTTCATGTAGATAGGTTGTGTATTGAGCATTCTTCCTTTCATTTAGCATGCTAGACATGAAACCCTAAGTTTCATTTGGGAAGCATCATGTGTATATATGTTAATGTACTTGTCTTGAATGCGTTATAGGTGAGAGACTTTAATATTTGGGGGCATGAAGTGAATTATGTGTTAGTTGCTAACCATTCATATGTAAAATGCTGATTAATGCATACTTGGTATAGATAATGCATCTTGAGTGTTTGATAAAAGGCCTAGGTAGTGTTGTGAGTTTAATTTATGCTAGTATTAATGCCGTATGATGCCTAACCATGTTAAATGTGTGCTATGAATGTATTTGCCTCTTGTATGAGAAATTGACATGAAGTATAAAGTGTATGTATTACGTGTGGTATATGGTTGAGGTGCATGAACATGCTTAAGGCATGCTTGCTTGCTTTGTTGGTTGCTTGAGATAAATGTGACAATGCTTGAATGAATAACATGTGTTTGACGAAAGTGCTACGTGAATGGCCCAACTGAAAGTAAGGACAAGACTCGGTGCCGTTCGTTGCTCAAAGACCGCAGACTTGGCTAAGCAGATTACTCAATCTATCGAGTTAGTAGCGCGTAAATGTAAGGCAAAGACAAACTTTGACTGGAGCTTTGCTTAGGTAAAGCTTGCCGGTTGTGAACGGGCATATTGAATGTGATTTGGGAATGGTTGTTGCTTATTGAATGTGAATGTTGATGCGTCTAAGAATGGTGGACTTGCTATGCACAGTAGTGTTGTGTTTGCCTCATCTACAATGTTATTGACTTGTGTGTTTAACATGGTTAATTTTGTAATATGGAGTTGACGTATTATGAAATGTTGCACAAGGCATACCATTTCACCACACTTGCACATGCTACCTTTGTATTTCATTATGAGCTGGCTTATTTATATTAGGCCGTCGAGCTCACCCCCACAAATTCAGGTAATTGCAAAGAGCCAAAGGCTTGATTGGAGGAAGCTTATGTTGGACTTTTGTATTTTTGGAGGGATAGGACCATGGGGTCTTTGGTTGATATTAGTTCTTTTTTTTTATCGAAATGTATAAGACCTTGATTGTATAGATTTTTGTTATTTTGGTTGGTGATCTAAAGGTAACATTGGGGCTCTTGGGGAATGCCCTCATCTATAATATACAAACTCTTGTGTTTCGGGACTTGGAACTCACTTAAATGTTTAAGTAAGGTATGTATGTCCATGATTCTAAAAGGGTTGGAATGAGGAAGGACTATAAAGTTTAGATACTCATATAGTGTGTTCAAAATTTATATAATGATAGCACTTGAGGGTGGATTAATCAAATGGATGCATATTAGTAAATTAAGGGAAGATAGTCTTGAGAGGAAGCAAAATGAGAGAAAATAATAAGTGCGAACAAAATTGCACTGGAACCTGGGAGAACCGGTTGACCGGTTCTGTGGCTAATTGGGTTGTGCTTCTAGAATGATTGGAAAAACAAAGAAACAAAGGGTGACCATCGACCGTCTCTGCAACCGGTATCCAGCCCTAAGTGGTCTACCAACGAGCTGTTGTTATAGCTATTGTAATTGCTTAAAATTGGAAGCCTCGGCCTTACCAGTAGAACAAGCCGACCGGTTAGCTCCTAGCGGTCGACCGGTTTGCTTGTTTTACAACATTGTTCTTTTCTCTTTATTTGGTGTTTTTGGCCATTCAAATGACATCCAATAGACTTCAAATTTTAATACCATATAACTCATGAATTAGTATTGCATGAACCACATTACCCACATTTATTAATAAGTGTAAATGATTTAAATTATTAATGAACCTTAAAAATCGGGGTCCACCCTTGGGTCACAAGGGCCCGATCCATGACAATACTAATGTTTAATCATCAATCTTATTGTGATAAAAGAGTACTAGAATTAATTGTCAATCTTATTGTTATAGAAGTGAGTCGAAAATAGGTTTGAAATTTCACAATATCTTTTTTTTAAGATCGATCAAATTAGAAATAAAATTGTTAGCGTGATAGCATGAACTATCAATGGGACTTAAATCCAAGAACTCAAGAGGTAACGATACACAAATGAAATATCGAAATTCATGTTTCCATGGACATGAAAACATACTGAAATTTGTCGAAACATAACGGATCAATAGAAACATTTCCTTTGTTTAGCAATAATTTTGGAAGTTGGTAAAAGATAATATCATTTTTTTTTCTTAAATGAATGAAGTTAAAGAATTAAGACCCAAAATTACGAGAAGATATCTCTAATTTTTTTTCCAAAAATAGTAGATAAGAAAAAGTAAAAGTAACAATGAAACAGTAAGTGAGCAATTTATTTTAATATACAGTTGCTAATTATAATAGGCTTAACTTCTAATATGTTCCACTCAACTTGTTATTTTGCTCAAATTATCTATTTTGTGTATGCTATATAGTACATATTTATTATGTTATATTATTGTATATAACTATAATAATTTCATATATTATAAAAAACTATTTTTTTATAAATAAGTATGTATTAGAAAGTAGCTTGAGGGTGAACCCATCAATAATAATCTCATGAAAATTAAAAGTTAGCTCTAAAATTTTTTGTACTTGTTTTTGACTAACAAAGAATTATTTAGGATTAAAAACTAAAGTAGATCTACGCTTATTTCTCAGTTTTAGTATTAATGACTAATTTACATTTACATTTATTTCTTAGTTTCACCTTGGTATCCTTTTGTGCGGATAGATATGTACCTTAAAACACTTCTGATTAGTTATAGAATATTTATCTTTAAACATTCATATATTTTATTTTATGTTTCCATGTGTTTTATTTTTTTTATCGTTTCTACTATGTTTCTGAAATGTTTCCATTTCCTAGGTGACCAAAACAACACTCCCAAACAAAATTTAAATCCTTAGGGTGGGGGGGTAGGGATTTCAAGTAGGTTTTATTTTTTTTAATATCGAGGAACTCCAAGTAGAGGGTATTGGTTAAGGTAACCCTTGGAGTTGGAACCTAAGACCTTCAGGTATTACACAATAGAAGCTTACATCCAAGCTAGACACCGTGTGGTCTTCAGGTTCCTCCTAATTATAAGATGGTGGTATTCCCTACATGAGTTTCATTGCTTTTTATTTTAGCTACATTTCTTTTTGAGAAGTACTTACTTTAGCTACATGCAAGAGGAATGTTCTAAATCAAAAGAATCTCAATGACACCGTTGTAGGATTCATGGGAAAGTGCAACATCAATTCACATACCTTGGCCCAAGGAGGCAGGCAAACATCCCCTAAGGGTTCACCATCTTGTTTTACTCCAAAATGATAAGAGTTTGCATTAACAAGGAACTCTGGCATGTAAAAGAATTCGGGAATTAACTCCTTCACATCACTTGTATTAGAAAGACAGTTCCGATATGTGCCTTCAATGCTTTGAAAAAGACGATCCGCATGATCAAATTTACCACCCTAACCAAAAACAATGTGTAAGCAAACCTTCTAAACAATGAGTTAAGATAAACACATCAAGTGACAAACAAGGAATGAAAAATGAAGGAAAATTAATACCTAAGAAAACATATTGGTTTGAATCAATGCAAAAGTAACTCAACTCAACTCAACTCATTTTTATCCAAATTATTTGAGGTTGGCTACATGAATCTTGTTTTGCCATTCTAATCTATTTGAGACCATTTCTGCAGTTATACCATATATTATCATATCTTTTTAACTACTTCTACCAAAATTAATTTAGGTCACCTTCTACTCCTAGCATGACCCTCAATATGAACTATCACTCTTTTTATTGGTGCATTTACCGGTCTTCATTGTACATGGTCATATCACTTTAACAAGTTTTCTCTCATTTTATCTCTTATAAATGCTAATCCTAACATCTCACAAATGTGTACATTTGTAATTCTATCATATCTTGGCTCACTACACTTTCATCTCAACATCCTTATTTTAATTACACTCATTTTATTAACGTGTTGTTTCTTAGCTGCTATCTTGAATTAAATTATAATATTTCAAGAAAATTGCAAGGCTGAAATTGAATATATATATATATATATATATATATAGTGGAAGCCTCAAAATCTAAGGCCTCCATGTGCCTACCACACCCTTTTAAAATTAATAAGGAAACATACTGGTTTGAATAAATGCAGAAATAGATGCTATCTTGAATAAAATTATAATATTTTGAGAAAGTTGCAGGGCTAGAATTGAATACATATGGACATTATAAAGCAGAAGCCGCATGATATAAGGCCTCCATGTGCCTACCACACCCTTTTTTTCATTGCATTAATTTTGAACTCTGTGTGTGTGTGTTTGTTTCTCACTAATTAGCAAGTTGCATTGAAATAATTCAGGCATTCTATTTGGCAAAAAAATGCATTTTTCAGTCCGTTGCAGTGGAAAATTGCCTTTCTTTGGGGTGAGAAGGGTGGGGGTGGGGGTGGGGGTGGGTGTGGGTTGGGGGGGGGGGGGATTTTAGGGCTGTCCCATAATCTTAATGATGGGATCAATGTTATCTGGAATGTGGATCGTTTATGGTACGGGGAACGGGAACGTAGATCGTCAATTGTTATAGAACATAGTACGTTAGAGGTAGGCTTCTTTGGATCGCTTTATTGGAATGAAATACGTTTATTTAGAACGTGACATGTTTTTTGATTGTATTTGTAATAATATTGGTATGTATATATATACACCAAAAAGATTTCAACGAATTCAAGCCATTATAAAATAAAATTTCAATCATGTGTGTATATTTTGTATGATTTTTTTGGGACTTTTGATATTTTAGATTGAAAAGCTAAATCTTCGCTAATGAACCATGTTTTAGATCGTGTGATCTCAATTCGCAATTCGCTAGGGTAGAGCTAATTGTGGTAACCATGGATGGGATAGATATTTTGTTGAACTCTCAACTCTTAAACCCACTGATTAGCAAGTTGCAAACCATCACTTGTTGCCCGGTTAACTAAGTGAAGAAATAGCTATCTTCAATTAAACAACCATGTTTTAAGGAAACCGTAAGGGAGAGATCTAATACAAACACATGCACACACAAACACACACACATATGTACACATATATATACATACATATATAATGAAGGAGAAGCTTAACAACTGGGCACTGCCATGCGGCATCCCCGTCTTTTTTTTTTATTGTAGTAATTTTTAACAACCTCTCTCTTTCATTAACAAGTTGCATTTCCAATCTCTCTATTTATCGTTCAAGCCAATTAAATATACAATTTCAAACTCTCTCTCTCTCCACACACACAATTGATTTCATCCCCCTCTTTTCCCATATCTTTCCAAGTTTCACTTTCTATCTCTCTTTCTCTTCCATTTCTATTAAATATACTTCTCTCTCACTCTATATGTGTGTGTGTATCATTTATTTTGAACCCCCGCCCCCCCAAAAAAAAAAAAGTAAATAAAAAATAATAAAATTAGTACGTTTCATCATCCCTTCTCTCTCTCTCTCTCATTTACACAAAAAAAAACGAGAGCATCCCATCTAATGTTTCAAACTAATGGTCTGTTTGGTAGGAGGGAAAAGAGGAAGAAAGGGGGGAGGAGGGATCTTCTATTGATTGGAAGAAGGGAAAAGGGAAGAAAGGTGGGAAGACCCCCATCTATCCAGGTGTACCATACTCCTTCCTTACAAAAGTGGGACGAAAAGGGCTCCCTCATTTCAGTTACATTTTTTTCCCCTTTAATCAACTCTTTTCTTTATAAAAAAAAAAGTATGGGCGTGATAGTAAAATTAGGAAAGGCCCATTCACTTCATTATCCTTTCCTTCCTATGCATCCAAACAAAAGGAGGCAAAGGCCCTTCTTTTCCCTAGGGATACCTCTCTACCCCCTACCTCCCTTTGTTCCAATTTCATCCATCCCTCCTTACCAAACAGAGCACAAGTGCCAAGAATCTGTTATTGTTAAAATTAGTATATTTTCTTCTTCTATGTTTGTTTTGTGATTGGTGCATTTTGTTCTACTACAATGTGTGTGTAAAAAAAGAAGTTCATCCTTCCATTCTGCAATTTTTGTTCCAATTAATAATTTGTAAATGTATATATAATTTTCTCTTGCAACTACTTCAAGACATTTCTAATTTATGAATCTCAGAAATATTTTACATATTCCTTCATATATTTAATTTATTCCTAAAGATTCCCTTTTAATACGTGCATTGCACTATAGCTGCTGTTTTTTTCCATTGGGATGGGGGGAAACGGTGTGGAACCCTTGTTTTAGGAGAAATTTCCACGACTAAGAGTTAGGAAGGTGGGGAATTTGATAGATGTTTTGAGCAAGAATAGAATGGTTGTGGGAAAGGGAGAACTCTTTGGAGTGGACTCACAATAGCCAAGGCATATTCTCAGTAAATCATAGAGAGTTGATGGGAAGAAGAGAGGTGAAATTTCCTTGGAAGTTGGTTTGGTATTCGAATGTTCCAGCAAAGGTTTTTGGCTTGGGTAGCTGATTGGGGTGCCATCTTAACCCCGGACAACTTGCAAAAGAGAGGGTTTCAATTGGTTAGCTGATGTTGTTTGTGCAGGGAAAAAATGGAGATAGTGGATCATCTCTTAGTGCATTGCACAGTGACTAGGGATTGTTGGAATCTAGTCTTCTCTATTTTTTTGGTGCTTGTGGAAGATGCTGGCATGCTCAAGTGAACTTCTTTTAAGTTGGGGAGGGGTTTGGGCTTCGAGGGAGGTTCAGAAAGTAGGGAGGATGGTTTCAATGCGCTTGATTTGGTGTATATGGAGGGAGCATAACTATAGAATTTTTTAGAGGACGGAAAATGCCCCCGTCTTTTTTCGTTTTTTGTATTTTTGGGTCAAAAAGGCTTACCCAATGTATGTAGGGTCTTTTGCACAGTTTTTGGGTTCTTTGAGGCTTTAGTTTTGTGCTTCCTTCTGTAATTATGGGTTTGCCCCCCTTGGGCATTTTATACAATATAGTTACTTACTTGTCAAAAATACATACTGGGGAAACTATGATAAAAATGATCAGAAAATATGCTTTTATCAAGGTACCTGCAGAGTACGGTGGAGAGCTGTAAATGGCTCTAACCTAAGAAGGTAAAAGAGCACAATCCCCATACTCGAGTAATGAGATCCATAATAGAAACTGCAATAGGAAAAACAAGAATTATTATTGCACATGAGACATATTTATACGGTTATAATCTTGTGAACCCAAAAAACCAGAAAGTATGCTGAAGCAGAACTTGAAGATTACCTGGGAATATCAGGATCACAGAAGTTACGGTATCTATCCTCAAAAACCTGCATGAGTGAAGCAGAACATGCTCACTACAATAGACACACACACATATATATACTTGAAGCTTTATTTTAACAGTTGTTTCCTAAACAAGGAAAAACAATTATTATCAAATCCTAGTTTGCTTCTCTTTCATGGCTGGATGCCTCTCCATCATTGTGCTATAAGTTCTTTCACTAAAAGTTGTTCAAAAAAAAAATTTTTGTAAAAATCTTCAACAAAGAGAACAACCACAACAAACGGGAAATCAAAAGAACCAACCTCAAATCGTTTTGAATCCAGTGCTCCAACAGGTTTTGAAAGGTCTCGAAAGGTTGATGACTTGTTAAAATCAAGATTCTCTGAGTAATAGTCAGCCAATACCCAAGGAAACACAGGATACTGTGTCAAATCATTATAAGATCTTCCCGCAAGCGTATTGAGAATCATTAGATATTCAAAGTTAGTCATATCCCTTCTCCTCCAGCTCTCTCTGGCAGCTTCTGCCATCTCCAGTGCCACACGTCTATCAACAAAGGAGATAACTCCAGTCCTGTCCCTGTATCCCTTTGGAAACATAGATTCATTTCTGGTGGCAACTATCAATGTTCCAACATCCTTTGCATCCTTCTGTGATGCAAAATTCAAAAATAAAGGAGCAACCGAATCACTGAAGAAAATCTCTATTGCTGTGTACCTAAGTAAATACCTAGTCCAATGGACAGCGTTTATCTATGACCAGCAACAAATATGAGAAATATCAGATTATAGGTCAGAGATAAATCTTAAAAAGCAAAAATTAGAGTGAAATATTAACAGTTTCACTACCTTGCAAACATTCCATCTTCGATGGCGTTTAATATTTTTGGGTTGACTTTGAAGAGTTTTAGGAACTACATCTGTGTTATTCACAAGATTCCCTTTCTCAGAGTCCAAATCTGAATTATTGGGCAATTTAAGAAACTTCTGCTTCTGGACTCCTAATTGATCAGGCTTGCTTGAATCGTAATCACTTGAAGCATGGAAGAACTTAAAAACAGACGACCCTCCCGTTCCTTCCACTAAAAACTCGCCAAAGAAATGCAAGACATTTTTCATGACTGCCAAACGTCCAGCTAATTTTCTCTTTGGTGTTACAAGTACACATGGGACGGACATGAGAACCTAAAAGAATAAAAAAAGAGAGTGAAATCCAGATATAAGAGATGCAGTTACATATATTACTCCTTGTTATATGTTCATTTGGTCATACCTCACTAGTTTCTGGCTCTGTTGATGTAAAGGAAGAATCTTTTCTGTCTGGAACAACATCCTTCTGATCATTGTTTCTTCCTTTACCGTCTAGAATGATATCCTTCTGATCATTGTTGTCTTTTGCAACCTCAGTGTACTGTTTGTCTGAATTATCCTCAGGGACTGAGGAATTATGCCCACTTGATTCAGAATCATTTTCACTAGGCTCCGAGGACCCCTCATCAGTAATCCTGTGAATTCCTTTCAGTAAAAATTGTTTCATTTGCTCAGGAATATGCCCCCCAAAACCAGATTTGCTTTCATTAACAGGAGGAAGAGCCTCACTGTTAGATGCAGTGGAGGGAGGATGACAAAGCTTTTCATCGAAGTGATAATTTTGTCTTAACTTTGGCCTGCGCCTCCACTCATCTTCAGTTTTGTCAAGTTTCCAGTGTCTTAGGGTACTATTTGGAAAAGGATTTGCTGACCAGGGACCTCTCTCATCAATCAGGGTGCGAAACATGTGTAACCATTTTTCCTGTGCCAGTAATTGTTACTTATGTGCATGCTGATTAAAACATATTTGCAAATACAGGTAGAAACGAGGGCCACAGGCCAGAAACAAAATAAGAACCTATGTACCATGACAGCACAAATTGTAAACTTACAGCAACAATTTGCTGCTCCTCATCATGAGAAAGCTGGAAGGAAGCTCTTCTGCTGTCATCTGAAGCAAGAATTGTGTTTAAGCTACCCTGTACCTCATCTTCAAAAGCTTTCCTTTGGTTAGAATCTGCAGACACATTTTCATCCATCCTAATGCGGAGCTCATGCAACTGTCTGGTGTGATCAGTTTTTGAATTTTTTATATATTTTGCCTCATCAGCAACCTGGAGAGCAAAACCAGACAGTTGAACAGCAGGCATCAAAGTAGTGTATGGAAAAGAAACATCTGATAAGATGGACAAGCTTCTACAGGAAACAAAAAACTTTATATCTAATGACAAAACATGGCTCCATCAGATCATTGTGTAGTACATATAAACAGACATGTCCCTGCGTAAACTACTAGAGCAGTTCCACATGCAATTTGCCTGGTTGATCCCAGTCATTAATTAAGGGTTTTAGAGAGAGAGAGGGAGAGAGAGAGAGTGAGAGCATTTCTGAAAGTGAGGGTGATTATGGTGAGAGTTGTATAGTTATAGGTCAGTGGAAGGAGGCATTATTCTCAACATTTTTGCTGGTTCAACCTTATATAAGGCATAAATTGGGAATAATTTGAAGTATCCCCAATACATAGAAAGAGATTCATAGGTCCTTATCTATATGATGTTGCATTCCTTGCGTATTGCATGTGCTGGTTACCACACACTATTAGTTTCTACAGAGAAAATTTTGATAGAACCACTCAACTCTCGGTTGCTGTTAACCAGAGTTGGCAAATGAATGGCAACAAACATCAAAACACACAAAATGTGAAGTTTATGAAAAGACAGCAGCAGACTGTGAAGTAAAAAAAGGAAGACTAGAGATAACTTGGGAACGCACTGCAGCGAGCACACGATCCTTCTGAATTAGATTGTGAATGGTGCCTGTTTCTTTTGGATTGCTGCCTGAATCTGACGAATCATCCCTGCCCACAATACTGGTAGCAAGCATTGATTTCCCACAGTTGACTGTTTCTCGAATCAATTGTGAAATAACATGAAATCGAGCACCATCATCAAGCGTTCCGTACTGTGATCTCACAATGAGCAAGGCCCTGTGCACCAAGTCAACTGCATGTCACACTTTATCAAGAATCAAGACAACATGGGAACTCACCAATCTTAAATATAACGGGAAGCCTAAAATAATATAAACAAAAATTAACAAACTTTCACAACGGTCATCTTGAAATTGTAATGGCACAGTACCAAATGAGAAGCTGCAATCTGCTCTTGCTTTGCTCATCATCAGCAGTGAGAAGACAAGGCAGAAGGGGAGTGACCTGTTGGACACATCGAGATGCTCTTTCCAGAGAAGCACTACAGAGATAGAGGATCACAAGTCGAAAAACAATTCTTGGGCACTTCTCCCCTCTTAATAGCATAGCTTTATCAACATTTTTATTTGGTTTTCCACCCAGTGCATTGCTAATTCCCCCTGAAACAACTACTGCAGCCATTTCTGCAGCAGGGATATTCAGTGATTCTACTAAGCCACGTGCTCTTTGGCCAAAAGATGGCCCTGGCGCTGATGAAGATTTGGGTAACATCTTGCTCGGTCCCTTCCCATTCATCTCACTAATAATAATCCATAAATTATCATACAAATTCCACCATTCGTCGCTGATAGTCTTACCATCATTTGTGATAGGCTGCTTACAAAGCCACAGATTTCTAGGAAAAAAAAAAACCAATCCATAAAAAATTATACCAACAATCACAATGCATTGTAAAACAAGTGGACCATGTCCAAAAATATCCAAAATGAAACAAAGGAATTTGATAGATTATTAGATGTAAAATTATGCATCACTTCTACATTTCTAGCCCTGCATGTAATAACATACTCAATGAGAAGTTTCACCCCCTTGCCACATCACTATGAAAGAAACAAAAAAAAAGGGTGAGTAAAAATCCCTCACAAAAGCAAAAATATCATTACAACTAACACCAAGTTAAAATTTTATTGCAATAGATTTAACAATTCTCAAAAAAGAAAAGCAAAATTTGTGGTTCCAATTTATTTTCATAACTATTTCAATGTTTAAACAGAAACACTTGAACCAGATCTACTTTTCCAGGTCTACTTTCTTATTGGGAAAAAAAAAACCTTATTATTTAAAATTACCACAATACCCTTAATTTACTTGCAAATAAAGAATCACAAATTTTGGCAACATTAAGTTTTATGGTGGGTAATGGCCCAATGGGAAAATTGTTACGTTTGGGCAAGATATATGGTGTGACAGGGAGGCTTCCAGATCTTCATCATATTACAGTTGTTCAAAATCAATAGGTTAAGGATTTTGTCTCTTTGTCTGGAGAAGGGGTTGCTTAGAATCTGGTGTTCAAAAAAGCTTGTCAGGACTCGGGAGTTGATTATGTGGTGAATTGCTTGAGATGCCTCAATGAGTGAGAGTAAGGGAAGGGGTTGAGTAAACTATTAGATGGAGGATATCTAAAGAAGGTACCTTCACTGCAGGTGTGCCCCCGCTTTGGTGCTACTAATGAAATTTTCTCTTAATAAAAAGGATAGAATGTAAGTTCATTATTTTTTACCAAGATTCATGCTCATAAGGAATTAGTCAAAGTTCGATGTTGGCAATCAGTTACCTAATGCAACCCTCCTTTTCTGGGCTGGAATGAGCTGTGTAAGAATATAACACTAAGCTTGGCATAGGCAGAGTTGGATTGAGAATTTCTTACCACTTAACATACTGGTTTGACAAGGGCAAGAATTTCTGAAACTGAGGAAACCAATGGATTAGTTGTTGGTAACCATGTTGAGTCTCACTATCTAGTTCTTCATTAAAGAATTATGTGAGCCTATTGGAGATCAAACTTTTTTTGTACGTTTAGAAAATTATGAAGAACCAACTACGGGGAAAATGATCAAGAGTCTGAATATTTGAGTAGTTTCATTTAATCATGTCAAACCCCTAAAACAAGTCTTGGTCATTTCAAAATAAGACAGCTGACCAAGATAATCACTCTATCTGGAAATTATATCTGAACTATGAATACTAAAGGGAAAAAGGAAGAAAAAAATAGAGTAAAAACCAATCAGTCTGCAATGAGCAGATAGATTTTGTTTAACTTCATGACTGCACAGACAGCCACACCCAAGAACAAGACTATGTAATGTTAAATCACTAGTTGCTCCAAAAGCTTTAAGCTATTAGAGAATGGGTCAATAATGTATATCAAGCTCTTAACACTCCCTCTCACATGCGACCCCGGACTCACACGTGGAGAGACAAAGAAACCACAGACAAATACAAAGTAGAAGAGAATGCAAGTGCAAAAGAGGAATAAATACAAATAGAGAGACTTGAACCCAAGACTTCCCATAACCAAGACTCCGATACCATGTTAAATCGCCAGTTGCTCCAAAAGCTTAAGCTATTAGAGAATGGGTCAATAATGTATAACAAACTCTTAACATGTAGAACAAGCTAATGGCCGATAAAACAACAATAACAAGCATAAATTAGAAACGAGAATCAAGTTGGCAGTACCTGGATATCTGTTCATCAGATTCTCCTTGCAAGGCCTCGTATAAAGCAGAGCCAAGATCTTTTAGACTTTCTAACTCTTGGAAATCAGGAGAAATATCTGAGCTACTTGTAGGAAACTGTAAAGTGACAAAAAAAAGTCAGTTTTCCTCTATGTGACTGCCAGCAGGGTGTATAGAATGAAAATTAAAGCCATTTCTTAATAGCAAAAACCAATTCCATGATGCATCGTTGATGCTACCAGTAACAAATACCACCAATTCAATATCACAGTAACAAAAGGTTCCATTTCATCTTCATGAAGGTGGTATCAACACTTCAAAATATAATGAAAATCATACATAACGAAAATGTACACATACTAGAAGAGACTAACTATTTTTTCTCCAAATATAAAGGGGGTCCAGATATTATGTTTCTTTTATTGATGATTATTCTCGTTATTGTTGGATTTATCTTATGAAGAATCGCTATGATTTTCTTTCTATATTTTTTGATTTTTGTGCTATGATACATGCTCAGTATTCTTCTGTTATTAAATGTTTTCGATGTGATTTAAGAGGATAATACTCTTCTAATCCCAATGATCAAAATTTCGTTTATTTTCCATCGAAACGGCTGAAACATTTCTGTTTCTCAGTGAACTGAAATGAAACATTAGTTGAATACCGAAATTCATATGTTTCTGTGGAAACATATCGTAATTAGTGGAAACATACTAAAATGGTGGAAACATCAAGGATCAAAATTTCGTTTCTTTTCTATCGAAACGGCCGAAACATTTCCGTTTCTCAGGGAACCAAAACGAAACACTAGTGGAATATCGAAATTCACATGTTTCCACGAAAACAAAATTGTTTCCGTGAAAACATACCAAAACTAGTGGAAACATACCGAATCAAATGAAACATTTCTTTTGTATCAACAATAATTCTAGTAAAAAATAATATCCATTTATTTTTTAAAGATTAAGACTCAAAATTACAAGAAGATATTTCTATTATTTTTCATAAAATAATAGAAAAGTAGTAAGAAAAATAAAGTGTAGAGAAATAACTATTTTAATACTAAGTTATTAATTATAATAGGTTTAAATCGCTATTTGTTTTACTTTTTATTTTATATGCAACTTGTGTCAAATTATCTAATTCGTGTGGATATTACATAGTATATATCTATTATGTCATTTATCATGAATATGATGCATGTACCTTAAACATGCACAAATATTAAATAAATAGGCTTATTTGTATGAATAAATAAATTTTAAGTTATGTTTACACATGTTTCTAATTTTTTCTCTATTTTCATTATGTTTCCAAAACGTTTCCGTTTCCGGACAAACTGAAACTATACATCGAAACGATATTTTGATCCTTGGAAAACATTTCTTTCGTCTCAGCAATAGTTTTAGAAGTTAATAAAAAATAATATCCATTTGTTTTTCCACGAAGAAGGAGATCATTGAAGGATTAAGACCTCAAATTACAAGAAAATATTTCTATTTTTTTTCAAAAATAGTACACAAGAATAAATGGAAGTAGTGAAAATAAAATGTAGATAAAAAAATTTATTTTAATACTTAATTATTAATAGCAAATTGTGATAACCATGGTGTGGATACTCCTGAGTAAAATGGTGTGGCTGAGCATAAGCATAGGCACATCATGGAGATTGCTCGTTCTTTTTTGTTATCGGCTAGTGTTCCTAATACTTTTTGAGGTGAAGTTGTGCTAACTGCAGTTCATTTGATTAATTGCATTCCTTATATATTTACTTCTAGAGTATCTCCCTATGAGAGATTACGTGGTCAACCTCTTGATTATTTCTCCTTGCATGTGTTTAGCTGTACATGCTTTGTTCTTCTTCCTTATGAGAGATCGTTGTTATGATCTTATTGCTAATAAACTCTATCTCTCGTCATGTAATTTTTTTTTGGAACAGTTTCCTTTTTTCTCTATTCCCACTAGTTCTAACACTTTGCACAAATCATATTTAATTTGTCTGGATTCATTTCTTCTTGTTGTTCCGTTTGACTCTTATGTTCATGATATAGCTATCTCTAATGTCTCTGGTTCAATGTTACCTAGAACGTGGATCATTATGATATGGGGAACGGGAACGTAGATCGTCACTTGTTATAAAGCATGGTACTTTAGGAGTAGGCTTCTTGGATCGCTTTGTTAGAACGAAATACATTTATTTGGAATGTGAAATGCTTTTTGAGTATATTTGTAATAATATTGGTATGTATATATGTACACCAAAATGATTTCAACGAATCAAAGCCATTATAAAATAAAATTTCAATGATGTGTGTATTTTGTATGATTTTTTTGGGACTTTTAATATTTTAGATCAGAACGCCAAATCTTGTGTTCGAAATCGCTAATGATCCATGTTTTGAATCGTGCGATCCCAATTCGCAATTCACTAGGAGAGGAACGAATTGTGGTAACCATACTCTGGTTCTTATCATTCTTCAGCGAATCATCCTTCTGTCATTCATAATTATTCTTGCACGAACCCACCTCTTTCTTCTACAGGTTCAAGTCCTCCACCTCTTTCTTCTACAGGTTCAAGTCCTCCACCTCTATCTCCTACCTCTCAATCAGGTTCTGAGAATGTGGATCTCACCCATTCTCGCTATCCTAAGCGCATCAGTAAGTGTCTTGATCAGTTTGGCTTCTCTAACTCTTGTTATTCTGTTAATTACTGTTCGTTCTTAACTTCTATTCATTCTTTATCCGAACCTAACTCTTATAAGGAGGCCGTTGTTGATCCTCTTTAGAGACAGTCTATGGATGACAAGCTTTCTGCATTGCATAAGACTGATACGTGGGAATTGGTGTCCTTGCCTTCTGGTAAGAGAGCAGTTGGTTGTAAGTGGGTGTATAAGATCAAGACCAGATCAGATGGCTCTGTATAATGGTACAAGGCTCAATTGGTGGCTAAGGAATTTACTCAGGAATATGACATTGATTAAGAAGAGACCTTTGCTCCAATTGCTAAGACGACTACTGTTTGCACATTGATTGCAATGACTTCTATTCATCAGTAGAGTCTTTCTCATATGGACGTCAAAAATGC